>CM076570.1:1326724148-1327277559 GCA_034641835.2 Pinus albicaulis
ACCTTAGTGGAGGATCTCTCTCCACAGCGTCAGAATCCACAGGGTGGTAACCACCTGCTAAATCGCTCCTACGCCTTCTCGAAGAAGGCTCTGTACTCTCGGGAGATAACCCCGGGATTCTCCTCGAACGTCGAGGCGCTTGATCAGCCACTTTTATAAATTTTATTTAATTAGACTCAAAAAAGTGAAAAGCTAGGCAAGCTAGGAGACGAAGCACTCAACAAATCAAAATCCACGAAGAAGTAACAATAAACAACCTCCAAATATTTCCGCTCAGGGTGATGAGGACCGGACACCAAAACCTGAAAGCGAAGTATGAGCCTTCGAAAGAATGCAGGATGATTAGGGCCCGGACTTCGCGAAGGTATCGAAGCTTGATTACGCCGACCTCCTAACGACAGCCTTTCTTTAGGCTCAAGCACGAAGCCCGCAGGGCACCCCGAAATAGTACTACAGAAAGTGATGCGACGTACGCCTCGGTACCCGGGTATTCCCCCCGCCGGTCACACCGTGTGGAACCTAGGAACAACAACTATGGACACCAATCCGTATCAGAAGCTGGGCGGAACGGTCTTGAGGTCAGATTAAGCTAATTGGAGGGGGGGTATCCCTCTTCTTAACCTTCACTTCCTATGGCCTCTCGGGACAGAGAGCACCCGATCCACCTCACCAGGAGTTAGTTTAGCTCAATTAATCAACTTCTGTTTGTTTGAGCGGCTTTTGGAAGTGCTCTCTATACTCACCTATTCCAAAGACCCCTACAACCTTATCTAGTTCTGATTGACACTGTCAACACTAGTTGATTTTAGATTAAATCGCTTACTTTTTAAGAGTACATTGTATAAGCAAATGCAAGGATATGGAGTTAATAATGATTATTTTATTATGAAAAATTAATAAAAACACGACTATGCATATACGATTCTTTATATTTCCCGATGAAGAGCAATTTCTATATAAGTTCTACGAGACTAAAAAATGTATTTTTCTTTCCAAATTAAAAACTCACACTCGCAAAAATTAAGAAGCTAACTAAATGATTCAATGCACCTAATGCAAATGACTATTAGCATGTAAATTCTAAGATGCAAAAGTCCCTTGAAACAAGGTGAAACTTCCCAAAAAGCTCCTTCAGTTTTAACTCATCTTTTTGTTGTCCAGAAAGCCAACTCTTGAAACAAGAACTCTTAGTATAAGACAACAAAAATACTTGACAACAAGAAAAAGAAATCAAATGACAAATTCTCCTCAAAATCAAATAAAAAAACTAGAAGCAAGAAACTTCACAAAAACTCCAAAAGATACAACCAAACGAAAATGAAAAGGCAACAACAAAAACAAAAACAAGAAACAATGTTTTTTGAGTTTTTGATATGCAAAAACAAAAAGCAAAACGAATGTTTTTGGGCTTTTCAGTTTTATAAAACAAGAGCTCAAGAAGACCAAGCACAATTATCCCAATTCAAGCCAAAATGAGACCGAATTTCAAGCATAAACTTCAACTATGCCCCAAAACCTTATAAAGCTAATGATAGCAAGATCAATAAGAGCAACGGAAGACCAAAAACTCAGCCAAGCAGCCTAAACGAAAAGTGTAAACTTGCCGCAACAAAAGACTCCAAAGAAGCAAGAAAAGCTCTTTGAAAATTGCAACAAAACCCTAGCCTATGAAACTCAAGAAAACCAATCGAAAACAAAGAAAAGAACGCAATGCAAAGCACAACACAAAGATAGGAGAACGTGGTGACAGAAGCTCTCGTTACGATAAGAAGAACAGCAAGAATGCTCGGAAAGCAATCTTGGAACTCAATCCGAGAATGTAGAGCACCCACATGAACACTACGCAAAAAGATTGGTTTCGAACAAAGAGAGAAACAAGACTTGAAACCGCTTATCACACTCTGAAGTAATCACGAGACTCTGCGGGACATACTCCTCCACGGCCCGAGAAAGGACCCCGAAAACACCAGAATCTTAAAATTTCAAAATCTGCCTAGGTATACGCGCCCTAGCAGTTATGCAACCAGCGTGTATACGCGTCTGTGTTAAGGGAAACTCGCGTATACGTGGGTCCCTTTATAAAAACTCGCGTGTATACGCGACTGTGTGCAGGAAAAAGAGCGTATACAAAGAAAGATAATGAAAAACAAAAAAGACAAGTGCAGGGAGGGAAAAAGCCGAACGAGTATTTACGAAAGCAAAGCGAATCGTAAAAAAGAAACGAAAAAAAGCTGTTGACGCCTACCAAACGAGGTAAAAATAACAACGGGAGAATCACAAAGAATGTGATCCCGATTAAGATCACTTGATTGTTTGATCACACCTAGAGGTTGTGAATTGGATTCAACCTCCACAGAGCAGGGGCGTACTACTTAACAGAGACTCACACGATCATGCACATTCATAAAAACTAAATGGAGCAGAATGAGAGGTTTACCCGTTGGTCCTACGTTTGAAGTAGATCCACGTGGAGTTCAAACTCCCTGCAACCGTCCTTCCTCCTTAACCTAAAATACAAGAAGAAACCAGCACAAAGGACAAGTTGTACAGCATATTTATACTCTATATGTTAGTGAGATTCATATAAAACATTAAATAAATCATAATGAATGCTTGTATAACAAATATTCTTCATACATTAAAGCATACACTAACACGTTACTAGGAACAGCATGATATACATGTTATAAATGAGTACGTACAAAAGTAATCAGAGGAGAGATCACTGATCCTTCAAGGCCTTAAACGGGCAGCGCGTCGGATCCGTCATTCCTTGCCAAACTAAGACTCCTTAAAGCTAGTTGCATACGAGATAACATATAAAGGGATGTGTATCTCAAGGAAACAAGGGTTTCCTATAATGAACTGGGAAAGTGCAGGAGGCACGAGGAATCAGACTTGGATAGGGAATACCAACAGAGTATAATATCAATAATTCTCCCTCTCCCTTAGGCCATACACGAGGGCTTTTTATAGTCCCTCCAAGTAGTTTCATCAGTTGGAAACAGTTGGCCACGGGCTGGGCTGGTTGAACTACCTGAGTAACCATCAACCCAGCGCGAAATTAGGGATTTTTATATATTTTTTAATCATTTTAATGGCATACGCGGAAAAGTCTAGCTGTACTCGCGTATACACGCGGAAAAACACGGGCATAGTCGCATATGGAGGATTTTCCACTGTTTTTAAGTGAATTTTTCCAAGTCTGTAGGAATGGGTGCCCAAAAAGCCATAAAGCAATCATGAATCATGTCTAAGTGAGAAATGATGCTATAACAGTCAAAGATTATATTGGTTAAAATGATGTTCATATTTTGATTGGTTTACTAGGAGCTTGATTTAAAAAAGTTTTTTAGCCCCATGTAGATATTATTTTTTCAAGGTGAGCTCTTTTCACCAGTAAGGTCAAATGAGTTCTGGAACAGAGGTATACATCAAGCACATATTTGGCCCTTCTTGCGTATTTTTTATTTTTTATATCATTGATGAATGGTTATTGATTGATTTAAAACAAAGGATGGGAAGGTCCTGTCAATTCTCTTGACAAAACAAAATCAAATGGAATGGTAGAGTTGTGTTTTAAAAGGTGAGCCAAAAATATGATCTGGATCTAGAGACATGACAAACAATGGAAATAAAATGATGGTATTGACGAGTCTTCCCCGCTAATGAGCTCTAAATGTTAGACCACAACCGAAATTTCAATCTGCAGTGGAAATAGTGACTAGCTTTAACATTTGTATGAATAGTGAGTCTGGCCATTGTCATATTATTTTCCTATGAATGATATAATTTTTTCAAACTCCAACTATGTTGTTGTTGAACTGATTAAAGCTTTGATGACAAACATATAGTTTTCAAATATTTTTTTCTAAACCTTTTTTCTTGATCAAATTTATCTTTTTACTTTATGTACCATAATTGCTATTGTGTGACATATGCTATGATATAATTTCCTGGATAAATAGAAATAAGTGTTATACAACATAGTCTTTTTTAAATCTGAAGAAACATGATTTCCAAATACAAATTTTATTAATTAAGAATATCTTTTAGACTTCTTAGCTAAGTTATGATTATATATCGGTAGGGAATTTTGTGTATGTTGATGTTGTGTTGTCTCTTTGGTTTCTGTTAGGTAAGAATTGTTTATAAGGAATGTATTATTGAGCTGCATGTATAGATATTATTCTGCTATCGATGAGGATCTCCATGGTTTTCAGGCATGTCAACGGAAACAAAAATGTTTTTCTTGTTTAGTAAAATATTTTCAAGACTTTAATTTAATGAAAGTTGTAGAATTTATAATCTATAAAGGTCACAAGTTATAATTTTTAAAAGTCTAATTCTTTAAAGGGTGCTAGCTCAATGGAAGACCACTTGATTTACAAAAGGAGGTTGGTGGTTCGATTCCATCGTGTGCTGATATTCATAGGGAATGATGACGATTAGTTTTTGGTGATGGATTCTCTTTTGACCATCACCAATGAGCTTATCATGACATCTTTCGATCCTCACCAAAATATGAAATGGTGACGATCAATGAATGCCATCATATATATGCATCAAAAGTGACAACCATGAAAGGTCTGTCACCATAAATCATTGTTGTTGATATGAAATGGTGAGGGTCATTCGTAACTAACCTTGATGTCAATATCGAGCTTATCATGAACTTTTTTGACCCTCACCAAATTTGGAATGGTGACGGTTGTTAGCCCCCCTATGAAATTCTTGACAAGCAAGCTGGGTTCTGAATTATTTTGAGCCTTCAAGGAATTCCTTTCCCCTGAAAACCCATCCTCCTTGAAGTCTCTCAATTGCTGTGCCTAATACAAATCCTGTCTACTAGTACATTGCTCAAAAAGGGCCTATTATTCCCTCCTTTACCCCTGCGAAATACATCAATTCCCCTTCTTTTCCCTTTATCCGAATTCCCTTTCTTCCCCCCCAAGATTCCCCCTCTCTATGCCTAAATCCCCCAAAATCCCCTTTAAATTTCCCCATCTCCCTTATTTCCCTAGTTTCCCCCTCCATCTCCCCTACCGTTACCCTTTTATTGCCCCCAAAACACATTAAAAATGAATTAAAATGATAAATTTTATGTTTTTGGGTCTTAGCCCTTCTTCTGATAGCCCCACGCCCTTTTCCTTCCATAGAACCCCGCGCCATGACCTAGGCAATTCCCCTACGGGGGGCTTTATTCTATCCGTATGGTCAAACCATGGTGGCCCCGTATTTGAATACTCGGGATGTGTGATGATCTAATCTAACGACTATTATTCACTGCGGGGAGTCGCTCCGACAGCCTCGTGTCCGTATGCCTTGGCCCCCCGTATTCCATCTCCACCATCCATTAAAGACCAGATCCAACGGCGCAGAGTGTGCCCGAAGCGGTGGTCCCCCCTTTCCCGCTTTCACTGTTCATAAACAACCGTGGTTTTTTCCGCACCACCGTTGGGCGCTGAGTGGTTTTCCCTGAACACCCAGCGATTTCACTCATCTCCTGCCGCGTGTCTGAGTGTACTATTTCCAAAACCACCCATTTCGCGCATTATCTCCCGAACAAAAGCCAGGCAGCAGAATTCACCTTGGCTGTCAGATCTTGGAGCCCCATCCAATGATGCTCATTCATCGAACCCGCACACTGCTTAACCCCACCCATCGTACCCGCGAGCCCTCTGTCCGTCGTCCTCCACCGTTGATCTCCGCCACGATCAATGGTCCAGATCCATCTGCCCGCTGTTGACCTTTCCACCGTCGCCCCGGCCTCCACATCATCCGTCTACGTGTCTTCACCGTACGCCAGGTCATCCCACGTGTACCCTCCGTACAGTCTCCCCATCCATTCATTTTGATTCATCCAAAAGGGCCATCTTCAATGTTTTTTGTTGAAATTTCGCCTACGAATACATTCTGCCACCTTTCTCCATGCCATGCATATTTCACCGTAACCCCGCATCATTCCACCATGTCACCAACCTGCACGTCCACCCTCATCATCCCGCTGCATCCATCGCCCCATCCATTGTCTTCTTCACAGATATTGTGTTGTTGCAGGGTTTCCAACGGTAAATGACCGCCATGATGTGTGATCTCTGTTACAACGACAGAAGCATCAATGAAGACCATGAGCAGAGGCTGTATTCAGGGCCTGATGTTACAGGAAGCGTCTGAGGGCTGCTTATGCCATAAATTCATCAACAGACATAATTTAAACTCTACCAACCCTCCGGCACCATTGAAGCTCGAAATTCACAGACAGAGACATCACAGGAACAACAGAGAGCTCGAGGCAATAAATATGAGACTTTTGCAGGGACTTTTAGAAGGAAAAGGTACAATTTGGAAGACCCCGTGGATATCTTGGACGACCCTATGCACAGAGAGATAATATTATCAGGTTTTCCATATCAGCAGAGCGTTTTCCCATGAAAGGACATGGTAGACATCATTTTTCAGTCTACACTGTGCCTCGAATGAAGACTTACGCCCTTTCAACAGTCCTACATCATCAAGAAGCATTTTTTACACAGTATGGATACCTTAGCGACATTATTTCACCAGTTTGTCCAGTCAACAAAGAATGGCAGTAGTTCTGCAGCCAGAGTACCATAAGTAATTGCACAGATTTAAAGTAGAATGGGTTGCGGCCTTCCTCCTCTTCTGAGCGTTAATTCTTCATTTAATTCTTCACCTACCATCTTCTGCTTTGTTTTTTCCTATAAGAATCCAGATGAACACATTGTAAAGGTTGTTGTTGCCTTACTGTGGCAGTTGCTGTTAGAGGGATTCATTATTGATTGTTAGAATAGTCGTGGGAGGGAGTAGCAGAGTAGTTGTATGTAATAGGCTGGGAGGAGAAAGTCCGGACTGTATTAGCCACTGAGCTCAGTGTACATGACTGGTTTTGCATCAATCAATCAAAGCACATTTCACAGGATCTTGGTCTATTACTATTGGTGATGTTTTTCTAACTCTGTATATCACATTTTCATACTGTTTCATGTTCTTCTGGTAGGCAACAAAAGTATAACATAGGATTCACCCTTTTTAGGTGCCCTATGTTTCCTTCTCTCCTTACCTTTAATGTTTTCTGCCTTATGTGCTATCTAAGAGTTCATTACAGTTGATTTAACCAGTGTAGTGGATGTTATTGCCTACTCCCTGATGTATGAATTGGTTGAATCAGTTCTTACATGTTATTGCTGGGTTTGAGTTGGAAGGTTTGGGAACACTGGGGATGAGTGTTAGCCCTGTCCACTAGGATCCTTGCGTGACCAGTTGGCCTTTCTAAGATCCCTTCTGTTTAACTTATCTATGTTTTTCCTCTAGAGTTGCTAAAGCAAACCTGGAGTTAAATGACCTCTGGTCTGATCTATAAGCTGCCCCTTCGTCCCTTTTGAGAGCTGCCTTTGAGTATGTCCAAGCAGGTCTGGAGTTAAATGACCTCTGACCTGATCTATAGACAGAAAATTCGTTGCCTCTCCTTCTTCCACTTTCTCTCCTTAATGTTCCATTCCACAATTTGCCTAAAAGATCCTTTAGTGTAGATGACTTGCCCTTTGAAAGCCTTGGCTAGTGGATGCAAGTAATTTCCTTTCATGACTCCATAGCCCAATGGATGGCACTGTCTTGGCCTATCCTCTTTGCTGAAGCTTCCTGCTGCTTTGTTCCTTTTTTCCCATTACTTTCTCATTCTATGATCTCCTAACCAACCTAGCAACCAACCAACCAAATCATTTTAAACCCCCCTCTGTGCTTCATAACTAGCCTAACACCTCAGTTTAAGCCTCAAAGATATATCATTCTTAGCTCTATTTGGAGAGATCCCTCTCTCGGTCTAGGAGGGCTAGATCCTAGGACCCCAAAGTGGTTCTGATGTTGTCTCATCTTTTGGTCTTGCTAATCTTGCCAAAACATGGGAACCCCAACAACGGTCATTGAACGTCGCCATATATATGCACTAATAGTGATGACCATGAGAGTTCCATCACCAAAAATCATTGGTGTCATATGAAATGGTGACGGTCACTATCCCTCATTATAATCAATATTCATGATAGACCTTTAATGTCACCACAACACATATTTTTGGCGATGCCACCTTTGGTGACATTCAATTTTTTGGTGACGAAGGCTATTGTCCGTCATCATTTCTCATATGAAATGGTGATGGTCAATATCCGTCATTATAAATCATTATTGGTGATGGACATTGAATGTCACCATAACGCCTATAATTTTAGCAATGCCACCTTTGGTGACATTTAGTTTTTGGTGACGAAGGCTCTTTTGACCCTCACCAATGAGCTTATGGTAAAAATTTTTGCCCCTCACAAATGTCATTTTTTCTTGTAGTGAGGCAAGAAGCATGCTTTGTGGTGTTATATTAGGGTAGGAATTATGGGAAAAGGAAGTGGATATTGCATGCTACCTAGTTAACATATCACCTTCATCAGCTTTGGAGGATAAGACTCCACATTAGGTATGGATTGCTAAGAAACCCTCTATTTCACATATGAGGGTATTTTATTGCCATGCATATGTACATGTTCCAATGGAGAAAAGAACCAAGTTGGCTAGTAAATATGAAAGGTTTATTTTTATTGGATATAAGGATGGTTTAAAATTTTATAAGCTTTGGAACAAAAAAAAAGGTTGTGTATAGCGAGATGTGGTGTTAAGAGGTGAAGGATGTTATTAAAAAATAATTCCTACCAAAGGAACCTGAAAATATAGATTTTTAATTGGAGTAAGAATCAAAATCTACAATGGAATATAATCATAAGAGGAAGAGACACATACTCCAGTTTTGAGAAGATCAGTTCGAGAGAGAAAGAAGCCAAAGAGGTATAGTCTGCTTTATTTCTATTCAAAATTTGTTTTATCTATTACTAATGATGATCCCATAATAGTCAGGGAGGTAGTGGATTCAGAGGATGGAAAACTCTAGAAAGAGGCCATGGTTGATGAAATGACATCTTTGGAAAAAACTGAGGCTTGGGATCTGGTGGAGTTTCTCATTGTAAGAAAACCCATTGGAAGAAAATGGGTGTTTAAGAAGAATATGAATCTAGAAAGCAAGGTGGAGAAATGCAAATCCTGGTTGGTAGAAAAAGTTTATTCCCATCTGTCAGGAATTGATTTTGGTGATATTTTTTCTCCTGTTGTCAAGTTAGCTCATATTAGATTACTTTTATCTGTTTCTACTACTTTTGATTTTGAGGTATAACAGATGGATGTGATGATCCGAATGAAAAGTGGCCTACACCGGTATTCATCCACCCATGATTTTTATCCACCCATGGTATTGTGAGTGACATTTATCCATGATATTAAATCACCCATGGTATTCATCCACACATGGAATTTACTCATGGTATTGTAAGTGGTATCTACCCATGGTATTGACTCATGATATCCACCTATGGTATCTACCCATGGTATTGTAACTCAAAAAAAGGCTATAAATAACAAGCCTCACTTTGTAAAAGAACAGATTTTCCACCACAATGTAACTTCTACAATTATTCTTTGTTTTAATAAAACAGGTTTCTTTGTGGTTTTATTTGTTGTGTGTTCCCTTTTTTTCTGGCATTCTAATTTTGCAGATCTTGTCAAATACATTTCAATTTTTTTAGATCTTGGGGGCCTCCCCCCAAGATCTAGATCAGTGGTATCAGATTCAAGTTACGAATCCATGGGAATGAGGGTTTGAAGCATTATACAGTTTCAATGTTTTGCAGCAATCTTTATCAAACTCCATGAATTTTTTGGGCGCCGAGTTTGCATATCAGATCTGAGAATTTTGGTGAAAAATTAAAAAAAACAAAGATTATTTCTAGATTCCTTGCGAAATATTACCCAAATTCAAAAAAAAAAGGCCGAATTGGAGTTCAGATGGGAGAGATATCGCTGATTCAAAATCAACAATGTTGCAGCAAGTTTTCTAACGACAATTCATGGATGGCGGCAGTCCTGTCATTTATTGCAGTTTTTTGTGCACAATTTTAGATAAATAGTTGCATATGTGAGCTCCCATTGAAAAATCACCCATTTTCAAAAAAAAAAATGATCGAATCGGAGTCCGGACGAGGGAGTTATCGTTGATTTAAAATCAGTTATTTTTTCCAGAAATTTTGTGACTATGGGACAGTTCCAGCACGAATCTGAGAGTACATAGTCTCCAGATAGCGATTTAAAAAACATGAGAAGATGCAGAATGATAATTCAATTTCCAAAAACAGGTTATAATACATATTCTGAGTTACATTGATCGAGTTATGCTCATTTTAAATCTAGAGCAGCATTCGGAGGGGTTCCCTTTGGAGACGTGCCCTCCCAACCCGCTTTAGTAGGCACCTGCTTCACATTCATCAAATTCACCATAGAAACATTCGGCTTGGGCTATTTGGAGACATGCCCTCCCACCCAAAGCTATGTAAGCACCTGTTACTTCATCAAAAATCAACATCATGATTATGGATCAACCGTACAAAATCCTTCTCATTGAAGTCCATTTGCTAGGCTGCACACTGTTAGTATCACAGTTGGTAACAAGCATTACAGGGTATCTCTATCCTCAGATCTTCGTTTTTCATGGTTTTGGGTCATCCATGAACCCACACTTCATAGAAGTCCATTTTCTAGGCCGCACAGTGTCAGTATCATAGTTGGTCACAAGCATTACAGGGTATCTCTATCCTCAGATCTTCGTTCATCATGGTTATGGGTTAACCACACAAAACCCTTCTCTTCAGTGGATCTTCATATTCAACAAGGGCTTATTAGGAGGGAACTTCACACAATGGAGACCATTGCTTCTTAAGGAAGGAGGAATTATTTGAATGAAAAGTGGCCTACACCGGTATTCATCCACCCATGGTATTTATCAGCCCATGGTATTGTAAGTGACATTTATCCATGATATTCATTCACCCATGGTATTCATCCACACATGGAATTTAATCATGGTATTGTAAGTGTTATCTACCCATAGTATTGACTCATGATATCCACCTATGGTATCTACCCATGGTATTGTAACTCAAAAAAAGGCTATAAATAACAAGCCTCACTTTGTAAAAGGATAGATTATCCACCACAATGTAGCTTCTACAATTATTCTTTTTTTTAATAAAAAAAGTTTCTTTGTGGTTTTATTTGTTGTGTGTTGTATTTTTTTTTCTGGCATTCTAATTTTGCAGATCTTGTCAGATCCATTTCAATTTTTTTAGATCTTGGGGGCCTCCCCACAAGATCTAGATCATGTGAAGAAAACATTTCTTCAAAGGTATCTAGAAGAAGAGATCTACATGAACCAACTAGAAGGATTTGTGGAGAAGGGTAAGAAAGATCTGATATGCAAGTTAAAAATGTATCTTTATGGGTTAAAACAATCACCAAGGACGTGGTATCAAAAATTTGATACATATATACGGGGACTTGGCTTCATAATAAGAAAAGCGGATCAATGTGTGTATTTTAAATTAATTGGTGAATGTGTTGTTAGAATCCTGTATTTTTACAGTATCATAAGATGAATACATATTCCTTGTATTTTTCATGCTGAAAATAATGTTCCATGATTATCATTTATTTTCATAAAGGAAAAGAGATCCTGGGTGAAAAAGGGGTCAAATAAGTCCATCTACCATTTGATTAAGCTAAAAGAGGAAAATTTTTCTAATTAAGAGTGATGGAAAGCCAAATCTCACTACCTTCATTATTCTTAATTTAACCTCTCTATTACCTTTCATTTTTCCTTTTTATGACACTCCCATGCTCTGAAATCCCATTTCAAACCCTAAACCCCCATATATATAACCTTTTCCCCTTCTTAAACCCCTTTCCCCAGCTAAAACACCATTCCCATTGCTAATATCCATTCCCCTTATTTCATTAAAAACAATGTAAAACCCACTTTTACATTGTATTTAAATAATTTTCATCTATCTGGTCCCACTTTAAATAGACCCTATTTATTTAACTCGACCCCTGATGTTTTAAAACCCCGACTCATATTTTAAAGTCTCTGCTTTGAAAACCTTTCCCTCCACTTTAATATGTCCTCGGGCCCCACTTCACATTATTGCCCACAAAACACATTAAACCTCGCGTTAATATTTTAAAAACTTTCGTTTTCATTTAAAACCTGACCCCACCTATCAAATCAACCCATAATTGGCCCACCACTCAATCACCATCTGATCCACACAGCCCCGAACCCTTTTCGCATCCCCAACTGCCCGTTGTTTAGAACCATCGAGGGGTTGTGAAATGGGTGGTTTTGAACCCCCCCCTCCCACTCCCCCCCATCCACCATGCGTCATCCCATGCTTCATCGCATCCCCTCAAACTAGACCACCAAACCGCTTATGTGCTATGCGATAAACCACAAACCGCGTCCTCGTATATAACAAAACCACCCCCATTTAAATTTAAACCCACTTACCTCACCCTGCGCTGTGCGATAAACCACCATTTCTCTCCTCCCTACGGACCTACGTTTTGTTAACAATTGTTTTTATTTTTGCAGGTGATCTACGTATCAGAAGATACGATAAACAAACTTTCAGTTCTAGTTCCGAAAAATAATTAAATCCAGACTCTCTGGATTTTAGTCTGAAGGCCTTATTCACCAGATGATTATGAGAAGAAAAATGAATAAAAGCACCAATGGAGCAGAAAGGAAGACAGTCATGATTATCAAGGATCATACATTTACTCCAAAAACAACAAATTTTATTCGAAATAAAGGACAGTAAAAAGAAAAAATAAGTAAACAGGAGTAGTCAGGGTAAAGATGAAAAAATAGATAAAAGACACATTTAAAGGACAGAGTTAAGGCAAAGGAAGATAAAGAGATAAAAGAAGAAATTACAAGTGACAACAAAGGAAATAAAGAGATATACAGATGAAGACAGGTTAAAAATGAAAGACAAAGATAAGGGACATAGTTAAGAAATAGTTAGATGATAAGCAACATGAAAGATTAATGTTTCCAGTGCCAACAATGCATCCTCTCTTATGGTCTATGAAGGGGTAAATCCAAAAACAAGGCCAGATGTCAAGACCACTCAGCATTAGCCTCTTCTCAACCACATTGGCCACCTCTAACATGATTTTGATTTAATGAAAGCTACCAAATTTAATATTACAGTCAGAGATATTTTAGCATCAATACAGAAGTTATTATAAAAGTTAATTTTGCAAGCAGTTGGTCAAATATATTTTAAAGTTCGCTCAGGAGTTAATTTGAAAGTTATTACTACAATAGGTTTGTTAGAGATATTTTTGGCTTGGGCCTTGCATGGTCATAATTCTCAAAATTTGATTTACTCAATAGTAAATGCAGTCTGTCACCCTAGATTAGGGCACCCACCTTATCAGATTATCATTGTTGGTTTTTTGGACTTTGTTTAGACTCTGTGTTGTAAAGATTATTGTATTGGAGCATTGTAACAATTTTTGAGCTAGGAATCAGTAATACAAGCATGTTCACAGGATCCTTGAGCTATGTTAATGGTGATGTTTTCCCTTTTATGTTAATGTTTTTTCCTTTGTTTTTCCATACTGTAAATCCATCTCGCTGATAGCGTAACAGAAATTTTAGATTAAGATATGCTGCATGAGCACCTTAATTATGTTTGTTACTGTTATCTCAATGTCTTCCTCTGCAAGTATAACTAAAGTATTCTTAACTACTCTTTAGTTTCGTTGAAACTGTTATCTTGAGGTTTTTCTTGTGAAGTTGAGTTAAAGAATTATTAACTACTCCTTACCCCCACTGAGTTGTTATCTTAAATGTTTTCCTCTAAAGACCTGAATGCATAATTCAGAGACTATCTACTCTGCATTTATGTTGAAGTATATTTATAGAATTCTTAACTGCTCTTTAGCTTTAGTGAACTCACTACCATCTCATATTCACACTGCCACTATGATCCATTTTGCATAGTTAGTTTTCCCTGAGAAAAACCTTGAAAAGTTGATGTACAATTCAGCCCTTTTATGACTCCATAGCCCAATGAATTAAGCTTCCCACATTATATCTATCCAACCAAATAAAGCATAAAAAAAACAACCCCAATCATTATAACTAGCCTAAAATCAGAAAATATAATCATAAAGATAAATTAGTCAATCATAAATACAGAGAGGGCTCTCTCTGAGCACATGAAGGCTACATCTTGGACTCCAAAATGGTTTGATGTTGTTCTCTGCTACTTTTTCTTGTCAATCTTACAAATTACAGGGAGCTAACATGTGTTATTTTATTTTTTTTGTATGTGGATGATATGTTATTGATTGGAAATCACAAATAAATTATCTAGGATTTGAAGACACAATTTCCATCCAAATTCAACATGAAGGATCTTGGTGCCGCAAAATATATTTTAGGCATGGAAATTAAATGGGATTGGGAAAAGAGGAGGCTATGGTTAAACCAAAGGAAGTATGTCAAGACAATATTGCAGAGGTTTAATATGCATGATAGTAGACCGGTGAAGGTTCCTATTCATGCCGGTGTAAAGTTATCTGCTGAACAATGTTCAAAGACACAAGAAGAGGAAGAGGACATGCCCTAAATTCCATATGTGAGTGCAAATAGTAGCCTGATGTATGCAATGGTCTGTACTAGACTAGACATTTCCCATGCAGTGGGAGTATTGAGCAGGTATATGTCAAAATTAGGGAAGGAGAATTGGATAATTGTGAAGAAGGTTTTTAGGTATTTGCATAGAACTAGTGATTATGGTCTGTGCTACCAAGGAAGACCAGGATTGGACATAGTTTTGGACATCTATGTCTTTGTTGATGCATATTAGGCTGGAGATATAGGTCTGAGAAGATATACAAGTTAGTATGTGTTTAACTTATTTGGAGGAGAAACTAGTTGGATGAGTAAGAGACAATTTATAGTAGCTCTTTAAACTACAAAGGATGAATACATGGAAACCAGTCATGCAAGCAAGGGATAATTTTGGTTGGAAATATTGTCTTCAAGTATGGGGTTGGTACAATGAGCTGTAAGTATATATTGTGACAACAAAAGTGTAATTTTCTTGGAAAAGAACCATGTTTATCATTCAAATACAAAGCATATTAATATTTAGTTTTACTTTGTGAGGGATATGGCTGAGGATAAAAAGGTGTTATTAGTAAAGGTGGAAACTTTGAGGAATGTTTCAGATGCATTGACGAAGTCTGTGAGCACTAAGAAGTTTTCTTGGTGTAGAGAAACAATGGGCATTGTAGGCTTGGGACAATGACTAAGCTCTCTTGTGATCCCCTACGTCGAAGGAAAACAACAAGTGGGAGAATTTTGGGTGTGTGTTATATTATTTCCATGACTGGCTCCATGCGTGTCAGGAAAAACGAGGAGGAGGGGGGGGGGGGGGGTTCACAACGGGGGCAATATTCCCCCCTGTCGAGGGATTTTCAGGGGAGTGGTAACCCACCTGCACAGGGTCTATGGCAATGCCTCGAGATTTTTTTAAATTTTATGTGGACCCAATAATACTTGAGTAGACCCAAGGATGGGGGCAGACCCCAAATAGTGGGCAGACCTACCCATGGTTTTGTGCATGGGTTTTGCACATGGTTTAGGGCATGGTGGTTTTCTTCCCATGATATTTTGTCGATTCTACCAAGGGAACTATAATTATGTTCTTATATAGGATTATGGATTTAGATTTATGAATAATTAAATATATATATATATCTATATCTATATCTATATATATATATATATATATATATATATATATATATATCAAATTGAAAGGAATATAATGAAAATTCAATCTCGTAGTCCAAATTTTGTGATCCAGGGAAAAAAATTTCTGTTTATTTGTTTTATGTTCTCTCCATTGTTTATTTTTATATTTTAGAATTTATTTGTAGGTGTTATAGGCCATTTGTCATATAGTTATTCAGCCTACAAACTAGACCAATAAACAACCTTTTACCCCTTGGCATCATCATAGCACAAAGCACTATGCATGTCACTGTCATATCCCAGAGTTTATGCCTGAAAACATTGTTTCAGTCATTTTAAGGGCCAATACTCCATGGAATCCTATTGGACTATTTTCACCTATAGGTTTCTCCATTGTGCCCTTTGTTGATCGCTTATAGGTTGTTCCACTATGCACCTATGTTGGTTCTATAAATTTTGAAAAAAGAGAGAAATTACGGAAACCTATTTTTTCATAAGCTTCCAAAATTTTTCACAACCATTTATCTCAGATAAAATATTTGGATCCTATCCTATCCTACATTAGAGTTGTGTCCCTTATCCTTTTATGCCATCCTCCCATCAAGAGTGGATCTTAAACCTTAGATTGGTAATTGGATAAGAACTCCCAAATTACTCCCCTCACCTATATATTTGTGGCCATCCACAAGATAGGGGTTGGATTTTGGAGATATAATTCTACCCTCATGTTTCCATTGTAAAGAGTTAACATTCCATACATTAGGGTGATTAGAGGTGCAATTTGTGAAAAATAAGGAACAAGTCAACGTGGAAGATCTCTTATACAAGATCGACTTCTATTTATGGTTGTAAATCCTTTCATTTATATTAATGCAAAGACTTATTTGTTATCCTATATGTGTTGTGATGATTTAATGTATTTCAATGCCATGTTGATCCATTTAATGAAGTATTCATATGATACTACATATATTTTGTCGATCATCGTCTTGTGTTTTTCGATTGTACATGTTCTAATTTATGTGACGATAGCTAGGATTGGAGCATTCAAGCCAAGAAAGGAGTGAATCATATGTCATATTACATGTAGGATTCATCCCATTATATATTTATTTTAAGGAAAATAATATCTACTTTGTCCTTTTGTTGTTCAAGACTAAGCCACCCAGTCTATGGAAGACACTTCTGTCTGCAGTTGTAGATTTCATATAATAATTTGGGAAGTCCACTGGGGACGGGTATATTCCTTTGGTGGTTTATTTATCTTTAGTGTTTTTTTCACCTATTCTTCAGAACTTTACTATCATCTTCATTCAAGAACATAGCTAGGAAGATATCTCATCGAATCTCAAATGAAAAATTTGTACTATAACTCCCTTATTCTTGACCAACGCTCCCTTTGGTCTAGGGATAGAGCTTTGCACCTCTATAGATCCCTCTTTATGACTGCGTTGCAAGGCACTGATGCCTCTTCTGCACGTGCGTTGGCCCCTATTTATGCATGAATTTTCATTTTTCTTGATTTTCTCTTTGATTAGTTTGCTTCTAGCTTCCCTTCCTTGAGTCTTGAGTGTCTTGTGGTCCCTCAGAAAAGAGTGATGAAGAAGAAGGAAATAAGGCAGAAAGAAATGAGGATTCAAGCAATTATGCAAGTGGAAATGAGGAAAAGAGCAGTGAAGAAAAGAGAAATGAGGGCAATGAGGCACATATCAGTGAGGATGATGGTAATGAAGAAAAAATCAGTGAGGATGATGACAATGGGTCAAAAATCCATCAGAGAAGTGATGATACCAATGATGATGGCAGTAGTGATGGACGTGAAACAAGTGGCACAGAGATGGTGAAAATTGAATGTTTTCCTTTGACCTACCAAAGGGGAAATAGGAATATGTTTGCTACCATTAAGAGGCAAGGGGCCATGCCTTCTACATTAACCAAGTAACTTGAAAAAGGTAAGAAAAAGGTCATTGATGAACAACAAGAAGAAAAACATGAGACTGAAAAAGAGTTTCAACTTATTCATGTTGACAGTGATGATGAAAATGAGCAAAGGATCACAAGAATGTTTCTCAAAAGCAAATATGCTCAGATCAAGGACCTGCAAACAAATCTAGGTAGGGCTAATAATGCGATTCACTATTTTGAGGTTGAAAACAAGCAGCTGGAGGCATAGAAGGCTATCTATGAGATAAAAACTATCAGAGCTTGGAAAGAGGCTACAAAGACAAAAGCAAAGCTAGATTAAGTCTTGGGAACTTATGATGACATGGAGGAAGAGGAAGAACAACTTCCTAGGAGGAGGCTAAGAACAATTGGCTTCAAAAAGCTTTAGTGAAGGAGAGGGAGCAAGAGACAGCCTTGGTAGAGCAACTCACTCAAAGTGAGCTGCTTTCCATGGCAATAGAATATGATCAGGAACCTTGGTTAGACATAGAAAATATACACTTAGAATGTCTGTTGGAGAAGACCAAGAGAGACCTTTACCTCCAAAAGAAGATGATAAGGCATTATGCCTTATGAAACAAGATTGCAAGGGCCAAGCTCAAAAGAGCCCTTGCAAAGATTCAAGCCCTAAAGGAGGCAAAAGGAAAATAAAAGCTTTACATCCTTTCGGATGCATCCCTACAAGCATCCTAGACATGATCAGCAAGGCAAATCCCATTTTTGAAAACTTTTTGAAAATTTTTGAGTTTTTGGAAATTTTGATTGTTGAAGGGAAAGCATGCAGTGCCACTAGCACTGCGCTCATTTTTGGGGAATCCATTGGAGGAAAACTTGAAATTTTCATAATCCTCAGGCCAAGGAAATCACCCTCACAAAATTGTAGCTCAGTTGGAGCAGAACTGGTACTCCAAAAGTGCCAAAAACATGCAAACAATCAACTTTCTGCCCTATTTTCAGAGTTGGCACTGCACCCTGAGAAGTATTGGGATATTTGGTTTTTGAGTAGACAAATAGGCACCAAATTGAAAAATAAAGGTAGATTTGGAAATTATATAGGACAGGCTTTCCAATAAGATATCATGGAGCTCATTTGGACACCGGTAGGGCCTCCAAAACTCAGTAGAAAAAGACCTATTTTTCCTATTTTGGTGCCACACCCTTGGCCTTGGCGCTGTGCCCTTGCCAGAAAGTCAAAAAAAGACATTTGGAGTTAATGAAAAGTATATTTTGGGGGTTTTTTAGGTAAATCAATCTAGAGTTAGCTCAGAATTTATGTTAGAAGTTATTTTCATTTATTGAGTTAGGATATTTTGTGCCTTGGGCCTTGCATGATCTCTTTGGACAAAAATGGCATTTATGATGTAATTAGTGATATTTTGGAGACCTAGCTAGGGTTTTTGTCATCCTTTTCAAGTTAAATACTGCATGGAGGCCACATTGTATTTGTTGGTTGATTGTTAAACTCAATACATAGACTTGGAGTTGAGGAGAAATTGGCTTTGGAGTGTTATGAATGCTTTGATTTAAATGACAATGGACCAAGCACACTTGCAGGATTCATGAGCATGGTTAATGGTGATGCCTTTCGAAATTAGTTCTTGTTTTCTTATGTTTTAATTTTTTTTCATCTTTCTCACGCAATAGAATAGAAATTTTAGGTTAATAAATGTTGTTTAGAGGCACCTTAGCTCTGTCTGCTTTCTATTGTTTGTATGCTTTCCTCTACTAGGTCAGTTTAGAGAATTATTAGTTGCTCTCTAATCCCACTAAGCTTGTTTATCTCAAGAATGCTTTAATGGAGCCCATGTCAAAGAAGTTTATGGTTAAATTTTATCGTTAGCCCTACCATTGGTATGACTTAAAACATTTTTTTTGAGGTTTTTTTTTGAAGTATTGCTAAATAGGGTTTGACTGAAGAGGTTTATGGTTTGCCCTACCCTTTTGTCCATCTTGAATGGTTTCTTTGAAGTTTTGTAGTATTATTAAGGAATTTTAGGAGTTCCCTTATATTTTATCATTACTATATGTTATCTTAAATGTTTTCTTTTCCTGAAGGTGAAATCACTAGAGAATCTACAAGTTTTTTGCTCTCTATGGTTTGCTGGATTGTTGTCTTAATGTTTACTTGATAGGGTTTGGTAAAAGAAGCTGATGGTATGCCCTGTCTTTAATTATTTCTTTATGCATAGTGTTCTTAAATATTTTTCTTGTCATATTACATCTTAAAGGATTCTTAACTGCCCTTTAAACATACTAATCTCACCATTTAATGTTCACTCCACTCACATAAACTTTGAAGATCCATTTGGCTTTGTTATACCTGCCCTCTGAAACACCCTTGACCTATTGTTGTACCTTTCAAGACCTTTTGCAGACTCCATAGCCCAATGTTCTAAACCTCTCTTACTCTTTCTGTTATGCTTGACAAGCAACCTAATTAAACAAAACAAACAAACAAACCCTAATCCTTATTACTAGCCTAAAATAAAAACCCTAAAATCAATCAAGTTCACATATTTCATACAAATATAGAGAGAGCCCTCTCTGAGTCCAGGAAGGCTAGGTCCTAGGACTCTAAAGACTAGTTTTCTGTTACCCTTATACATTTTTTTTTGCCAATCTGACAAATTATGGGGACCTAACAAATATATTTTCATTGAATGAGAAAGATTATGTTTCCTTATGCTAGTTTTCATTTTAGGATATTCAGGTGACATTTGCGGTTAGCTCCAAAATTAAAATTAATCAAAGATAAATAGTAAAATTTATTGAATCAACCTAAGGAGTATGTCTAACATTAACACAAACACTTGAAGGTCTAGGCTATATGTTTGTATTGTGATGTATGTGTTTTCCTTGATGGAAACCCACTTGTAACAAAACAAGTATATGGTAACTGGATGATTTCAAAGATCATTTCAAAGGTGACAGAGTGGTGGAACATAATAACAGAATGATGGGTCAAAGGTTTGCAGGTTAGGAACACAAGTTTTATGAAGATGAATGTTTGAAGAACGATATGCAGGTTCTTTGAGGCCAAGTTTCGTACACATGCGAGTATGAAGAATCCAAGTTGCATACATATAGGCACACTAATTTATTAATTCCAAGGGTATTTTCCATGGTATTAACACACAATATTGAGCACAGTAACGACTATTTGATCCCGTTCAATATTACAACCGACAATAGTGTAGTTTTGGCTCATGGTATTGGCTAAGGCTCAAACTATATAAGGAGGTGAAGATCAAAGTGCTAAGTGTGAATGAGTGAGGGTAATGAATGAATACTTCAATGTGAAGTATATTTGCATGGTATTGCCTATAGTTGATTTGTAGATCTATAATAATGATGCAGTTGTAGATACAATGATGGATCGAGATCATTATACCTAAAATGATTATGTATTTGCATGAGTTGTTTATGAGTTGTTTAGATTTGTGGTCTAACGCATGTTTGTTGCAGTGAAGGTTATGATCTAAGTATGTTTGAAGTTCTGAAGTGTTGCACAATCATAAATTAGTTGCATATCTATACGGGAGTTCAAGACATGGAAGGTGCGTATACACGCAAGTTTTATTCTGTAGAGTCATGTATATATTTTGAATTATGTTGAGATTTGTATGCAGGTTTTGTTATGAATAAGCGCATCTGTACGTGAAAAAGCCTTATGGAAGGCACCTATGAAAGCTAGGGTTTTGTTGAAAGATATATCTGATTAGTTTATACAGTATATTTGTGTTTATTTTGTATGTCAATGATGTCCTTATAGAGATCTGGGTTGTTTGAGTATTAATGATGCTTCTTGTTATATGTGATTGAATATTAGTGTTTGTTTGGTCGATTTATGATTTGGTGGTTGATTGAATTGTGATTCAGTGGTTGGTTAATTGGTGATTTAGTGATTGATTTGGTACATTTGTATGTTTCAATTTTGATGTATGGTATTGGGATTAAATGAGTGAAGTGGATCCAGTGTCAAAATTTATGAAATGTGTTCAAACGATGGTCTAAGGTTTGGAGCCTTCAGTGAGGGGGTCATAGCTCCCTTCCATTGGGTGTTGGTAAAAGAGATCAGGGGGTCATAGATCCCTTCTAGTGGGTGATGGAAAATGAGATTAAAGGGTTGGAACTCCCTTCGAGTGGGTGTTGGAGAATGAGTGAAGGTTGCAGCCTTCTGCAGGTGGGTGCCTGCGTGGTGGTATGAGTCTACGGCAGTACAATATTGTAAGTATTTTTAGTTATATATATAATAAATATTGAAGACAGAGATGAAAAAAATGGTTGTTTTCTCCCACATTGGGTTTCCACCTTAAATCATGGTGTTCATATGTGTTGGTTATGTGTGATGGTTTAATATGTTCTTACTGCACATGTTTACTGATTACTAAATATCTGATGAATCAATGATGCACTAGTCTATGTTAAGTTACTGAATATTTCTTAATCATAATTATACTAGGCATAAGCTATTTTCCTCTATGAAAATCTCATACATATGCTAGTTGGCTTAAGTAAATCCATGTAAAGAATTTAGAAAAAGAAAAAGAAAAATCTTGTGTGGGTTCTAAATATTGATTCACCACCCCCCCTCTCATTATTTTTCCCAAAAAATGGTTTCAAAGAAGGTCCTTCTGAAGAAGATTGATCACTTGAAGGAGATCTATCCCAATGGGAAGTTAGGAAGGAGTATTTCCTATCAATCAACCACTGTTCAATGGAATTAATCAAATATTTTGGAAGATGTGAACAAGAGCTTATCTGCAAAATATTGGAGGAGATGTATGGGGAATCGTGGAAGAAGGTTATCAATATCCAATAGTCATTCCTATAGATGCAACATGAACTAATAGATATGAAACCAATTTAAAAGTTGTCAATGCCTTGTTGGGAAGCCTGAAAGAATAAGAATTTGTCAAAGTCATGCAACTAAATTCAGCAAAGGAAATATGGGACAAGATCATCCAAAGTTATGAAGGTGATGACAAGTTAAAAATTGCTAAACTTAAATCTCTTAGAATTCAATATGAAACCCTCAAAATGCATAACAATGAAAGTATTGCAAGTTTCTTCCCGATAATAGATGGGATTGTTAATTCTATGAGAAATATGGGTGAAGATATAAAATATTCAATTTTAGTAGAGAAAATCTTGAGATCTCTAACTCCAAAATTCGAGTCAAAAGTGTTTTCCATTGAAGAAAAGTAGTATTTGCGGACCCTTACTTTTGTACAACTCCATGGGATTCTAACAACCTTTGAAATGAGAAAAGGAGGCCCTTCAGATATCAGAGAAGATGCATTTAAAGTAGCTGGAAAAGGAAAAGAAAATGAAGTTCTCAATAAATCAAGTTATATATTAGAAGAAGATGAGGAAAATTTTGTGAGGAAAATCCAACCAGGTACTGGAAGGTTCAAAGGGAAGATTCCCTTCAAGAATTTTCTTGTGGTAGATTTGGTCATTATGCTGCAAAGTGTCCTGATAAATAAAATCATGAAAAGGAGAAACGATTTGAAAATAACAGAAGCTTTCATACAAATGAAGATAGTGATGGTTATCAATTGGAGAAAAGGGAGAGTATGATCAATATTTGCAAGTAATTATGGCATTTAGTATTAATGAATCTGATGACAATTTCATAGATGCCCTAGAATAGCAGAATCATTTTATTGAATAATCTCCTAGATCAAGGTAGAAAGGATGGTTTCATGGAGATTTTTTCCCTTGTAACTATTTTGGGTAGAAGGCCATTGATTACAAGTTAAGAATGTTAAATAGAACCATGATATTAGATAAGTTCCAAAACATAATAAGAAATTTCAAGAAAAGTTGGAGAAAGAAGAAACACTGGTCAGAAATGTAGGGAATGTTGACCCTACTGTAGTCATCTCTTTCAAATGACTATTTCTCTTAGTGACTGCAGAAGTGATGCGAGATACATTATCGGGATTAGTATTGTATCATCATAGGCGGAGAAATTTATGATTATTCTCATGGTTGGTTTGGTAATTCTGATTTTTTATATTTATGACAGTGCATCTGCTATGACAACGGAAGACAGGTACAGATTGTACAAGATTAGGGGGAGATGAAGCAGTGAAATTTTCAATATTTCACATTATGTACATATATATAATTAAATAAAATTGTGCATGTATGCGAGTTACTTTTCATAAAGTCATGTATGTTTTTATTTGATAGAAATATAGTGGGACAGACTCAAGAACATATTATTACATGCTGTTGAAAGTTATGATTTAATTTTATTGGTTTTATGTTGATGGTTACAATCTGCTGGTGTGGTATTGAGTTATGATGATCTATGAGATTGAAATTTATGATTATTTGATTTTTGAAGATGCTCTGATGTATGAGTTGATATGATCAGTAAACATGTAGCACAACTTCAGAGGGAGCATTAACCTAGATGATTATAATGCATTGTTGGAATCATGGTTGTAATGATTATTGAATTATGTTCAATGAATTTTTGGTCTTGGTTATGAAATGCATATATATAAATTGATGTAAAGGTCATGTGGAGACCTATGATGTAATATTTTTCATATTCAGTTCTGTATGGACTTTTGAGGTCATGTCAAATATGTAATTCCACTTGATTGGGTTATTGATGTAAGTATGAATCCTTGGTGATAGGAAAGGTCATACTCAGTTGATTTATAGTCATGTACTTCATTGAAAATATTTATAAAGATTCAACATGTGCTCATGGGGAGCATGGTCAGTATAGTGCAGATCAAATCTACAAAGCTCTTGTATCTACAAGGAAAGAGAAACATCATTGGTCTACCCTTTCCCCTTGATGTCAAAGGGGAAGAGTATCTTGGTGTTTGAATAATGCTTATGTTGATGTGTCTAATAGGTATCTACAGATTTTGGTGATCAGACAACAACATGGTTTCTATCAAGTCCAAAGGGGGAGATTGTTGGCATTATGATGTATGTGTTGTCCTTGATGGCACCCCACTTGTAACAGAACAAGTATATGGTAACTGGATGAGTTCAAAGATCATTTTAGAGGTGGTAGAGTGATGTAACATAATAAAAAAATGATGCATCAAAGGTTTGTAGGTCAGAAACAAAATTTTAATGAAGGTGAATATTTGAAGAACTATACACGGGTTCATCAAGGCCAAGTCGCATACACACATGAGTATGAAGAAGCCAAGTCACATACATTCTTGAAAACTAATTTATTAATACCAAGGGTCTTTACCGTGGTATTATCCAACAATATTGAGTGCAATAACGACTATTTGATCCCCCCAATATTACCACTGACACTAGTGCGGTTTTGGCTCAAGGTATTGGCTAAGGTTCAAACTATATAAGGAGGTGAAGATCAAAGTGCTAAATGTGCATGAGTGAGGGTAATGAATGAATACTTCAATATGAAGTATATTTTCATGGTATGGGATATAGTTGATTGGTAGATCTGAAATAATGATGCCCTCATAGATACCATGATGGATCAGGATAAGTAGACCTAAAATGACTATGTATTGGATGATCTATTTATGAGTTGTCTAGATCTGTGTTTTGGTGCATCTTTTTTGTAGTGAAGGTTATGATATGAGTATGTTTGAAGTTATGAAGTGTTTCACAGTAATAAATTAGTTGTATATCTATACATGAGTTCGACACATGGAAGGCACATATACACGCAGGTTTTTTTTCTGTAGAGTTGCATATATATTATGAAGTACTTTGTGATATGTACACAATTTTTGTTCTGGATAAGCGCGTATGTGCACGTAAAAGCCTTATGGAAGGCACTTATGTAAGCCAGGGTTTTGTTGAAAGATATGTCTGATCATTTTATACTGTATTGTTGTGTTTCTACTGTCTGTCAATGATGTATTTATATAGATCAGTGTTGTTTGAGTATTGATGTTGCAACTTGTTATATGTGATTGAAGATCAATGATTGGTTGGTTGATTAGTGATTCAATGGTTGATTGAATGGTGATTCATTGGTTGGTTGATTGGTGATTTAGTGATTTATTTGGTACAATTATATGTTTTAGTTTTGATGTATGATATTGGGCTTAAATGAGTGAAGTGGATCCATTGTAAAAATTTATGAAACATGGTCCACAGATGGTCTAAGGGTTGGAGCCTTCAATGAGGGGGTCGTAGCTCCCTTCTAGTGGGAGTTGGTAAACAAGATCGAGGTGTCGTAGCTCCCTTCCAGTGGGTGTTAGTAAATGATATTAGGGGGTTGGAGCTCCCTTCCAATGGGCGCTGGAGAACGAGTGAAGGTTGTAGCCTTCTGTAGGTGGGTGCCTATGTGCTGGTATGAGTCTACACCAATACAAGATTGCAAGCATTTTTCTATATAATAAATATTGAAGATAGAGATGACAACAATGGTGGTTTTCTCCCACATTGGGTTTCCACCTTAAATCATGGTGTTCATATGTGTTGCTTATGTGTTATGGTTTAATCTGTTCTTACTGCACATGTTTACTTCTTACTAAATATATAATGAATCAATGATGTACTGGTCTATGTTAAGTTATTGAAGTTTTATATGAATCATAAGTTTATTGGGCGCACATTATTTTCCTTTATGATCACGTGCGTGTGCTAGTTGGATTAAGTAAAGTTGTGTCCAGAATCCAGGAAAAAAATGTAAAAGTTTGTGTGAGTTTTAAATACTTATTTACCTGATCCTCTCTCAGTGTTTTTCCCAACAGTAATGACGTGTTACGATGTTGTTAAACATATTAGATGTAGTTGTTTTGTAGCATTGAATTCCATGGGGGAAATCTAATTCCATGTACATGAATATATAGGATCGTTCTCCACATACCTTTGGGTATATTTGATGACTCTCCATACATGTAAAGTATATGGGAACACTCTCATAAAACGGTTACACATTAGACAACAATACTATGGACTACACTCCCACACACCATCAAGTATATTTTTGGAGTCCCCTATAGGCTGGTATCTTCACCATAGGTAACTGAGTTGGCCTCCCTATATACTGTGACACACCAAACACAACATTTAGGGAGATTGGATGGTGTACGTTAAATCCTTGGTTCACCAAGATCTATAATGGAGTTCATGGTTTCTTGGTAATCCTTTATGCCTAGATTACCCTCTTTTTGATTTATTTCTGCGTTAATTTCTAGAATTTATTAATCCTACGTGGAATAAAAAAGTCACCAGCCTCATCATTCATGTAGAATGAAAAATAAGCCTCCTCTTCCACCAGAGGTTGGTCCTGGCCATCATCAGAAGCATAAGAAGATCCAAACTACAGAATCTAGAACTTCAGGAATTAATTCTGGTCCACCTCCTAGCAGTTATCCACTATAATCATATGTCCCTTTGAGTTCCGAGCCCGAGATTACATCTACTCTTATCGGTGAATCTAACACAATGGAAACACAACTTTCTTAAAACTGATTGCCTGAGGTTATTGAACCTAAATTTCTCGTGTGAGATAATTTACTTCCTGAAGTTGTTGAACCCGAGGGTCTTCAACCATATTCACCTGTAACTTCAGGTCCTTCCCATTCCCTTCCTTTGTGTCAGAAAAAACCTCCACCAATATATCTTGGACCCGCTGATGAACCTCTTCCATATATACTTATGAGTTTTGAATAGATCCCACAAGAATATCCTTGTCCCTTTACTTCTGTTCATTTGAGTTGAATTTATAATTAACAAACTGATCCTCTTCCTCCTCTTCAGACTCCAACACATACTCCTTTATCTGATTATTTGGAATAATCCAAGGATATTTGGTGACAATATTCATTGGGATTCTTACCCATGAATGGATCCAATCTTACCTCTTAGCCCATTTCCACCCCTATGGTTGAGGCATCAAATGTCGCTTCCTCATATATGTTTGCGACATCACCTGAAATAAATTTTTATGGTGACCCATTTGTCCCACATGGTTATCAGTCTTTATCTGGTACCCTTTCTGGTGGAGCTTCCATTCCGTGGATCTCTCCCATGTCATCTAATTTGGAAATCCCATGTGGTACTTCTCTTATGAATGTAACCTAATTTCCCCCTCCACCTCAACCTACACCTACGATTGAGTAGAAGGTTGGCCCTTATGTTAGTGGGCTAGGTTATCTTCAACAACCTAAATCTCCTTATGTTGGGTACCCTCCATCTCGAACACAGTTGCCTCCATCACCCCCTCCTCCTTTGGCAGGGTGGAAACCTGTTGTTGGTATACCTTAAGTTGGTAATCAAGCTTATTATATTACTCCTTATCTTGGAATGGTTGCTAGTTTTTGGAAACCTACTTTTCCCATCCAACTTGGCTCATTTTGGGGCCAATTGTTGAATCCTCAACCTGTGTCATCTTCATCTCAAGTTCTTATCCATTCATATGTACCTAAATAGACTAAAATATATGTAAGCCAACATTTATAGGTTTTTTTTTCATCACAAACTATTCTGTCAGTATCTGGTACCTCTTAGGTTCCACTTACCTAGCCTTTACAAGGTACCTTACAGGGTCAACTGCTTGGACAAGGTACTCTTCAAATTTTCAGAGGAAATAATGTTATATTATGTCAGAGTCCCATATTATGCTGGGATGATGCAAAATCCCGTGGGGTAGTAGTATAGACCCTATTAGGGCATTCCTCAAGTGCCTTTTCAAGGTCAATACATCCAAACCCAACCATTCCAGCATTTGTAGGGTCATCCTGAAGATGTTAAACAAGGTTATGCATATGCTAGTTGCCAAAATAATCCTTATTCTGGTGCCCAAGTTCCTCCTTACAGGCCAAATTATATGGGCACACAAGTTCCTATTTCTCAGGAGATTCTTTCTTATCCAGGCTATCCTTCATTAGATTCATTTGATAGTTACCATTTGTTGCAACTCAAATTTATAGATTTAAGTTGACTTACCAATGATCCCATCATTCATTCACCTTGGTGGCTAATAATTCCCACAAAATTTCCCTTAGGTATCCCAAAATTCAATGGGAATATTGGAGAAAGCTTGTTAACCCATGTCATGATGTATCATTTGTGGTGTTCTTCAAAGTCCCTTAGTGATGATTCCATACATTACATCTTTTCCAACATACTTTTATAGGTACTGTAACTAAATGGTATATTAAGTTACCTAGAGCTTCGTTTCATGATTTCAATTCCTTAGCTACTACCTTCCTCACGCATTTCCAGTTACCCATTCGGTATGAAGCTAGAACAGAACTTCTAACCAACTTTAAACAACCTAAATCCACTCACATTTTAGATCACATTCATGAGCAGCGACGTCATCATTAGTTGGTTAAGAAATTTTTTGTAGATCAATTATTGGTGGAATGGTTCATTAAATCCATGTTTCCATCTATCACAGAGGATGTATCTAAAGGAGGAGTTGTGACTGAAGAGCAAGTAATTTCTTCTGCTTAGTATTTGGACCTCAACTATACCCAGTATTGCACACTCTATGAAATGATGGCAGATGCTCTGAGAGCTTCCAACACTATTCCTTCTGCTCCTAGTAAATAATCTCATGCTGCTAATGGCATCATTGGTTCTTACAGTTTGTAGAAAGTGAGAAAACCATATGGTACTTCCCTCATTGTTGCTGCCCAAAAATCTTCATCCAATCCTCTTGCGGGTTCTTCTTCCGATATAAACATTGTTTCATCTGATAAAGTAAAATATCAAAAACAACTAAGAAGTAAGAAAAAAGGGAATTTCAAAAATAAGAAAGACTCTTCATTGTAGGATAAACAAACAAATCAATCCTTTGATGAGAAACGAAAGCCTCATTGCCCATGCTTGATTTGAAACAAGGAACACTTTACTCGTGATTATCCTCACCCGAATCACTTTATGAAATACCCCACTTCTCCCACCATGTTGACTAATCTGTGTCCCAATAGGGAGACCCATATGGTTTCTCTAGACCCATATTCCTCTAACACGGTTTTAATGCTTTCTTTCTCAAAGCATAAATATGAGGTTATGGTGGCTACTCACAACAAGGACTATGGTTATGTGAATCTTTTGAACGGTGATACTAATCAACTTACCAGTTCAACATCGGCTCAATCTGATCCTCCTCCACCTTCAATTCCTATAGAGTTAACTATTAAGCCTTTGAAGGGCGTTATTCATAAGTATTATTTCAACCCTCATGCCATGGTTGCTCAAGATTACAATGTAGTTGAGGAATTAGCTTAGCACCCACAGCTATGTCGATCCTCGAGGTGTTACAAAAATTCCCCGCCCAGAAAATGGATTTGCTTTCAACTATCACTCGAGGTGTTACAAAAATTCCCAGTCGAGAAAATGGATTTTCTTTCAACTATCAGATGTGTGGATCCTTCGGATTCCAAATTTTTTGTTTTCAATCATGATAAATATTCCCCTCGATTTCTGGCTCAATTTCCTTTATGATTTGGGTTTTCATTTGCAGTAAGAACATCCATTGTTTAATTATGGATGAAGGAGCCTCAACCTGCATCATGTCTATGTCTTTTCGGAAGGATATTGGTTCTCCTCAACTGAGTCAGTCATACACCGCATTGAAATATTTTTATGGAAAAATATGTAAGTGCCTTGTGGTATTATGAATTCTTTACAAGTTTATTTGGGGAGAAAGATTGTATCTATAGAATTAGAAGTTATCAACGAACCTCTTGATTATAATCTTCTATTGGGTTGCACGTGGGTTTATGCCATGGTTGTGGTCCTTTCGACTTACTTTCGTATGATTGTCTTTCCTTATAGGGGTGGGATTGTGGCCATCAACCAACTCACCTTTTTTTCTTTGATTCCCATGTTACTGGAGGTGTTCTGCTTGTAGGGGAAGCCCTACACTCTTATCAACATGTCCGGGTTAGACTACTAAAGGACTCCTCACTCACGGGGAACGTTTTTCTTCCTCATCCTCTTCTAGACATCTGATATTAGTTTTCTTATATCAAAATGATATCGTCTTCTACTTCCCAAACTGATTCATGGATAATACCAGAAAAAACTGGCATCTACAGTTTTGGTGATCGAATGTCTCTTAGCCCAATTGAAATTGACTACAAAGCTCTATTCGGCTTCTACAAATCATACTTTTACCTTGAACAATTAGGTCAATTAATCATTAGATTATGGAACGTATTTTGATCTATTATCTTCTGTATTTTCTATCGATGATAGCATCATGGATATCATGATGCCATACGATGCACCATGGGACGATCATCACCATCATTCCTCCTTACCAAATTCCATTGAGGGTAATCTCAATGATGTTTATCTACCCAATTTCATCAGATATTTTGCGAGTTCCCTTTATAGCCACGAAGTTGATTCCAAGAAGAATCTCTTGAATATAGAAGGGATGATACCTCTTGAAAAATAATTCAATCCAAGTGTTATAAAAATATACGCATTGGTGTGTCTTGATCTCCAACCAAGATTGAGACCCACAAAACCCTTTTCAAGAATTTCGTGATGTATTTTCCTATACCTACGAGGAGATTCCAAGTATCGACCCAAATATAGTAGGGCATGAAATTAAAACATATCCTGATGCTAAACCAATCTGGAAACACCTCCGTTCAGTCCATCCAAATAAGGCTGCAAAAATTAAGAGTGAAGTTGAAAAGCTCCTTCGTGCTGGTTTCATCTACCCAATTCCTCTCACTGATTGGGTGTCTAATGTCATTCTTTTCATGAAGAAACAAGGGAATATCTAAGTATGCATTTATTATTGGGATATGAATCACGTTTTTCCTAAATACAACTATCCAACCCTATTTATCGACTAAATTGTTGATTATTGTGCCGATTATGAAATCTATTCGTTCATGGATGGTTTCTATAGATATAATCAAATCAACATTCTCCCATCGGATCAACCTAAGACTCAATATATTTGTCCCTCAGGTACATTTTCATACCAGAAACTCCCATTTTGTCTGAAAAATTTTTGGGCCATGTTTCAGTGGGCCATGGATTTCACTTTTCACGATATCAGAACATTGTGAAACCTTATGTGGATGATCTCTATTATCATCCTAAGCATTAGGCTGATCATCCTATGCATATTAGGGCCAATTTATTATGGTGTAGATACTATAACATTCGATTGAATCCAAACAAATATGTGTTCTGCGTCAGTTTTGCACGAGTTCTAGTTTTTTTAATTTCGAAATAAGGAATTGAGATTAATACTTTGAAATTACAAGCAATCGTCGACCTTACTGCACCTTCTTCACTCGTTCAACATCAATAACTTCAAGGGAAATTTAAATTCCAGTGAGGGTTCATCCTTAATTATGTTAAGTTGACTAAAGGATTCACTTTCCTTCTTAAGAAATGGGTTCCCTTCCATTTGAATAACACAACTCAGAAAGCGTTTGATGCCCTGAAAGATGAACTGGTTCAAGAGTCTCTATTATTCCCCCTAACTAATAGTGTGGCTATTTCCTCTACCTCGTTGCTGCCATTTATAAAATAGAAATGGTAGTGGTCCAAGAGGACCATGTAGGGATAGAACACCCCATATATTACTTGAGTCATAATCTCAATGATACCAACTAGGCATATTCATGTAGAAAATTGGCTTTGGCAGTTGTTCAAGAAATCCAAAGCTTTTTCCATTACATCTGCACCATAAAACTATGGTTGCTTCATATTGAAACCATATGACATAATTTTTTTCATGTAAATTTATACGGGGTAATTATGTAAATGGATTTTCATCCTGCAATAGTTTGACCTTGAATTCACTAAATCCAAGTCAAAGAAAATTTTGGTCTTCACTGAGTTTATGTGCAACCTTCCTTTCTCTAATTCTAAATCGAAATTTGATGAGTCATTATTTATGATTTGGTGCTTTCGACCCATTGTATGGAGGCATTCTGATTGTCTCGAGACCTATACTTTCTGGTCTGATACCTCTCTCTTTGAGCAATGACATATTTGATACCAGGCCAAATATTACATCATCATTGGTGACACTCTTTATTGATGCAGTATCGATACGATTCTATGAAGGTGCCTCACACATGAGGAGGCCGAGAAAATCCTTAATGAATTCCACGTGGGGAAATGTGGGAGCCATGTATCTGGCTATGTTACCGCATAGAAGATCTAATGTTTTGGTTACTTCTGTCCCACTATTTTCCAAGACTATATTCTCACCATCTAGAAATGTCATCATTAGGGGAATTTTGAGGTCTAAATTAGGACTCCTAAGAAAAATTTACAACCGAAATTAACTTTATAAGAAACAATAGGATTCAAGATAATGATTTCAACCATGGGGGATGAATCACCATTTTTGGAGTAAAAAAGTAAAAAGATTAAAAATTAATAAAATAATAAAAGCACTTTTTCAACTTGTATTTTCAACTTATCTCCCTAAGGTTTTACTCATATTTTGAGTGGGAGTACTCGTTGGATGAAAAATATAATTCCTTATCCAAGGAGTACCCATGTTTCATACTTTCGATGGACCCTACTACATAAAAAATGAGAAATACATGAAAAAATGTGATTGCAATCACGTTTTTCATGTATTTCTCATTTTTTCGTGTAGCAGGGTCCATAAAAAGTATGAAACATGGGTACTTCTTGGATGAGGAATCAAATTCTTCATCCAAAAAGTGTTGTCGCTCAAAATTAGAGTAAACCGATAGGGACATAAGTTGAAAATATGAGTTGAAAAATAGTTTTTTTCTTTTTTCCATCTAAAATTTGATAATGTAATCTAATATTATTTTATTATTTCCACTATTATTTTATAATTTCTTTAGGAGGCCCATTTTAGACCTCAAAACTCCATTAATGGTATGCCAAATTTATGATCGTAAGATATGCGCTCCACCTGCTCCATTGGATTTCGTTATCGTTGTTGGACCATATGCGAAATGGGGTGTTGACTTTATGACATGTAACCCTCACTCGATCTGGGGGAGTGGTTATATCATTTTCATAGTAGATTCTTTTACCAAATGGGCCAAGGTCATGCCCACATATAACAACACTAGAGAAACAGTTTCATACTTCTTTTTCAATCATGTATCACACAATTTGTTGTTCCGTAAGCCATAGTTAGGGATCATGGAAAGCATTTCTGGAATCATATGATGACCGAACTAACTTCCAAGTTGGGACATTTCCATGAAATTTCCACTCCCTACTATCCTCAAGGTAATGAACAAGTTGAAGCTATTAACAAAGTTCTTAAGACTATTTCGACTTATGATAGGGTTCCACCAATCATACTAGAATTTTCTTATCTACGTTAACTTGTGGGAATACCCAACCTCATTAAGGAATGCTACCAGATTTACACCCTTTTAGTTGGTTTATGGTCCAGAATCAATCCTACTAAACGAATGCAAGATTCCATCACTCAAGCTAGCCTTTGAACTCCTTCCTCCCACATCTATAAAAGAGGAACATCTTTCACAGCTAACTCATTTGGATGAGACTTGACACGATGCCACTATAGCTAATGAAGCTCATAAAAGACATATCAAGACAAAATATGACAAAAGTGCCAAGCCTCATATCTTCCAAGAAGGTTACCTTATTATTTTGTATGACCAACATACTGATAAGTTATGTCCAGGAAAGGGGTAACCAATGAGGTTAGACTTGTATATTGACAAGCATTTCCTTGCAAAAGGATCCTAAAAGTTAGTTTATTTCAATGGAGTCTCTCTAACACAACCTAGGAATGAGTTGTACCTCAAAAAATACTATGCTTGATCTCATGCGTAGTACACTGGGTAGATGCTATTTATAGGTGTGTTGAGTGTATTTGCAGTGTGTCTCTTTAGAGTTTCCTATAGTTTCTAATGATCCTCTTATGTTTTCTTTATAGATGTTGGCACCCCTTGAACCATACATCGGTTATGCTAATGGTGGTATTCTTAGTACTCAGAATCTATCCTCCATGGAATGGGATATATTTGCTCCAAATGGTGAGTTAATGAGTCTTCAAGGGATTTGTATTGGTAACTGTACCAAAAACATCGCTGAGTATAACACAGTGGTCGAGCTATTGTCTGATGCTATCACATATTATATCCACCATTTAGTCATCAGACTTGACTCAAAGCTTGTGATACTAAAATTGGCCAATGTCTATTTAGTCAAAAGTCCCACCATCTTACACACATTTCCAAGGGTTCATCTTCTAGAAATATAATTCGACCTCATCTGATACAAAAACATTTCTATAAATCTAAATACACTAGTGAATGCACTATCTAATCATGTTTTAGATAGAAATTTGCAATGAATGTAAATAATTTTCAATGCACATCACATCAATTGAAAACAATGATAGGAACATATTGAAGCCTAGAAATTCCGTTGCAACAACATGGGGGAAAACCACCTAGTTCTGACCTGAGAGTAAGTCCTTTTCTATTTGGTGTAGTATCTCCGACTGGGGATAAAGGGACTAGTTTCCCAATAAGGATTTATGATGGTGTGTTTTCTTATAACGTGTGAATGGAAGAATGATATTAATATACTCAATGCATATAATTAAATATCTATTATATTATATACCCGGAATCATTAATTCTCTAATGCAATCTAGAAAAATGTCTTTCAACAATTGGTAATGAGTATTATTCAAAAGTTGAAAGAGATGAAAATTATGTGAAAATAATTCTTTTAACAAACTATTTTAATCAAAATAATTGTGAAATATATATCGCATTCATAAATCTGATCATATATGAGATAAATCACCATAAGCAAATATTAGTACAAAAGTGCATTTACCATTCATCTATGATAAACAATTTCCATATATAATACAGATAAATGATGACTATCAATTCCAGAAGAAAAAAATAATATAATGTGTAGAAATACCATATATACGAGGTTCTACTCATTGAAAATGACAGTAGTTTTCTGTTCCTCTTCACATTAAAGAAATTTAATGAGTATGATAGTGCAACTTCTGTTAAACAACTTCAATGTCAAAAGATAACAGACTTTGTTCCATTAATTCATCAAGGCATTCAGAAACTAACAAAAGTGCATTATTTGAAAATGTTTTTGGAAAATTTTTGGACCCTTCTCTAAATACATGAGAAGGGTTTAAATAATAAACTAAATATCTTTAAAATAGATTATTACATAAAAATTGGAGGAGGTTTCAAACAACCATCCTCGTAATGAGTAAACTTAAACTATAATCTAGGAAATAAAAATAACAACATGATTGTGTGTCTTGATCTTATTTTCCCATCTGATCTCTTAGGTAGAAAATATCTACTATTGGATTTAGATAAGATAGCTTTGTAATCCAAAATCTGACTTGGCCTTTAAACACTGTATTCGAAAGTGTTGGCAACACTTTCTTAGTAGAATCAGTTAATGATTGCAGAGTTAGGCACTAATGATATGGTTTGATCAGAAAATTCTAGTAATTTTCCTGATCAAACTGAGTTGTATTTTTAATAGTTTCCACCTGTATCTCTATTCTATCCTTCCACTATGCTTCTAATAGTTTAACTTTGCATTCATTTCCAGTGCTTCTTTAATAAATTTCTTTATTTGCAGTTGACTTTTCAATTTGTCAATTATTGCTTCAAGTTGTGTCTCTTTCTCTGTAATCTGTAGTTGGTGTTGTAACCTAATTATTTAAAAGTCTTTTTGGAATTGTGACATCCTCATCTCGATTTCCTTACTTTTGTTAAGCCTTTCCTCTTCTAATTGTTTCTCCAATTCCTGAACTTTGTCTTCCTTTTGCTTAAGTAGAAATTATACCTTTGTACCTTTATCGATGGTGGTAGTTGCATATGCACCTGTGAACTGTGATAGTTTAGTAAAATTTTATGTAGGATCAACCAAAGGGTATTTCCGTAGAACAGATACAGATTCATCATTAATATTTTAAACTGATTTATTAATTCATATTCTATTTCTTCTTTTAACTACACCCTTATGATTCAGGCTGTAGAATACATCCAATGTAGGTATCTCTTCAATATTTAAAACAATTTGTTCTGTAGGGTATGCTGGGATGATCTATTGATCATGAAATAATGGTACCTGCTGTAGTGGTATTTTAGTTTCCACTAAATTGTGGGTTTGTACAGGCATATGGAAACTTGTCAATTCCTCAGCATTAGGCTTTGGTGGTGGTGTTTCCAATGCTTTAGAAAACGTTTCCCACTCTGTCTTTAAATCCTTTTCTTGAGGTTTAACTATTTTCTCAGGTGTATTATGAATATTTTGAACTTATTTAGAGGATGATTAAGCTCCACCAGTTTCTTCTTCAATTTTCATCTCGATTTATTTAATCACTTTTTCAATTATTATGTTAGGACTTTCATTTCTACTTCCTGAATCATTGTCTGAACGGTCTAAACTCTGAGATTGTTGTTATGATTGCTTTGAATCGTGATTTTATTTATCTTGAGATTCATATTCTCACATATCTTTAACCTCATTATCCATACTAATGTTGGGATTTGGCCTCTTTACATATTCAATAAATAAAAATTCCAAAGGGACTGTTTCTAGCCTGTTGCTTCTATATGCTTGAAAAGCTTCAAAGTCTATTTTACTGAGCTGATTATATATAATTTTAAATATGTTAGGGTCCCGTGATTTGGCAGATTGGTAAACGAAATGACAGGGTAACATCAGACCAGTCTTTGGAATCCTAGGACCTAGCCTTCCTGGACTTAGAGAGGGATCTCTCTATTGTGCAAAGGATGTGAACTTGTTCTCTTTGGATGATTGATTTTAGGCTATTTGTTAAGTGTAGGTTTGTTTGTTTGTTTTGGGTTGGGGTAAGATGATCAAGTAGGATAGGTGGAGTGAGAGGTTATCAAATCAATGGGAAATGGAGTCTATGAAGTTATTGATATCTTGGTAGCAAATTAGGGTACATCACAGGGAAAATCTATTGTAGTTAATGGATCTTTTAAAGTTTTTGTATGAGGTGAAATGGACAATAAGTTTGGGAACCAAGGTAGGGCAAATGGAAGTTAAGAATTCTTTGTCAAATACATATGAACAGGGAGGTATTTAATATTGATAGGCAAAAGATACTAATCATGATATAGGGTGCAAAATTTAGTCAGTGAAAATAATTTTAAACAAATAAACATTGAAGATAAACAATCCAATAGAACATAGAAGCAAGAAAACTTATCTAACTTCAATGATTCAACTTTCAATATTTGAAAACATATAAGAAACAAATAGCATCAATGAATGAAGAGGGAACGCCTAAACATCATTCACTAAACTATAAATAACTTCGAAGCAAACTGATAAGCACATTCAAAGGGTAAGATCGAAACAAGACCTCTTTGACTTAACCTAACAATCAATACATCAAAGAGAGATTTCAAGACAGAGTTTAGATAGCCTTAAACAAGCAGGGCTTACCATGAATCATGTTTATAAACTATCATACTAATCCAATAATGAAATAGAAAAGCTTAGGTGGGCCTAAAGAGCAAGGAAGAATTCTTTAAGCTAACCCAACAGAAGAAAACATGAAAACAATATCTAACAGGAGGACTGAGGTGCCTCAAAAAACATTTCTCATCCTATACTCTTCTGAGCTACTGCAAAATAGAAATATGGACATATGGAAAACAAGAAAAAACATGAACATATTAAAGATACATCACCATTAACTAAACTCAGGGATCCTGCAAGCAAACCTTCATCACCATCAATCAAGGCAATCCATCCACAAGCTCCACAACACTCAATTGTTCTTCAACTTTCAAAAACCATGTATTTCTCTTAACCCATCTAGTTCCCAACTATTTACAATGAATCGCAATGCCTTATATAACAAGCAAGGAAGAGGAAAACCAAAGAGAGTATCTAGAATCCTATCGGCCAATAAGAAATATCTTAAGTTGTCCTTGAGGCCTTGCAAGGCCCAAGGCACAAAAATATCTAACAAATATCTTTTCCAGCCAAAAATAACAATCAAATTGAATTTTAGGCCCTAAAAAGCATATGAATACTTACCAAATGGACATTCTTCCCAGTCACCTATAGGAGCGCAGCACACTATGTCAAAATTTGAAAACTTGCCAGGAGCGCAACACAGAAATAGGCCTTTTTGCAGCAGTGTTTTGGAGGCCTTCCTGATGTTGGAAAAGGCTCCGAGATGGCCCATTGGAAAGCCCATGAAGTCTACTTTCTAGATATACATTTAGTTCTTCAATATTACCCCTGAAAGTTGCCCAAAAAGTGTAAAACGCCAAGACTTCCAGGAGCATAGTACATGCTCAGAAAAGTGGGTAGAAAGGTGAACAAATGAGTGTTTTTGACCATTTTGGGGGGTCAAAAAAACTCCAATTGAGCTGAAAATTGGTGATAATGCTCCTCTAATGATGTGGAATCCACAAATGTAAGTTGATCCTCTTGAAAAGGCCCTGGGAAAAAGTGCAGCACAGGGTGTGCTGCGCTCCTAGCCTCAAAATTTGCAAAAAACAAAAACTTGTTCAACTGCTCTCAAATTTGGTAGGTAGGTGCCTCATGGATCCTTGGAGACCTATAGAGAAACTTGGGCCTAAATTCCAAGCCTAGCTTGGTCCTTTTCATAATTCGGTGTTGGGCCCTCATTTTGGGCAGTTTTGAGCTTTTTCCTTGCAAAGTGATTTCTTCATTTATAGTGCTCAGTCATTCTCCTTTGCAAGCTCAAGTATTTTTTGGCCTTCTCCAGTTTGGCCTCTAGATGTATGTTGGCTCTCTCAAGCCGTGATTCCCTGTTATGCTCAATTTCCATGGCAAGTAGTTCGATGAGGGGAAATTGTTGTGCTTGGGCTGATTCTTCCTCTCTCTACTTTGCCAATGCTTTCCTAAGACCCATAGGCTTAGGTCTCTTTCTAGTTTGGCATTCTTCACCACTATCCTCCTCATAAGCGCCCATGTATTCCTGCAACTGCACTTGTGACCTTTGAGCCTCTTTCTGATATTTGAGTGCCCTTGCTTCATAGATGGCCAGCTAGCCACTCATTTGTTTGTTTTGCATCTACAAGAAGCGAATCAAATCCTTTAACCTTTCTAACTCAACTTCCAAGTCTTTGATCTACGCATTCCAGTCTTGTATAAGAGGGTTTACTATTTTTTGTCTCATTTTCCTCATCACTTTCTATGTGAATGAGCTCAAATTCTCTTTCTTCCTCATGATTGTCTTCTACCTCTTTCACTTGTTGTTTACCTTTGTCTTTCATTTGAGTTGAGGAGGAGTGCATGGCCCCTTGCCCTTTGGAGGCAGAAAACATATGCCTCTCTCCTCTTCGATAGGTAATGGTGAAGGGTGCAACAAGTTTTACTTGCAAAGCTTGATCACTAGTGAACTTAAGACTGGTTTGCTCCTCATGGATGATCTCTGTGTGTGCATCTTCCTTACCATGTTCTTGGCTGTCCCTTTGATAAGCACCCTCACTCTCTTTTATGCCACTAGATCATTGTCAAGACCTTTAGTACTGTCATCCTCTATTTTTTCAATGATAGAAGTGTCTTCATTACTGCTTGGTACATATTTGTCTTCATGAATGTCCTCTTCTTCATCATTTGACCCACTATTTTCACTGCCTTGCTTATGGTCTTTACCTTTAATTTCAACCTCTGTTTCATAGCTTGAATCATTTTCACTTTTTCTATGTCCACTGCCTTTAGAATTTGTCCCTTCACAATTATGCATACTGTCCTTTTGGCTGAGTTCTTCTTCACTGTTTGATTCATTATTTACTCCTTTTCCTTGACTGTTACTAGTTTGTTGACTGTCACTAGGCTCGTTGTTTTGTACTTCTTGTAGCTCATTATTTTTCTCCTGATAGGCTGTATCTAACCCTGTATCCTTGGAATCATCTTCTTCATCATTAGAGCCACTATTTTGGTCTTTCTTCTCATTATTAGGCTCACTGTTTTGATCTCTGTTTTCTTCTTCATCAACACTTTCTTCTTTGTCACTGCCTTCATTAATTTCTTCTTGGCCATCTTCCTCTCCCTCACTGCTTTCTTCATTTGTATCATTGCTTTGTTCATTTGCACCATTGTTTTCTTCATCTCCCTTGTCCTCTCCCTCACTGCTTTCTTCATTTGTATCATTGTCCTCTCCCTCACTGCTTTCTTCTCGACCATTACTGCTTTCTTCTTAGCCATCACTGCTTTCTTCATTTTCTGATTCTTAGGGGAAGGTGAATGAGGAAGGTCTATTTGAGGAAATCATTCATGTGAAGAAGATGAACCAAGGTCAGTGGAGGGTGATGGAGGTGTGTGAGGAGTATTTTGAGATGATGATGGCAGACTTTGCAGAGGGATGGGCCTTGGAGTTGTGAAATCATCATGGGCGATGAAACCCTCCCAGGGAATGCCTTGTTGTTCTAGTTGGTGTGATACAATCACTTTGATGAGGGAGTGATGAAAAAGGCTTGACATTTGTTGGGATGGAGGCCTTTTTTGCATGATGGAGGAAATTTTCACAATAATTTTGCAAAGGTAGTAGGGAATATGTAGCAGCTTGGTTTTGGTGAAGTGCATGAGGAGTCTTATGTGGTATGAATAGACTCTAGAGAACCTACCCTCACAGGTGAAGTATTTCATGATGATCTTCATTAGGAGAGCATACCTGTCAAATAGATGAGAGAAGGGGAACATGGTTTTGCAATCAGTTTGACAACTTGGTTTCTAAAATGGGCGATAGTGGCTTAAGTCCAGATGCTTTTGTTTGAACCACCTTTCTCCTATGCAAGGTATTCCAGTGGCCCTAGAGATGGCATAGGCGGCCAACTCAAATTTTACCTTGGCTAGGTGTACTTGATGGTTATGAAGGTTTAGGGCAAAGAGCTTGGTCAACTAAGGGTGACTCTGGATCTTTTGTACCTTTTTACAAAATTCATAGCATCCCAACTCTTGAAAACATGAAAAAATAGTAGGGGAGGTTATCATTTCTTTTGTGTGTATAGGTTCGAACCTATTTGGCATCCCTCCCTTCCTTTTCTACTTTTTAGGCCTTTGAGTCACCTCATCTATGTCAACATTCTCTTCTTCAGACATTTTGTTTTTCTTTACCCCTGCCTCGAGATCCTTAAAGAGAAATGGTATTGCTAGTGAAATGATGTGGAAAGGGGTTAAAGGAGATGATGATTTTTCTAACTAGGTCAAGGCATTAGCAGAGTGTACGCCAAGTGTTTTTTTTTTTAAGTATTTCCCTGCTTTCTCTAACACCAATTTTCAAATTTCTTAGTGGCCTTATCTTTAGAGAATCATGCATATGCAGGAAAAGTTCAAGATACCTCTTGAAGCACCTCCACAGCAGAAGAAATAGCTCAAAAACCTTGTGGGCAGAGTCGGGTCACCCTTGAATATGAATTCGTGTAGAGGTTGCAAAACTGTGGCAAGAGCACAACACAACTACGTCGGGTGGCCCTGAACGTGCCTTTATACAGAGTTTAAAATTGTGGCAAGAGCATAGCACTAATGGTCGGGTGGCTCGGGTAACTGTTCAATGTGAAATATCATGGTAGGAGTGTAGCACAACTCTGTTAGGCGGCCGTGAACATACTTGCGTGCAGAGTTGAAAACTGTGGTGGGAGTGCACCAAGGCATTAGTCGAGAGGCTCTGAACGTGGTGTCATGCCACTCCTCTGAACGATGGGAAAACATGTAGGAGCGCAGCACCACTCTACAGGCGCACAGCGTGTAGTGTAAATTCTCATAGGGAGACGCTAAAGGTGTACAACGTGACTCTACAGGAGTGCAACGCCCGAACAATTTTGCTCGAGGACTCTGGTGGAAAATTTGAAAACCCTCACTGTGTGTGTAAATGACCAAAGGAGTGGCGAGATGTTGTTTTGTAGTGGTTTTATACTTTTTTGAAAAATTAGAAATACAACCCACTTCTCTAAGGTTACTTTGAACTCCTTTCCTTTTGCCAATACTTTTTTGGAGATGGCACCCTTTTTTACAAACTTTGGCAGACTTGGTGATTATGCTTGTTTTTTCCATTTTTCACCTTTTAAACCTATAATTCTACTTTTTTTTATTGATGGATGTTGTCTCTATTCATGAGTCCTATGTCCTCCATGTCCTTTTCGTATTTTTTCAATCCTAGGAGCTATTTTTAAATGTCTTCTGAAAACCTTTTGATCACTGTCTCTTTTGAACTTAGAGAGTTTGCTTGATCAATGATGACCCATGCTTGTCATAGTTGCTTTCCTTTGTAATTTCTACCCATGTTTGTCCCTTTTAGCCACTGGAATATCTCTCTAACTGTTCTTTAGAGAAAAGAGACCTTTGAACTGACATTTCTTGTCTCTTCTTGTTGATACTCTTCATCATCTTTCTGCCTTTCGTGTAGTGGAGTATAGTGCTTGTCTGCCAAACCTTAGAAGGTAGTTTGAAAACCCTTGAAACCATCTGTTGTGATCAAGGAGGTTTCTTTGTCACTATTTTGACCCTCTTTGTCCATCTTCCCAAACTTCTGAATTTTTAGGGATGTTTTAGAAAAAAGAAAACAGGGTTGTCTTATAAGTTCTCAAAGAAACACTTATTGAACTCATCACTTATGTATAAAAATCCTTCAATGATAATTTAGAGGGTTTAGGTGTTCTTTTTCCTTTGCAACCCTAGTATTGCTCTATTACTTGGTCAAAATAGTCATACATCCTGATTCCCATTAAACGCATACCCGTTGCTTTCTTCTTGCTATGAATGGTCCTCTTATGATGATCCTTCTCTTTTACCTTACCTCATGGATAATATGATGGCTTTTTGTTCTTCTTTGTAGGAATGTGAGCAAAGGGCAATTTTCCCTCTACAAGATTCATGCTTGAGGCTAGACAAATTTTTAATGATCTTTTTTATTGATGTACAGTGTTGCTTATGTGCCACTGTCTTTTAGGACCTGCATGGAACTTTTGATGGGCAGCACTTCATAACAATCTATCATGAGATCATGATCTTCCTTGTAAACTTAAGCCTGATGTATCTTACTACCAACTGTGGATTCCTTTATGACCTTTTTAGGTCTCCTTCTTTGCTTTTGTTCTGTTGTTGACCATTTACAAAGAAATTCTATAGAATTGCTTGGACATGGTAAATTTTTCCTTTGCAAGCTTACTGCTTGATCAAGAGGATACATTTGGAGGTCTTTGATGTTCTTTGGATAATGATAAGCCTCATCCTTGTGTTCTCTTGACTTCACCTTTGAATACCTGTGGAAATAGTGAATTTAGAACCATGATAGTGCATAACCTAGGTGGCCCTATTTGACTTATTGTAACATCCTTGGTATAGGTTTGTGACTGAAAAGCCTGTATCAGGGTTTGGAGGAGGAGACAGGATTTTGACACTCTATTATGCACTACCATCCTAGACAACTAGAAAACCTTGTTTTACTTCAAAGAGCTTTATAAAGGGAGTTTTGAAACCAACATTTCTTGAGGCACTTGGTGAGTAGGGGAAAAAGTTTGGTTTACTTGGCGAAAAAAGGTATGAAAATAGAGGGCTTAGGCAAACAGAGATAGAGTGTTATAGGCAGAGGTGGAAAACATAGTGAGAGTGAGGGACATCAATCCAGGATTTGGTCTTATCTGGGTGATGGATTGGTCATGCTTCGACAGAGAAGCAGGATAGTGAAAATTTTCTTTTTGAGGATATTTCTAGAACTCACATGATTCTTAATTTTTGTCTCTAGAAATCTAGAACAAAGCATTTTAGTCATCTAAACAGGTAAAATTTACTGATGACTAATAGTGGATCCACTTGGGGAGGGCAGCTCCTTTTCAGTAGGTCACCAGAATTTTAGATCTCTTGGTTTATGAAGACCACTGCCTCATCCATTGGGCGGTTTTTCTTCTTTCTTTTGCTCTTGCTTTCCCTGAAGTAGTGATTTTGAAAATATGAAAGCATGATTTGCTCAACTTCACCTTTACCTACCCAACCTAATTTGCTAACATTTTCTCTTCCTTGGGTGCTCTTGAACTAGAAAACCCATTGACATTTTTCTTTTGAAAGCAAAAACAAACTATCTACTTCTACACTTATTTCTTCCAAGAGTTCAGGTTATGCTAGTGAACTCTTCTTATTCTCTACCTAGTCTATTTGACTGTCAAGATTAAGTAGTATGACAAAACTCATTCTCTAAGCTAAAAACATGAAATTGAAAACATGACTAAATTAGGATTAGACAATCTGATTTATCATGGATTTGTGGCATAAAAACAAGCTGCACACAAATGTTATTTTGTACAAAATAAGACTAGAAAAATCAGGGCTAGGATACATAGTTTGCTATTCATCCTTATTTTTCTCCTTGGTTCTGTTTTGAGCATGTGGAACCAGTATATTTCTTTCCTAATCTATTCTCTTCAACAAGTCAAGCTTTAATGATTTCACCAGCATTCTTTTTACTAACTTATCAACAATAAATTTAAAGCATGTTCAACTATGATTAGGCTAGATAGCTGAACAAGACATTCTTTTTGCACCAGTAGTGGCATTTAGACTTGCACACTTTTAGTATTACTATTTTTTGGGTATGGGGCTTTACCTCTTTTCCAATCTACCCTCTTTTCAATTTTTTTTTATGATTTTTTGTTTTTTTCTCTCTATGAGTCTTTCTTCACACAATGACATGTACAATCAGTGAAAATTTTAAAGCTAAGGATCTTGACAAAATTAGTGTTTTAGAATCCTGTCTTCAAAAGGATCTCCTTAAATATTTTGTCCATTCAGCTCTTGAAAATAGAAAACATAGTTACCTATATTTGACAACATGGTATAAGGATTATTCCAAGAGTTTTCAGAAAATCCATGATCCCATTGGTGCTTTTTCTTTGACCTTTGCTCCTCAAATCTATTTGTGTCAAAGATCCTCTTTAAGCAGGCAAGGTATTCTTTATCATCTTTAAAACAAATGATGAAGTCATCCATGTACGCCATAGTAGAGAAATTTAAAACTGAAGGCATAGTTTTGCGGAAAGTATATCCAGCTCGTTCTAGCCCGTGAAGTATTTCTTTAAGCATGCAACTTTCCCAAGTAAATTTGAAAAAATATTTGAGCTGATTGATCTGAAGTGGTATCATATGATGCTAAGTTGATAAACTATCATGCAATGAGATTTGGTTAGAAAACCCTACCCTTTGTAAAGTATGATATTTTTTGGTAAAAAGGTATTTGCTCTTTTGGAAGGGTTTCTCCTGGTACCTAAAATCTATACAAAGCCAATGTCCCTTTGCCTTCTTTCTAAGTGAACTCAACTACTCAAATTTTTTATGATTCTTTTTGAAAGGGAGGCTTTTTAGAATAATGGCTGTGTTACAAGGTTTTAGACTAGCTTGCCTACACACATAAGCATTCTGAAATTTTTTGCACAGTCTTGTATTTCTTTGTTTTGTGTGTAGTGATAAAATTTCAAACAACTTAATTATTTTAGGCTTCTTAAGTTTACCCATGCTATCTTCCCCTATATCAGCTTTAGAAAATATTTATTTGGGATTTATAGCAATATTTGTGAAAATTGACAAATTTTTTGAAAGGGAAAAATTCTTGGATGATGAAGCATCTAGGTAAGGTAAAAACATCAGACTGTCTTGTTCCATATTCCCAGAGATTTGTGTTGTGTGAGGGTATTTCATTTTTTCTGGATTAGCAAAAGGAGGAAGTTGTGTTTTTGTGGTTTGTCTTTCCTTTCAGCAATTTGTTTCCTGTCCGAAACTGGTTTTTGTTTTTGACATTTCATTTTCAATTTGCAGAAAATCAAGTTTAGTTTTTTTATCTTGTGGTGTTTCAGGGTCATGATAGTTTTGACTGTTGAACTCATCATAGAGGAACTGATCTGATTGTTGTAATGTGCCTAGATCTTCACAATTTTCATTCACTTTCTCATCAAGGTCATTTTCATTATACAAGATGAATGAGTCCAGGTCTGAATGAATGGAATAGATAGGGGTGTTTTTGGGTCTATCTAGGCTTCTTACCATATACTTCATGTGAGATTCCCAGCTAAGTCTCCTTGTTTGGTTAAAAATTGGGATGGTAACATAAGACATGTCAAGTTGGAGGTTCCCCAGAAGTTTGGCTCCCCAAGATTGGGACAAAAGCATGACATATTTGGGAGGAATGTTAGCCACGACTATGTCCATGACTAGGCTCTTAGTAGGGATTTGTGTTAGATTGACACATAAGTCCTTGATTAAGCCCAAGCACTTAACCCTACTTGAATCGAAAGAATACAGATCTTTGTAGGGCCTGGTTATTTCTAGGCCTAATATTTCCATCACTACCTTTGGCATGAGGTTGTGAGAGGCACCAGAGCCTAGCATGGAATTATGTAGGATTTTATCATGTATGTTTAGGCTAACATAGAATGGGGGAGTGGCTCCTTATTGGTATTTTACAGATACTTTGGGTCCAAAAAATAGCTCTGGTTTATCATCTGTCAAATTCAGAGTATTGGTATCATTTCCTATGTTTAAAACTTTCAAAACTTGGGAGCGGTACATATCTTGAGCTACCAGTTCAATAAGAGGGATGGTTATTTTGATTTTAGCGATATCTCCTTCAAAACTAAAAGGTACATGAGTTTTAGACATATTTACATTAGTTTTATCAGCCATAATTTTTTCCACATTTTTAATTTGCTGATTTTGATTCGGGATTTTGGTCAGCAGAGTTTTCTCAGGGCCACTAGCAGAGGTGCTAGGATAGCTTGTGTCAACACCTGGTTGCCTAGTTTTATCCTTGTTAGGATCAATTTTCTTAGCCATGGCGCTGTTATTTTTTGTTGTTATTTTAAGGATGTTTTCAGGAGTTTTCTTAACAACAGTGTTTGAGTTGTTTTTCATAGAGTTGTCTTGGTTTTTCTTACTCCTAAGATCATATTGTCTATGGACTTCCATTATGGAATTTTCTAATCCCAATTCATGGTCTTCAGAATATTCATAGCTCGTTTAATCTTGGTTTGAGGAGAAAAAACCTTGTTCTTCTTCTATGAGAAAAACAGCACCCTCACTATCAGAGCCTATTAAGTTTAGATGATTTTCATCTGGTTGTTCAATATCTCTTTCCCCTTCATCAACATAGTTATCTTGTAAGGGTGGCCTGATTTTTTGATCATTTTCCCTTGGTCTGTCTTGGGGTGGGTCTCTTCTAAAATTTTGATTCTGGTTTTTATTTTTGGGATTTAGTTGGTTGTCCCTAGGGGGTGCTCTTTCATTTATGCTTATTTTCTCCATCATTCTTTCCATGGTCCTAAGGATGTTGTCAATATTGGAATCAGATGAGGAGGTTGAGGGCATGGTGTCATATTTTTAGGTTACCCTCTTTTCTGATCTTAGCCTAGCTCTTTTTTCAATTAAGTTGGCCTCTACACTTATGGCTCCCGTTTGCATGTCTTCTAAAGTTAGGGGCTCTCTTTCTCTCAGGTAATAGGCCATGTCAGGATCAAAATCTTCCAGAAATTTAGCTAAGGCTAAGCCTAATCGTGGTTTCATGTTTGGCGGTAGTGTGTTGTAAACGCTATTGAACCTTGTGCAATAGTATTCGACACTTTCCCCCGTGTTTGTTTTAAGATTGCTATATTTCGAGAGGATTTGAAGAGGTTTTTTCTTGATTTCCCATTTGTTGATAAAAGTTTGGTAAAGGGAAGGGAGATCATGTATGCTGTTAGGAGTTAGGATTTTGAACCATTTCTTAGCTTCCCCTCGTAGACTTTGGGAAAGCATCCTCAGATTCATGGTTTCCTCTTCTAATTCCATGTAGTCAAAAACATCATTCATTCTATCTACATGCTGTTGGGAAGTGGTGGATTCAACGATGGTGAAGTGTGGGATTTTGGATTGGTAATCATTTGGAAAAGGTACTAATGGTTGTAGTAACACAAGGGGTGCATACCATGCTTCCATGGTAGGATATAATGTTGGATTTACAAGTGGAGGATTTGTGCTATGAGATGGGTTGGTTTGCATAGTGGTGGTGTGAATGGGTGTGGCAGAAGTACTTGGGCTAGTAAACTAGTTCTGAGCAGACTTGGGGTAAAAAGAGCCAAAGTGGTGGAGAAGTTGGAAATCATGTGGTCTAGAAGGAGAAGCTTCTCTGCTAAGGCTCTACTGCAAGTCTATGGGCTCAAGGTCGGTATGGTCGATCCTACTTTGTGACTTGGTCCTGAAAAGGTTTTTTGTATGGCGGAAGTCAAACTGGGGATCTTGTAATGATGTAAGGTGTTCAGGTACAAAGATTTCTTTATGAATGGCCCTATTAGTGGCTAAGTTTCAAGTTTCAGAAGTTTTCCACAAAATCCTTTCTGGGTCATCAAATATAGTAGGAGGGTTTGGGTCCAGATGAGATTTCTTATTGATTCTTCGCAAAGCCAGATTTCAAATTCAAAATTTAGAGAGGCTGAAATTTTTTAGATTTTTTCGAAAATTTTGCCTCTTCTAGGTTTTCTAAACTCACACAGTGTGTGACTAGGGTTCTAGATTTCCTAAGGTTTTTTTGGCACAATCCTTTAGGAGCCTAAGGACATTAGTAAATTTAGAAGGCCTACTGGAGGCTTAGTGGAGTCACCAGGTGGATATTTTTAGTTCTTTCGAAGGTAAGTGTCTATGGTCCACCACCAATATTGACAAAAGCCAATCTAGAAATATTTTGGGGTTTTATGAGTTTCTATATGCAACCCTTAAGGTGTGTAAGAGTGTTCTATAGCTAGGTCATCATTTTGCTAGGATGGTGAAAAATCTAGATTTTCTACTCTCAGGCTATCAGTTAAGTTCTTTATGATTTGACGAAGGTTTCTGAAGTTCTAAGGGATACTTAGTTTTTCACTGACATCATAGGTTGAATCATGATCACCATTGTGTTACTGATAGTGATGAAGTAGCTATAAATCATAGGATACTATTTGATGAAGGGATTCTGGAGTCCTAAGGGGTATTTAGATTGTTATGAACTTAGAAGGTCCCACTGTGATTGCCATTATGTTAGGGTCCCATGATTTGGCAAATTGGTAAACCAAATGACAGGGTAACATAAGATCAGTCTTTGGAGTCCTAGGACCTAGCCTTCCTAGACTCAGAGAGGGCTCTCTCTATTATGTGAAGGATGAGAACTTGTTCAGTCTGGACGATTTATTTTAAGCTAGTTTTTAAGTGTAGGTTTGTTTTTTTTGTTTTGGGTTGGGGTAAGATGATCAAGAGGGATAGGTGGAGTGAGAGGTTATCAAATCAATGGGCAATGGAGTCTATGAAGTTATTTATATCTTGGCAGCGAATCAGGGTACATCACAAGGAAAATCTAGTGTAGTTAATGGATCTTTTAAAGTTTATATATGAGGTGAAATGGACAATAAGTTTGGGAACCAAGGTAGGGAAATGGGCAGTTAAGAATTCTTTTTCAAATACCTATGAACAGGGAGGTCTTTAATATTGATAAGAAAAAGATACTAATCATGAGATAGGGTGCACCATTTACTTAGTGACAATAGTTTTAAACAAATAAACATTGAAGATAAACAATCCAGCAGAACACGGAAGCAAGACAAATTATCTAACTTCAATGATTCAACTTTCAAGATTTGAAAACATATAAGAAACAAATAGCATCAATAAATGAAGAGGGAATGCCTAAAATCATTCACTAAACTATAAATAACTTCGAGTCAAACTGATAAGCATATTCAAAGGGCAAGATCGAAACAAGACCTCTTTGACTTAACCTAACAATCAATACATCAAAGAGAGATTTCAATACAAAGTTTAGATAGCCTTAAACAAGGAAGGCTTACCATGAATCATATTTATAAACTAGCATACTAATCCAATAATGAAATAGACAAGCTTAGGTGGGCCTAAAGAGAAATGAAGAATTCTTTAAGCTAACCTAGCAAAATAAAACATGAAAACAATAGCTAACAGGAGGACTGAGGTGCCTCAAACAACATTTCTCATCCTATACTCTTCTGAGCTACTACAAAATAGAAAGATGGATATATGGAAAACAATAAAAAACATTAACATATGAGAGATACATCATAGTTAACTAAACTCTGGGATTCTGCAAGCAAGCCTTCATCACCATCAATTAAGGCAATCCATCCACAAGCTCCACAACACTAAATTGTTCTTCAACTGTGTCAAAATTTGAAAACTTGCCAGGAGCGCAACACAGAAATAGGCCTTTTTGCAACGGTGTTTTGGAGGCCTTCCCGATGTCGGAAAAGGCTCCGAGATGGCCCATTGAAAAGCCCTTGAAGTCTACTTTCCAGATAAACCTTTATTAGTTCAATCTGATCTCTACAAGTTACCCAAAAAGGTGGAGAAAGTCAAGACTTACAGGAGTGCAACACAAGCTCAGAAAATTGGGTAGAAGATGAAAAAATGAGTGTTTTGACCCCTTTGGGGGGTAAAATCAACTCCAATTGAGCCTAAAATTGGTGAGCATTCTCCTATAATGATTGGGAATCCAAAAATTTAAGCTGATCCTCCTGAAGATGTCATGCGAAAAAGCGCAGCACAAGGTGTGATGCACTCCTAGCCTCAAAATTTGCAAAAAGAAAAAGCTTGTTCAATTGCTCTCAAAATTGGTAGGTTGGTGCCTCATGGATCCTTGGAGACCTGTAGAGAAAAGCGGGCCAAAATTCAAAGCCTAGCTTGGTCCTTTTCATCATTTGGTGCCGGGCCCTCATTTTTTGCAGTTTTGTGCTTTTTCCTTGCAAAGTGATTTATCTGTTTATAGTGCTCAGTCATTCTCCTTTGCAAGCTCAATACTTTGTTGGCCTTCTCCAGTTTGGCCTCTAGATGTATGTTGGCTCTCTCAAGCCATGATTCCCGGTTATGCTCAATTTCCATGGCAAGGAGTTTGGTGAGGGGAAATTGTTGTGCTTGGGCTGATTCTTCCTCTCTCTGCTTTGGCAATGCTTTCCTAAGACCCATAGTCTTAGGTCTCTTTCTAGTTTGGCCTTCTTCACCAATATCCTCCTCATAAGTGCCCATGTATTCATCCAACTGCACTTGTGACCTTTGAGCCTCTTTCCGAGATTTGAGCGCCCTTGCTTCATAGATGGCCAGCTGGCCACTCATTTGTTTGTTTTGCATCTGCAAGAAGCAAATGAGATCATTTGACCTTTCTAACTCAACTTCCAAGTCTTTGATCTATGCATTCCGGTCTTGTAAAAGAGATTTTACTATTCTCGTCTCATTTTCCTCATCACTGTCTATGTGAATGAGCTCCAATTCTCTTTCTTCCTTATGATTGTCTTCTTCCTCTTTCACTTGTTGTTTACCTTTGTCTTTCATTTGAGTTGAGGAGGAGTGCATGGCCCCTTGCCTTTGGAGGCAACAAACACATGCCTCTCTCCTCTTTGATAGGTAATGGTGAAAGGTGCAACAAGTTTTACTTGCAAAGCTTGATCACTAGTGACCTTAAGACTATTTTTCTCGTCATGGATGATCTTTGTGTGTGCATATTCCTTGCCATGTTCTTGGCTGCCCCTTTGATAAGCACGCTCACTCTCTTTCGTGCAACTATCACTGTTAAGACCTTTAGGACTGTCATCCTCCGTTTTTGAAATGCTAGATGTGTCTTCATTACTGCTTGGTACATCTTTGTGTTCGTGAATGTCCTCTTCTTCATCATTTGACCCACTGTTTTCACTGCCTTGCTTATGGTATTTACCTTTAATTTCAACCTCTATTTCATAGCTTGAATCATTTTCACTTTTTCTATGTTCACTGCCTTCAGAATTTGTCCCTTTACCATTATGCATACTGTCCTTTTGGCTGAGTTCTTCTTCACTGTTTGATTCATTATTTACTCCTTTTCCTTGACTGTTACTAGCTTGTTGATTGTCACTAGGCTCACTATTTTTGACTTCTTGTAGCTCATTATTTTTCTCCTGATAGGCTGTCTTTGACCCTGTATCCTTGGAATCATCTTCTTCATCATTAGAGCCATTATTTTTGTCTTTTTTTTTATGATTAGGCTCATTGTTTTGATCTATATTTTGTTCTTCATCAAAACTTTCTTCTTTGTCACTGCCTTCATTACTTTCATCTTGGCCATCTTCCTCTCCCTCACTACTTTCTTCATTTGTATCATTGCTTTTTTCATTTGCACCACTGTTTTCTTAATTTCCCTTGTCCTCTCCCTCGCTGCTTTCTTCTTCACCATTAATTCTTTCTTCTTGGCCATCACTGCTTTCTTCATTTTGTGATTTCTTAGGGAAAGGTGAATGAGGAAGGTCTATTTGAGGAAATGTTTCATGTGAAGAATATGAACCAAGGTTAGTGGAGGGTGATGGAGGTGTGTGAGGAGGATTTTGAGATGATTATGGCAGACTTTGCAGAGGGATGGGCTTTGGAGTTGTGAAATCATCGTGGGAAATGAAAACCTCCCATGAGATTCCTTTTTGTTCTAGTTGGTGTGATACAATTACTTTAATGAGGGAGTGATGAAAAAGGTTTGACATTTGTTGGGATGGAGGCCTTTTTCGCATGATGGAAGACATTTTCTCAGTACTTTTGCAAAGGTAGTAGGGCATATGTAGCAGCTTGGTTTTGGTGAAGTGCATGAGGAGTCTTGTGTGGTATGAATAGACTTTGGAGAGCCTACCCTCACAGGTGAAGTATTTCATGATGATCTTCATTAGGAGAGAATACATGTCCAATAGATGACTGAAGTGGAAGATGTTTTGCAATCAGTTTGACAACTTGGTTTCAAAAATGGGCGATAGTGGCTGAGGTCTAGATGATTTTTTTTGAACCACCTTTCTCCTATGCAAGGTATTCCAGTGGCCCTAGAGATGGCATAGGTAGTCAACTCAAATTTTACCCCGGCTAGGTGTAGATGTTTATGAAGGTTTAGGGCAAAGAGCTTGGTAAACTGAGGGTGACTCTGGATCTTTTGTACCTTTTTACAGAATTCATAGCATCCCAACTCTTGAAAGTAGGAAAAAATAGTTGGGGAGGTTATCAGTTCTTCTGTGCTTATAGGTTCAAACATATTTGGAATCCCTCCCTTCCATTGCTGCTTTTTAAGCCTTTGAGTCACCTCATTTGTGTCAAAATTCTCTTCTTCATACATTTTGTTTTTCTTTACCCCTACCTCGAGATCCTTAAAGAGAAATGGTACCTCTAGTGAAATGATGTGGAAAGGGGTTAAAGGAGATGATGAGTTTTATAACTAGGTAAAGGCATTAGTAGAGTGTAGGCCAAGTGTTTTTTTTTAAGTATTTCTCTTCTTTCTCTAACACCAATTTTCAAATTTCTTAGTGGCCTTATCTTTAGAAAATCATGCATATGTAGGAAAAGTTCAAAATACCTCTTGAAGCACCTCCACAACAGAAGAAATAGCTCAAAAAACTTGTGGGCAGAGTTGGGTCACCCTTGAATGTGAATTCTTGTAGAGACTGCAAAACTGTGGCAGGAGCGCAATAAAACTCCATTGGGCGGCCCTGAACGTGCCTTTGTGTAGATTTTAAAACTGTGGCAGGAGCGTAGCACTGATGGTTGGGTGGCTTGGGTCACCGTTCAACGTTGAATACCATGGCAGGAGCACAGTTCAACTCCGTCGGGTAGCCGTGAACGTGCCTGCGTGCAGAGTTCAAAACTATGGTGGGAGCGCAGCAAGCACTACAAGAAAAAAGCACATTGGTGAGGGGCGAAAATGGTCACCATAAGCTCATTGGTGAGGGTCAAAAGAGCCTTCGTCACCAAAAACTGAACGTCACCAAAGGTGGCGTCGCCGAAAGTATAGGTGTTGTGGTGACATTCAAGGTCCGTCACCAATACTTTGTTGCTTCTCATATACTTTACAACAATTGATCATCACAAATAAATTTAATATTAAACCATGCTAAATCATACCAAGGCATCTCAACGTATTCCATACATGCTAAGACTTTCCAAGCGCCAACACGTGCCAAGCGCCAATATGTGTCAGGGAATAGTGTTATGCATGTTATGAAGTGGAAGGGAATGTTGAAGAGTGCTAAGGTGTGCTAGAGAGTGATAATGCATGTTGATGAGTGTTAAGGAGTACTAGGAAAAAACATTAAGGGAGCACTAGGTAAAAATTCATGGAAGTTAATGAATATGAGGAACGTGTACGTGTACTTAATAGATATGAATCATGTGTTGACTCATAGGAAATCTCTATTCGACTCGTCATTACTTGAGGGAAATGATACACGCTTATTACTTCTTAAAAAATTGACTGACCCTAACCATTATGGCCTTGGACATATTATAAAAAATGCTCAACAATAATGGTATTAAATCGTTATATTTTGACAAAAAATATATTAATAGGCACATAGCGTCATCAAAAACTCATTGGAATGATCAATGATGACGAACATTTTTTTATTGTCACCAAAAGTAACAAAAATAGCATTGGTGAGGGTCATTAAAAGTTCGTCACTAGAAGTGTCACCGAAGAGAGAATTAGTGATGGGCCTTTAACGACCCTCACCAAAAGTGAAATGTCTTTAGTGACGGACCATAAAGGACCATCACTATATCCACTTATAGTGACGGTTTTTAGTGATCAATGATGACAGACATTTTTTGACCGTCACCAAAAGTAACAAAAAGAGCATCGGTGAGGGTCATTAAAAGTTCGTCACTAGAAGTGTCACCAAAGAGAGAATTAGTGATGGGCCCTTTAACGACCGTCACCAAAAGTGTCATTGAAAATGTCTTTGGTGACGGACCATAAAGGACCATCACTATATACACTTACAGTGACGGTTTTTTAATGACCGTCACCATATGTGACATTGGTGACGGACCTTAAAGGTCCGTCACAAGCACGACCCTCACCAATGTGCTTTTTTCTTGTAGTGAAGGTGCTGGTCGGGCAGCTCTGAACGTGGTGTCATGCCACCCCTCTGAACGTTTGGAAAACGTGTAGGAGCGCATCACCACTCTACAGGCATGCAGCGTGTAGTGGAAATTCATGGGGACACTATAGGCGTGTAGCGTGACTCTACAGGAGTGCAGCGCCCGAAAAATTTTGCCCGAGGACTCTGGCGGAAAATTTGAAAACCCTAACTGTGTGTGTAAATGACCAAAGGAGTGGGGAGATGTTGTTTTGTAGTGGTTTTATACTTTTTAAAAAAATTAGAAATAAAACCCACTTCTCTAAGGTTACTTTGAACTCCTTTCCTTTTGCCAATACTTTTTTGGAGCTGGCACCCTATTTTACAAACTTTGGTAGACTTGGTGATTCTTCTTGTTTTTTCCATTTTTCACCTTTTTAACCTAGACATCTACTTTTTTCTATTGATGGATGTTGTCTCTATTCATGAGTCCTATGTCCTCCATGTCCTTTTTATATTTTTTCAATCCTAGGAGTTGTTTTTAAATGTCTTCTGAAAACTATTTGATCGCTGTCTCTTTTGAACTTGGAAAGTTTACTTGATCAATGATGAACCATGCTTGTCCTAGTTTCTTTCCTTAGTAATTTCTACCCATGTTTGTCCCTTTTAGCCACTGGAATATGTCTCTAACTGTTCTTTAGAGAAAAGAGACCTTTGAACTAACATTTCTTGTCTCTTCTTGTTGATACTCTTCATCATCTTTCTTCCTTTGGTGTAGTGGAGTATAGTGCTTGTCTGCCAAACCTTAGAATGTAGTTTGAAAACCCTTGAAACCATCTACTATGATGAAGAAAGTTTCTTTGTCACTATTTTGACCCTCTTTGTCCATCTTCCCAAACTTCTGAGTTTTTAGGGATGTTTTAGAAAAAAGCAAACAGGGTTGTCTTCTAAGTTCTCAAAGAAACACTTATTAAACTCATCACTTATGTCTAAAAAGCGTTCAATGATAATTTGGACAGTTGAGGTGTTCTTTTGCCTTTGTAACCCTAGTATTTCTCTATTTCTTGGTCAAAACAATTATACATCCTGATTCCTATTAAACACATACCTATTGCTTTCTTCTTGTTAGGATATTCTGACACATAGGAAATAGTTAAGAATAACTTAGTCTAGTGTAGAGTTACGTAAAGTGTCTTTCTTTACCATGTACATTTGTAAATTATAATCTGACGATTATCTCTCACCTTGATATTAACAACACTTGATCCATGGATTAACACTCGATTGGTCTATGATCTCTATTTAAAGAGCATGAAGGGTCATTTTTTCAGTAACCGTTTACGAGAGAAACATATTTAACTTTTCTTTTTATATTAATAAATTGCTTGAAGTGGTCGCGTTGGCTCAGGCCGTGGACTATTTCCCTCTTTGACGGTTTTAACCACATGATTATACTAGTGTACTGATTTGTGATCTGTTTGTGAGCAGTGACCTTTGGTTCTTGATCTACGAAACTTGCCCTATAAATTCCTACATGGTATCAAAGCTATTTTGAGGGCCGTGTCCATTGTTAATCAAAATCCAAAGCCAGTTTAACTTCATGTGAATGCCGTTTTGTAGATCTACTATTTTTTAACATTTTTGGGCTTGGAGAACTACTCGGTTGTGTCCGGAGCATCTGTTATAGAGAGGAACGCATTTTTTTCATGCGAAAAGGTTTCTGGCTGCCCAAGTTATGACAATTTAGATATGGAGGTATAAAGCATCTGTTACAGTGAGGAATGCCTTTTTTTTCACGCGAAAAGGCTTCTGGCTGCCCAAGTTATGAAAATTTAGATCTGGAGGTATAAAGCATCTGTTACAGTGAGGAACGCCTTTTTTTTCATGCGAAAAGGTTTTCGGCTTCCCAAGTTATGACAGTTTAGATCTAGAGGTATAAAGCATCTGTTTTGCAATTATATTTGTTAATAGTTCTGCTTATTTTGGTTCCCTTTTTTTATTTTTGGTTTTTAGTTTTTATTTATTTGCCGGATCTATACTCTCTTTTCTGTGTATGCTCTTTGTTGTGCACTGCGTACGATCTTGGCAAATCAGAAACAGGAAGAAGGGATTTTTTTTTGCTATGAACGCTCTTTCCCCACGTCTTTGTGTGATATCGGGAAATTAGAAATAGTGAAAAAAATGATAGTTTCCGGTAAGGCTAACCGAAAATCCAACATTATGCTGTAAGGCTCTGCAATTCATTTTTTTTGCTCAGTTTTTGTGTTTTTTTGTGCAGGAAAAGGCACACACACCGAAGAGTAAAAAAAAAAAAAACCCTTCCTCCTTTCAAACAATAACGTGATCCTTTTACTATCTCACTTGGTGAGGGGTTAGTTTATGAGAATAGAGGTCTTCGGTTCAAGTCTCCTTCTCAAGCTTCTTTTGTAAAAAAAAAAAAAAAAAACCTTCCTCTTTTCAAACAATAACATGATCCTTTTACTATTTCACTTGGTGAGGGGTTAGTTTATGAGAATAGAGGTCTTGGGTTCAAGTCTCCTTCTCAAGATTCTTTTGTAAAAAGTTTTTGTTCAAAGGGGCAGAATTTTTTTTTTTAAAAGCTGCACTTCATCCTGTTCCCGTAACTATTTGGCATCTACAACTCAAATTTTTCAAAAGGCATAACTTCTTCATCCGAAAGCCATTTTTCGAGCTGTTTTTTTTAAATGGCCTAATTTTTTGAGATCTTTCTATTGGAGTAGTTAGTTTCAGCTTTTATCAGCTTTAGGTTTTTAAAAGAAATGGAAAGTGCTTGCCCAATTATTCTTAACAATGGCTACCTCACATGGTAGATATACGTAGAAGTAAAGGGCTTTATAGAATAGCCACAGGACAAGAAACTAAACCTTCCGATGATGATAAAGTTGCTAAATGGAAAAATAAAAAATATCAAGCATGAGGGTTGATAGGAATGTCCATTTCTCAAGATCTTCGATTTCATATCCTTGACATTGACACCCCTGATGAAGCCCTTGAAAAGCTAAAAATGACTTTTGGCATTCAAAATCAAATCAGGGCCCACCAACTTGAAAATGAGTTGCTTACTTTGGACCCCAATAATTTGTCCTCTATTGAATATTTTTTGTCCAAATTCAATACCATTCGAATTCTTTTAGAAGGTTGTAAGATAAAAAAGGAAGATAGTAGCCTCATTTATTGCATTCTTTCTAATCTTGGCCCTGCATACTTTGTATTTGTTTCTACCTTCCATTCAACTAGAGAAGCCATCATTTCTTCATGAACCACCTACAAGAACCCCTCTTTCGATTCCTTTTTCAATTATTTGATAAGAGAACAAGAAAAACTCTTACACCTTGGTCTTATCACTTCTGGAAATTCTTCTAAGAAAGCCTTAACAGTCCAACAATAATCATATCAAAAGAATCCCAAGTAGAAGTATCCTTAAAAGTATGGTCCTAAAAAAAACAAGGGTCCTAAGGAATTTCAACCTCAAACTAAAAAATAAAATCACCAAAATTATAAGGAATATAAAAACAAAGGAAAGAATATAGATATACATTGAAAATTTTGCAATCGTGATGGCCATTTAGAGTCCAAATATTTTAAGAAGATGGAAGCCTTAGAAGTAGCAATGAAGAAGCACAACATCAATTTGGAGCACTCTTCACCTTCACCTTCAGGAATGGCACTTTCTGCTTGTGGTTGTCAAGCATCAAGATCTTGTTATGCATTAAATGTATCTTCCTCTTATCATTCTCATGAGTGGCTCATTGATTCTGGAGCTTCTTATCACATGGCCAAAAATAAAGCCATGTTTTCTTCTTTAAATGATTGTAACATCAAACATATTTATGTTGGTGATGATAGATATGTTAGTGTTGTAGGATCTGGAACCATTCATCTCGATAATGGTTAGTTTAATGATGTACTATGTGTTCCTACCTTTTCATGCAACCTTCTCTCTGTTTATCAGATAACTCATTCAGGTGAAGGGAAAATAGTAGAATTCTCACCTCATGATGTTGTAATAAAAGACCTCAAAGATCCTAAACATATTTTAGCTACTGGCATTGCTGATGATTCCACAAGGTTGTATAAGTTTGACAAATTTGGGTCATCATGTCTCCCCTCCATTTCTATTTCTCACAATGATGAAGTGAGAAAACTTTGGCATGAGCGATTTGGTCACTTAAACTATCACTCTATTCAAACTCTATGTAAGGAAAATATGGTGACGGGTCTTCTTATGGTATCTTGCCGAGATGGTGTTTGCTCCAGATGTGTACTCGGAAAACATCTTTGGGATAGTTTTGACAAACGTTCCTCTCGGCACACTTCAGCCCCTTTGGAGCTTGTGCACAATGATTTATGTGGTCCACTTCCTGTTGTTTCTTTCTATGGTTGCAAGTACTTCTTAACTTTCATTGATGATTTTTCCAAACACACTTGGGTATATTTCTTAAAACTCAAGAGTGAATTTTTTAACATGTTCTTGGCCTTTAAGGCATTTGTTGAGAAATAATCTGGACATCAAATTCTTACGTTAAGATCAGACAATGGAAGAGAATATGTTAACAACAAATTTGTCAACTTCTGCATTGAGCATGCCATTCAATCGCAACATACTGTTCCATATAATCCACAACAAAATGGTGTAGCTGAAAGGAAGAATCGCACCTTCAAATAAATGGCTAATTGTATGCTTCAATCTAAAGGATTTGTCTCAATTTTTGGGCAGAAGCCATTAACTGTGAAAATTACATAGTAAATCACACTCCTACTAAGGTTTTAAAGAATATAACTTTAGAAGAAGCTTGGAGCTCAATCAAACTAGATGTAAGTCACTTTCGTGTTTTTGGAAGTGATGCTTGGGCTCATATTCCAAATGTGAAACATAAAGCCTTAGAACCGAAGAGTGAAAAATGCATTTTTGTTGGATACTCTAAAGATGTCAAAGGATATAGACTTCTTCAACCAAAATCAAAAAATATAATCATTAGAAGAGATGTAATATTTGATGAAAATGTATTAGCCTGTGAGCCTAATTCGACATATGTGCCACCTCTCTCTCTCTCTCTTCTATTTTAATAACATTCCTTCTAGTTTAGATGATGATAGCGAGGATGAAAATCCTCCTCCACCTCTTGAAATTGTTCCTTATACTCCACTACTTCCAAGATGGGTCTGCTCTACTCGAGATGTAGGAGGTTCTCTTGAAAGTGACCCTGCTGATCGACAACGTACACATTCTTAGTTTGAAAGAGCTTCTTCCTTATTGGCTCAAGTTCTAGAAAAACTTGATCCAGAAACCTTTGAAGAAGCCTCTGGTCATCCAGACTGGGATGAAGCTATAGATGCAGAGTAATGTTCCTTATTGGAAAACGATACTTGGGATCTTGTTCCTCTTCCAAAAGGAAGAAAACTTGTTAGATGCAGATGGGTTTACAAAACCAAGTTTGGACCAGATGGAAAAGTGGATAGACATAAAGCTCATCTTGTTGCTAAAGGATTTTCACAAGTTGAAGGCATTGAATATACTGAAACCCTCTCCCCTATTGCCAAAATGAATTCTATCTACCTTTCTATTTCCCTTGTTGCCCCATTTAAATGGGAAGTCCATCAGATGGATGTTAAATCTGCCTTCTTACATGGAGATTTGCATGAAGAAATCTACATGGAACAACCCCCTGGCTTTATCCAAAAAGACTCCAGCCTTGTTTGTTGCCTTAGGAAGTCTCTCTATGGTCTCAAGCAAGCTCCTCGAGCTTGGTATGCGAAAATGGATAGATTTATATTAGATAATGGCTTTTCTAGGTGTCATTCTGACAACACTGTCTACACCAAGAAAGTGGGTAAGTCCTTCACCATCCTTATTCTTTATGTTGATGATCTTATCCTTACTGGTAGTGATCCAAACCATATAAACCATGTGAAATATAGCCTCAAAAAGAAGTTTTAAATGACAGACTTAGGACACTTGCATTATTTCCTTGGTCTTCAAGTCTTGTAATCCAAGGAAGGTATTACGCTCTCTCAGCCCAAGTATGCCTGTGATCTTCTACGCCACTTTCACATGGAAGAATGTAAGCCAGCCCCTTCTCCCTTTCAGTCTGGAGTCAAGCTTTAAGTCACTTGTACTACCCCTGAAGTTGATGCTACCTTATATCATCAACTTGTTGGTAAACTTTTGTATCTAACCCATACCCGTCTTGACCTTTCCTTTGTCGTTGGTATTGTCGCTCGGTTTATGCACCAATCTCATGAAAGTCACTGGAAAGAACTAGAATAATACTTTGATATATTCGAGGTACATTTCAGTTCGAGATTCATTACAGTGTAGGAGCATTTCCATTGTTGATTGGTTTCACTAATTCTGATTGGGCTGGTGACCCTGATGATTGAAAGTCTACTGCAGGATATGTATTCACTCTTGTTTTAGGACCTATTACTTTGTCTTCTAAGAAACAAAGTGCCATCTCTCTTTCTTCAGCAGAAGCAGAGTATCGTGGTGCAGTTGAAGCCAACAAGGAAGCCATGTGGCTTCGTCAGATTCTGTCTGAATTTGGTCTTCATCAGTGACATCCAACTACACTTTGGTGTGATAATTAGAGTGCCATTCGGCTATGTAAAGATCCATTTCAGCATCAACTTATGAAACACATTGAACTCCACTCATTCATGATCGTGTTCTTGAAGTTTAGTACTGTCCAACCAATGATCAAGTAGCCGATATATTTACAAAGGCTCTCACAGAAGCGAAGTTTACGAAACTTTGATCCATGCTTGGAGTTCAGGAAAGTTGTCATTAAGGCGGGATAGGCTCTAATGCCTCCTTCCTTCTCTTATTGTGTCACTTTTGTAAATCCTTCAATCCTATCCCAATTTGTTCTTAAGGGGGGATGTTAGGATATTTCAACACATATAAAATAGGCTCCTTTTGTGTCGCCTTGGTAAATCCTGCAATCCTATCCCAAGTTGTTCTGAAGGGGGGATGTTAGGATATTCCGACACATAGGAAATAGTTAAGAATAACTTAGTCTATTGTAGAGTTAGGTAAAGTGTGTTTCTTTACCATGTACATTTGTAACTTATAATCCAACGGTCACGATTTGTAGTGATCCTATGGTTATCTCTCACCTCGATATTAACAACACTTGATCCATGGCTTAACACCTGATTGATCCATGATCTCTATTTAAAGAGCATGGAGGGTCATTTGTCCAAAAATCGTTTATGAGAGAAACATATGTAACTTTTCTTTTTATATTAATAAATTTCATAAAGTGGTCGTGCTGGCTCAGGCCATGGACTGTTTCCCTCTTTGAGGGTTTTAATCACGTGATTATACTATTGTACTAATTTGTGATCTGTTTGTGAGCGGTGACCTTTGGTTCTTGATCTACGGTCCTTCTCTTTTACCTTACCTCATGGCTAATCTAATGGCTTTTTGGTCTTCTTTGCAGGAATGTGAGCAAAGGGCAGCTATCCCTCTACAAGATTCATGTTTGAGGCCAAACAGATTTTTAATGATCTTTTTGATTGATGTACAGTGTTGCTTATGTGTCACTGTCTTTTAGGACCTGCATGGACCTTTTGATGGGCAACATTTCATAACAATCTCTCATGAGATCATGATATTCCTTGTAAAATTAAGCCTGTTGTATATTACTACCAGCTGTGGATGCCTTTATGAGATTTTTAGGTCTCCTTCTTTGCCTTTTTTCTGCTGTTGACCATTTACAAAGCATTTCTACAGAAATGCTTGGACATGGTAAATTGTTCCTTTGCAGACTTAGTGCTTGATCAAGAGGATACCTTTGGAGGTCTTTGATGTTCTTTGGACAATGATAAGCCTTATCCTTGTGTTCTCTTGATTTCACCTTTGAATACGTGTGGAAATAGTGAATTTAGAACCATGATAGTGCATAACCTAGGTGACACTATTTGACTTATTGTAACATCCTTGGAATAGGTTTTTGACTGAAAATCCTGAATCGGGGTTTGGATGAGGAGATAGGATTTTGACACTCTATTATGCACTACCATCTTAGAAAACTAGAAAACCTTGTTTTACTTCAAAGAGCTTTAGAAAGGGAGTTTTGAAACCACCATTTCTTGAGGCACTTGGTGAGTAGGGGAAAAAGTTTGGTTTACTTGGCGAAAAAGGGTATGAAAATAGAGGGCTTAGGCAAACAGAGATAGAGTGTTATAGGAAGAGGTGGCAAACATAGTGAGAGTGAGGGACATCAATCCAGGATTTGGTCTTATCTGGGTGATAGATTGGCCGTGCTTCAACAGAGAAGCAGGATAGTGAAAATTTTCTTTTTGAGGAGATTTCTAGAACTCACATGATTCTTGAATTTTGTTTCTAGAAATCTAGGACAAAGCATTTTAGTCATCTAAACAGGTAAAAATTACTGATGACTAACAAAATACATCTGTGAACTTCTCTATAGCTCCAAATAAATCATTGAACATATATTTCTCATTTAGGAAAGGTTTAATTTTAAGATTAGTGGTAAAATTATTAACCACACCAATAGGATCATACGGTCTCTTTGGCATTAGAGCTAGGCTTAATGAAGTGATTCTTGAAATACCTTTAGCTGCATGACCAACGTCGAAGAAGGAAAAAGTGCCACATTGTAAGGGAAAGTAGGCCAAATGGCCTTCTTGGCATCTTTGAGTTGTTTGGTCACACTGCTTACTAGTAGTTGATAGGCAATTTCCCTGGCTAGGAGCTTGTCAAGAAATACTAAGGTAAGACATGAGGGGAAGAAAAACTTCTGAAAACTATGATATAGGTAAAACTTTCCTAACCGAACCATTTATCTATAGGTAGAATATATATGCTGGCTTCCTTTGAAATCCTAGGAGATTTTTCATTAAATATGATTGATGGATTGGCAGCATAACTCCATTAAATTTTTTATAGAAATGAAAATAAAACTCAGATTCCCAGAGGGCTTTATGGTATATATGAATTGGATTGGGGTCCTAGCTTGTCCACTTCCATCCCCTAATAGGAAATCGAGAACAGAAGCATATTGCGTCCATAATGTATGCACTGATATAGAAGGGAGGTATAGTTATAGTGGAATGGGCCCTGTTTGACCTATAATATAAAATTTTTTTAGCCAGGTTATCAAATAATATGTTTTCCCAATTGATAATGAAATAATTGACGATTGCGTCAATCAAAGGGACCCAATCTGAGGAAAATCTAGTGGAATTCGGTTTAGCAAATAGCCTACATAGCATTCCTGCAACATAACAATAAGGGGAGGGTAGTCGTGCTATCGGGTACATACCAAATTTATCCTGCTTCAGCTTTCCCTAGTCTTCTTTCCATCCCTTTATCACTTTCAAGAGGTATGTATGCTTTTTGGTATATAGCTTTGTAGGAATTTTTTATCATAAATATTCTGAGGCAGAGGTGAATGATACATTGTCCGTAAGTCTTCTGCAGTAAATGAACCAACGATCTCAAGCTTAGAAATTTTGAATGCTTTTTCTACTATGTTGAGGTTGTCAATAACCCATTTTACCATATCAGTTTTTGGTAAAATTTTCAGCCTTGCTGGCTGTTAGGGAAAAGTTATTGCCTATCATTTAATTTTTCAACCTAGGGTTTCGTAAACTTGTGAAGCATGTGTGCATTGTATGTGCTAGAAATTGTCTTTCAGTTTAGATCAATATAACTACAAAATAACGAAAACCAATTCATCTAATCTATGAAATAAATAATGAAAATGAAATTCAACTAACCTATGAAATCAAGTAACGAAAAGAAAGAAAGAAAAATTCAAAAGAAAATATAGTGCGCGCAATCACACTTGAAGGAATTGAAATTTTAATCTAAGAAAGCATTTCAAAGCATGTAAATAAAAACAACTAAGGTATGTTCAATCACTTCAACATCTAATATGATAGAATCACCCTCTTGAGATGATGTACAAGCAACCGATTAAACTTTAGTCTTTAAATCTAGGAAAGCAATTAAAGCATGCAAAGGGAAAACTCAATAAGTGCATAAGTTAGGTATTCAATCATTCAGTTTAGAAATATGATAAAATCATATTTTTGAAATGATCTTTAAGAACACCCAATTATACAATTGAATGAGGATCTAAAAAAGCAATGTAAAAGCATGTAAAAGTAAATCTCAATGATTTTATAGGTTGAACATTCAATCACCTAACTTGGAACACCTTCTTAGCTTGATATTTTAGGAGCATTCAATTATACAATGAATTGATAGTTTGATCTAAGAAACTAAATAGAAGAACATGAAAGGAAACTAAATAAATGTGAGCTCTATTGCCTCAAACTTAATCCAATTGGAAAATAGATAAATCTATCCTTTTGAAATGTTCTTAGAAAAGAAAAGATTACACAGTCATTCTAAAAATAATACTAAGAAAGAAAATAAAATTTAATCTATAAAAGCAAGTAAACCTCACACATTTTAGGTAGCTGATCTAAAAGCATGAGAGATGGTAAATCGAGATGCTCCATATGTAAGAAAAACCAAGTCAAAATGAAGGAAAATTCATGAGTAGGGTGCCACAATCTAATTATGTATTCAAAGCTTGAGCATAACTCCAATTTTACACGTGATTTGATAGGAGAAAGCTTCCCCTATTTATACAAAAATATGAGAAGTTATCTCATTAATGAGAGTCCATGAATCGCTCCCTATATCTCTAGAGTTACAATCTAAATAGGAAGTGATAAGGTACATGTCTTGTTAGAGTTACAATACAAATAGGAAATGAGACACATATCCTTATGAACCCATGATATTCTCCATCCAAATTCAAATTTGGCCTTAGGAGGCCACATAATATTCTTTTGGAAGCTTCTTTTTGACCTACACATGGCAAAAAACTCATTCCACTTGTTAGGTATAAGTATGCACATATTATTTTCTAATTTTAAACCACAAATTCACTTAAAAATACTAGCAATTAATAAAGTTTGGAAAAACATAAATGTAACCCAATAGTGGTAATGGTAAGGTAAGTGTAATGAAATGGAGGTGGAGTGAAAGTGATAATATGGATATATAAGTGAAGATGTAATGGAAGTAAATGACAATTTCAAGGCCCAACACTGCCACCCTATGGAGAAACGAACATGCAACTTTAAAATAAGACGGGTCTGATGAAACTGCTTCATATGTTGTTATTTTCTTCTCCAATTCTCTTGGTTGTTCTCCCTCTAATAGATTGTACATGGTATCCCATGAAGAACTGCCACAATCTTTGTTGCATGTTGTGTCTAATAAAAATGGAGGCATGTATGCACTTTCTTCAACAGATGCTTGGGAAACTACATTACCTTTATTTGACATTCTTGTTGATATCGTTTCCTTAGAAAATTTCTTGAATTCAGGTGAAAAATGAGCAAATTCAGATCTAATATGAAGAGATATTCAAGGACAGAAAATGAACGTAAATCAAAATCCAACGCTTTAAATTTAAAACACGCTTCAAGTTAGATATCAATTTTTTGATCCCTGTACCCATTGAATTCCTTTTAATAACCTTTAATTATATATCAAATCTATCTGATATCTTACGCAATATGTCTAATCTAGCGATCTCAATCATTAGATCTCATAATGGATTGATTTGTTTTAAATAATAAATGATATATCGCATATCACAATTTTTAGCCAATATTGTTATCATATGTTTCCACCATTTTTGAGATGCGATCTGCGCAAATCGCACATCATATTTTATTGTGGTGAGCATAACTTTTCATTTGGTTAAGCCTTGCGAAATGCGAAGTGCGCTAAAGAGAGAGATAATGTTTGAGATTTGTCGGATTTTATGAATGTTTCATTATTGTTTTATTGCATCTTTGGGTCCAACTCATCGCATCTTTTCCAAAATGTTATAAGTTTGTTCTTTAAAGAAGGCGCGATGAGATTTATATTTTAAAGGGATTTTTAAGCTTTTCAACAAGAATTTTATATCATTCCAAAAAGGTTGTATCACATATCACACTTCACAAATATTATATGTGTTTTAACTTTGTTGGTTCATAAGTTATGTGATTTGCGATAAGCGCTTTTGAAATCAAAGTGGAAATGAAAAGCCTTTATTCCTAAAGTTTTAAGGCTCATGCTTAAAAGAAATAATGCTTATAAATTTCTATTTATTTTTAAAGGGCCCCTATTTATTAAGGTAACAAATGGGGGGGGTGTTGTATAGTACAACAATTGGTAATTCACTTGGGAGAACTAGTTATCTCTTATTGGGTTTTTGAAATTTCTAAAAAAAATTCAAAATAAAATAGTTGCAGGAATGAATTTCAATACAAATAATATTTCACTAAGTAATAAATCTCACTTAATCATAATCCTTCAGTTTTCCTCTTTAAAAATGAAAATATGAATATTTGTTTCAATCTTTAATAAGTTCAAAAAGATAAAGTAGGTGGCTCATCCATATTAGCTTTATAAATATATACTCTTTTATCACAGATAGAGCCTCTGATTCAGTAGGCAATTTAAGACTTTGTTAGGGTTTCCTTTTACCCAACAATGATTCATTGTCCCATCCAGTTATTATTACAATTTTCAAAAAATATGTTCAATTTTTTATACTATATCCCTTTTGGAACTTGTTCTTTTTTTTGTAAATATTTTATATGTATTTTTTATCACTTAAAATCCATTGTCTTGGATTGGTAACCAAATATTGACAATTCCATTCACTGGTTATAACTAAATTGATCAAGCTAGCTCTTGATGAGACCCCTTGTCTTTTGATATTACCTCAAGTCATTACCCTATTTTGGTAGGAAATATTGGTAATGTTAGTTTAACTATTTACCTATGAACATGGTAAACAATATTGTGATGAGACTTACTATCTTCTAATATTTTTAGCATAATATTTTGAATTACTTTCTGAAAATTGAAAAGTTTTTTGGATGGGATGAATCATTGGCCCTTTTGAGGATTCTGGATGATAATTTTAGAGTTTAAGATTTCTTATCTGTAAAATAGTCTTTATTATGTTAAAAATCCTTTTCTTGACTTATAGAAGAGTAACCATACTTTATAAAAGTAAGATTTTATCAAAGAATAAATAAATTTAGTGAAATTACATTTTTTTGCGAAATAAAATCTATTTGAGATTTGATTTTTTCAATTGTTTCCTCAACAATTCTTATATCTAGAGGCAATAAATCAAAAAAAAAAAATCTAAGATGTTTATTCGAAAAGGAAAAAATTGATACCATTCAACTTTTATTTTCCTAAGAAAACAAAAGACAGCAATATACCAGGAATAGATGGGGTTACCTCCTATGAAAAATATTTCTTTAAAATCTTACCATTAACAGAAATTTTTTTTTTCTGCGTGATAGATCTTGCAATAGAAATGTTGATGGGCCTATTTCTTCTATGATTTGAAATTGAAATGGTCCAAGACACAGTCTTTGGAATTTGGTATGTTTACCTTTTTCCTCATGTGCTTTATCCCATTTCAAGACTAGATCACCAATTTGAAATGTTTTTGGAGTGACGGAAGTTGTATCAAATGAATATTTAATGAACTGTTGGTGATGTGCATGAGTAAATTTAGCCTTTTCTCTTTCTTCCTTAAGTTTAAGGATTTGGGATTGTCTTACTTGCAAAGAAGAAGAGGGTGTTTAATCAATAAAGTGGACTAGGGAAAGAGAAGGAATAACTACATTAGTAGGAAGAAAAAATCATTTCCCATAAACATCATTAAATGGAGAAGTACCAATAGATGCCTTCTAAGTTATTCGATCTGCACAAAGAGAAAATGTTAATGATTTGTGCTAATTTCTTCGGTTATGATCAACAATTCGTTTAATGATTCTAATAAGGTTTTAATTTGTTGATTCTACTAAACCATTTACTCGGGGATAATAGTTAGTAGAATATTTAAGTTTGAAACCTCTCTTAATAGAAAATTCTATCATAGCAGCTCCTGAGAAATAAGATGCCTTGTCGAACATCAAAGCTGTAGGTAAACCAAATCTATTTATGATAAACTGATCAATAAACTCAATAATGTTCTCATAATTCGCTACTTTTAGTGGAATTTCTTCCACCCATTTGGTAAAATAATCTGTAGCTATGAGGATATATTTATGTTGTTTGGAAGAGTTAGGAATAATCTCAGCAATTATATCCAGTCCCCATTGCTCGAATGGTTTTTCAATGTTAACTGGTTCTAATGGAAAAGTTGGTTTCCTTTGTCTTCCAAATGCACTTTGACAGACTTTACATTTCCTCGCATAATCATGAGAATCCTTGAATAGTGTTGGCCAGTAATAACCTGCATGCATGATTTTATGTGTTGTATTATTTCCTCCAAAATTTCCTCTTATTGGTCCATCATGGAGTTCCTGTGAGACTTTTTCTTCTTCAGTTTTCTCCAAGCATCATAGTAACACATAATCAAAGTTCCTTCTAAACAACACATTGACCATTTCGTATTTCTTAGCTTTCAACCTTAAAGCACACTTTTTTTTATAACTGAGTTGTGTAGGGGCATATCCATTTTTCAAATAAAACTTAAGATCAACATATTGAGACAGAGTATCTTTGAGACTTACCTCTGTCACTCATACATCATTACCTGAATCTTCTTCTGATTATGAATGAGATTCTCCTATTAGCATTCTACAAAAACCTTGACCTCTAAAAATTTTAGAAGGTCTAATTTCTACATCATATTCTTGTAAAGCAGTAACCCCGTAAGCCTTTTTCTCTCATAGTTTTCTTTACATCAATAATTTCCTTATTGCAGAGAATGGAACTATTATCTTGGTGTGAGTTTTGAGGAGAAATGACCTATAGTGCTTTATAGCTTTGAAGATAGAAAATGCTTGTTTCTCAAGAGATGAATAGTTCAATTCTGCACCTTGTGAATTGGAACTAAAAAATGATATTGGTGCTTCAATTTGTTGATCATTGAGTTGTGTCAGAACTGCAACATAAGATGTATCTAATGAGAATGTATATAAAGCGAAAGGATTAAGAAAATAGTAGTCAAGAATGGAGCATTGATAATAGATTGTTTGATTAAATAGAATTCTTCTCTCACATTATGTCCCCACTTGAAGACTGATTTTTTCTTAACCATTGATTGTAAAGGTGAAACTATCTGTGAAAAGTTAGGGACATATCTCTTTACAAAATTTTTTTGTCCTAGGAAAGACTTCATGGTCTTATTATTATGAGGGAAAGGAATTCTTTTAATTTCTTCGATTATTTCTGGATCAATATAAATATATTTTTTAGACACAATGAATCTTAAAATTTTTCCTTCATCTAAGGAAAAATATGACTTATTTGGGTTAAGTGAGATTCCATACTTTATACATCGCTCACAAACTTGATTTAGGTCATTTATATGATTGGTTCTTTGTATATAAAAGATTGTAATGTCATCTAGGTAAATAACCACTGATTTATTAATGAGTCCTTTAAAAGTTGTGTGCATGGCTCTTTGGAAAGTGGCACCTACATTGATTAGCCCAAATGGCATCTTTTGATAGGCATAAGTTCCCCACTTAGTCCTTAATGTGGTCTTTAATCTGTCATCTAGGTGTACCAAGTTTTGATTATATCCTGAAAACCCATCAAGAAAATACATAAGTTCAGAACCAACTACAGTTTGTAGTACTTGCTCCATGGTTGGTAATGGAAAATTGTCTTTCTCACATGCTTTATTTAGATCTCTAATTATATGCAAATCCTAATGTGACCATTTTTCTTCCTGACCGGAACTAAATTTGATACCCATTTTGAATGTCTAAATGGAAATATGATCTTAGCTTTGAGAATATTATTCAACTCTGTTTTAATTTGACTTTCAATATTAGGATGAATTTTCCTCAACTTTTGTTGTATTGGCTTCTCATCTAAAATCATAGGAATTGTATGTTGAATAACAGAAGTGTCATATGTTTTTGGATCAGTATAATCCCAAGAAGAAAAAAAATTTCAGGTTTTTAATAACTTAACAAATGATATTATTCCTTCAGAAGATAAAACAAGAACTAAGTTGACATTTTGTGGTTAATCATCGGTTCCAAGATTTACTAGCTCAAAGCTTAAAGTTGAACTTTGAGTTTTAGAATTAGTAACCTTCTTGAACCTATCTTTAAAATCATAAAGGTCTTCAAGTTTTAAAACAGACTTTGGTATTGGATTTTCATCTTGTTCTTTATTTATGTGGGTATCATGTTCATTTTCATCTATAATTTTATCATCATAAGATCCTTCTAATTTCAGAAAGTCTATGATATCATAATCATGATTAAAAACTCTCCAATTAGTAACATTATCGGGAATGGATGGTCTAAAAATTAATTCAATAGAAAACCTATGGGGACTAAATTCTTGAGATGGTATCAATATTGATGCTACATATGGCAATACATCTGCACTAGCGTTTTGTATTCTAGGTATAGAGGAGATGCTAAAAACTAAGAAATGAGAAGTCAAATTCTATACTAATAACTGATAAGGCTTGACATGTCCAGAGTTACTGTTGTTCCTTGAGAAACAATTCTTGGCTGTGTACAAGAATCCGTGCTCAAGACATTAAAGATTATGTCACAAAAATGTATATATGTGTCTCTGTTTCTTAACCCTTTAAATGTTAGTAATATATTTCCCAAATATCAAATCTTTAGGAGCCATGCAATGCCATATTCCCTTCTGATTTGAATATTTTGTGAGCCGTTACCTTCCAGCTGTAATGCCCTCCACACAGGCATTCATGATACTCTTCTATCACTTCCTGAATTTCTTCCTCTGTAAGACACAACAACAACATACCAGCTGGATCCTTCCAATATAATTTTGCTTCGATTATAACATAAGGCTGAGCTTTAAGTTTTAGGGCTCTGTATTTTGCTCTATTAATGGAAGGTGGACATGACAGAAAACACAGATAATGTACAATATCCGTATACCACTCTGAACAGAGAAATTTATACTTAACTGATGTTTTTGATTGACTGTCACGCGTTTCTTCATTTGCTTCTTCTACGGGGGCTAGCAAATTGATTCCCAGCGCTTGGAAATTGGATTCTGTCAGTAATTTGGCCAATCCCAATCCTTTAACCAGCTTGGTTGGCTTTATATCTAAATCATACTCCTGTATCTTTGCGATCCATTTTCCTCTTTTACCTTCCACATCACTTTGTACGAGCACATCTTTCACGGCCGAATTGGGGACATACGCCAATATCTGAGAGTGAAGAACATAAGTTCTGAAAGCTTTCAATGCCTTTACCAGAGCGTACACCTGCTTCTCTAATATGTTATAATTCAATTCTGCATCACGGAGAACCTTGCTGAAATATGCAACTGGCTGCTCCTGCTTCTCTTCATTTCTTTGTAATAAAACGACTGCAATAGTTGAGGGAGAAGCAAATGAAAAAATTTGAAACGGCTTCAAATAGTCAGGACTTACCAAAACAGGGGCTTCTTTTAAAGCCTCTTTGATTCTCTGGAATGATTCCCTCGCCTCCTTGTCCCACCTTACCTCAGCATTCTTCTTTAACATGTCAGTAATCCGTTTAACGATTTCAGCATAATTTGGGACGAACCGCCTTAGGAAATTAATCTTTCCGAGGAAACGCTGGATATCCTTTTTACTTCGTGGCAAAGGAACCGTCTGAATGGCTTCAACTCTGGCAGGATCAATCTTCACTCCTTCTTTCGAAACAATGTGGCCTAATAATTTACCCTCCTCCAGGGAAAATAAAGACTTCTTCGGATTCAGTGATAATCCGAAATTTCTGCACTTCATGAAGGCCTTCTGTAAATGTTGTAAATGCTCCTCATCCGACTTCGAAAAAATTGTGACATCATCCAAGTAAACCACTACAAACGTGTCTCCTACAAACGCGATATCCATCGCCCTTTGAAATGTGGCCCCTGCGTTCATCAGGCCAAAAGGCATCCTGGCGTACATGAATGTTCCCCAAGGCGTAGTGAAAGCGGTTTTTTTCTGATCCTCCTTCTCCACTGCTACCTGATTATAACCTGAGAACCCGTCCACCATAGACAGTCTATAAGCGCCAGTCACTTTTTGCAAGACAAAGTCCATTTTCGGCAGAGGATAATTGTCTTTTAATGAAGCCCTGTTCAAATTTCTGAAATCCACGCATAACCTTATCTCTCCGTTTTTCTTTCGAACAGGTACAAGGTTAGAAACCCAATCGGAATACCTGAGTGGGACAATTATCTTAGCTTGCAACAATTTCTTAATTTCCTTCTCGATTGGAGCCAGCAGCAATGGATTAATCTGCCTAAGCTTCTGTTTATGTGGCTTAACTCCCTCCTTGAGTGGAATCTTGTGCTGTATAATGTCTTTATCGTATGTTTTCAAATCATCATATGACCAAGCAAAAACATCTTTAAACTGTTTAAACAATTCTACATACCTTTCCTTATATTCCTTCGGAAGCCCTTTGAACAGTTTGACCATCTTAGGCTCTTGTGGAGTACCCAAATTGCAATCCTCCACTGGCTCGTCTTGGTTCCTCTGTTTTTGATCCACAGCAACATCATTAGCCCCAAACAATCTTTCAAGCGGCACTAAACCTCTGGGTAAGACGTTATCTTTTAACTGAATAATTTCCCGACCACCAATTTCCTTTTGAAAAGTCTTTCCAGCCAACTCGTCTTCGTCACTTTCCAGATCAATTTGATGATCTTCAAACTCCTCAGTCATCAACAAAAACTGCTTAATCTGCTCATCATCTTCGAAGACCTGCCAATGCTTAACATTATCAGGAATCGACGGCCTATGTCTCATTTCTATCTCATACCTTAGTTTCACGCTGATAGGAGGTTTGAACGTACTTGCTGCAACTGCAAGTGAATCTGCCAATCTGTTTTCTTCTCTCGGCACAAACTGCAAATTGAATGCTTCAAAATAATTTTCAATCAGATCCCATACTTCATTCCGGTATGCTCGTAATCTGGGATGCTTGGTTTGACAGGAATTCTTAATGTGCCTTATAATTAACTCTGAATCTCCAAACACAGTCATAGCTTTAATCCCCATCTGCTTAGCTGTCTGCAAACTAATAATTAATGCCTCATATTCTGCAACATTATTAGTAGACTCGAACTCCAATTTGAAAGAAAATGGCACCAAATTACCTTCAGGAGAAACAAAGATGAAACCCGCTCCAGTACCTTCTTTGGAAAATGCCCCATCAAAATAACACTTCCACGGCTTTTCTGACTGTAATTCCTTATGCACAATTTCTGACTCAAACTTTCCCTGAGATTCCTCAGCAAATTCTGCAACCTCCTGCAACATGAAACATGACAGATCGTCCTTTTCCTGACCATAAATTGGTGAATTACTGGCCTCTTTCTTGGTGGCAGTCTTTTGGAATCTGGTCTCTCTATACAATCTTCTCTCTTCACCATTAAAAACGGGAATAATAGCATACGTAAAGTCCAACTTCAAAACTCCTCCCAGCTTCGCTCCCCATGACCTAGATAATAACATTCCAAACCTGGCTGGAATATCTGCCACTACAACATCCATCATAATACTTTTGGCTGGGATTTGAGCCAATGAAACAACCATATCTTTAATGAGGCCTACACACTTAACTCTTTCCGAGTCAAAAGAATAAAGATCTCTGTATGGCTTGGTAATTTGTAGATTTAACTCCTTCATCACACTCAGTGGCATCAGATTATGTGATGCTCCAGAATCCAACATACAATTGTGCAAAACGAAATCATGCAAGAGAAGAGATATATAAAAAGGAGGAACAGAAGAATCTACCTCTTCCACATGAGGTCCAAACGTCACCACTGGCTTTTCTTCTTGCAGATTGACTGTATCACTCACTTCATCAGGCTGGGTCAGATTGATAAATTCAGCAATTTCTTTTTTGTAACCCGGGGTTTTCATGAGTTCAAGAAGAGGTACTTGTATCTTTACTTTTTCTAACTCTTTGGATAGACTGAAAGTTTGATTTGATCTTGTCAAATTTTCAGGATCTTCTTGATCTTTTTTAGAATTTAAACTCTGATTAGAAACTGTGACCACCTTCTCCAAAATGTTAGAATCTTTTTCTTTTACCTGGGATGTTTCAGCTTGCTGCTTACCTTTCTGCAGTGGAGTCGCCTTTGCAGCAGGTGCTGTTTCCGGTTCTTTTTCTTCATTTTCTTGCATCCTCAACCTCTTTTTCGACCTCAAGTCGTATTTTTTATGCAACTCGGATTGCATAAAATCTGTGAATTGTTTACAATAATCATCCATCTCTTCTTGATCAAATGAGGGTTCAGCTTCTTCTTCTTCCTTCTCCTCTTCTTCATCAATCTCTTCTTCTGTTTCATCATCTTCCATATATACAGCAGAAATTCGAGCATCATCTTCTCTATCATCATCTTCGTCTCCTGAGCGCGACGGGGCTGCTTCTATGTACAAAGGTGCTTGCACCTGATCTTGATCCTTCCTTTCTCTTTGTAGAATCTGCAAAGGTTGTTTTTTGAATTGAGGATTAAAAACCCCCCTGTTCTGTCTGGCAGGCTTGCTATCAATCTCCAACTTTACCAACTTATTTGAAATATTCTTAATAACCTTAGTCATGTCTTCAATTCTTTGGTCCTGAACGGCTTCCTCCTTAGCTTTTCCTTTATCTGAAACTTTACCAGCAGCAGACATATTTGCTTCAATCTCCAGAGCATCAGTTTGAATCTGTTCCAGCGTAGGAGACCTTCTTTCCCTTAGCGTGAAACTGAAATCTGGTTCAAAAGCACCAGAAAAAACAACCCTTGCTCCAATCGGAGGGGGTTTCATTTCAGCAGGCAAACTATTATACAATTTGTTGAATCTCCTAACAAAATCGTTCATATTTTCTTCGGATTTTTTCTTAATGGCATTAAATTCTGTCAAAGAATAACCATGGTCCCTTTTTTCGCCCCATCTCTCAATGAAACTTCTTTCTAGAGCCTCCCAATCATTAATGGAACCATTCTGTAATCCTTTGAACCACTTCCTTGCCTCTCCACTCAGAGACTGAACGAAAAGTCTCATGACAACATCTAAATGTTCAACATTTAAATTTTCTACAAAAGTGCAAAACAGGGGCAGGTGCTGTTCTGCAGTTATTTCATCTTCACCAGTAAATCTTGGAAGTAACTTGAGGTACTCCTGTGGCAAATCATGTAATGGTTGCGGTAGATTTAAAGGTGCATATCTGTTCATCAAGAAAGCAGGGGCTGCAGGAACTGCCATGTTTGCGCCCGGGTTAACTGCTCCTTGAGCGGGGGTAAAATGAATACCAGTTGTGGGAAAAGATGAATGAGGTGAAACAACTGATATGGGAATGGGACTTGGAACAATTGCAGAAGAGCTGGCAACTGTATGTGACTGAGTTTCTGTAAAGAGAAAAGGCACAAACTCCAACGATTGCTCTTCTAATGTGGGTTCTTGAATGGGTGACGGTGATGATTCTTCTTCCGAGAAAATGAGTTTCTTGGAAGCTTTCTTGGATGAAAAAACGTGTGAACTGCTGCCAGGTGCGAGCAGTGTGGGTTCAGGTGTAACAACTATTTTTGGTTTCTGGCCCTTCTTGGAAACAAGCTTCTCAGGATTTGAAAAAACGGGAGCTTTTTTCTGAGAGGTGTCTGACCTCGTGTGAGGTTTTTTGGGAGCCAGATCTATTTTCAAAAATCACAGCGTACTATTTCCTTCTCTCTGAACAACCAGAGGAAATGTAGATTAAAACCCAGGGAAGAACTTCGACTCTTCGTTCCCCGGCAACGGCGCCAATTAATGTTGTTCCTTGAGAAACAATTCTTGGCTGTGTACAAGAATCCGTGCTCAAGACATTAAAGATTATGTCACAAAAATTTATATATGTGTCTCTGTTTCTTAACCCTTTAAATGTTAGTAATATATTTCCCAAATATCAAATCTTTAGGAGCCATGCAATGCCATATTCCCTTTATACTGAAGTGAACAGATGAAAGACAGAAAAAGAACAGGATTTTAACTTGTCATGCTGCGTTACACAGAAGCTGTCATTATAAAATCCAGAGGAAGTGAAAAACATATAAGTTAAAGAAGAGGAGCGCCCATTAAGGATATTTAACTCTTAGACATATAAATATCAAGAGACCTGCAGCTCTGATCACTCTACTTTATTCACAGAAATGCAAATGAAATGGAAACCAAGAAAACTCTTCAACATAGATGGAATATTGGAAACTTGCAAAACTTCTTTATTCATTCGATATTGCTCAGTACAAAATTTAGCCTTCAAAGGTTCAAAACTCGGAACCCTCTTCCTTCTTTAAGATGTCTTTAAATACAAGCTGAACCAAAATGGTTTCAGTTATAAAACTGATTCTAACTGACTGTAACTACTTAACTACTTTCTGTCACGGAGGTATATGCCTCAGAAACATTTCATTACATTGCATCATTTGACTTGAAAATAAAATAAAAGATGAAAAATCCTAATCTAAAGGAACTGATGTTCCTGGAACAGCAACTGACTCAATGATTTCTTGCGGCTGTACGGTCACTTGTGGCTGCTTGGCGGGAAATCCTTTTTCTGTATCAATAGTAAATTTCTTACATTCCTTCCAGAGCTTGTCTTGAGTTATTGGAGCATTCTTATATCGATGATATTCTACTATGAAGGCAACAATATGACTGTGAGTGAGGTTACTTGTAAACAACGTTTTCACCATCCACAGTAGAAGGAAATGTCTTTGTAAGAAATTGAAGACTGTTTCTCCCTTTAGTATATGTGTCTTCTCATGTCGGCCATCTGCTCTGCTTTTTGCCAACACCAACTGATCCTCATAAAACTTCCAGGACATAAATTCACCTCCTTCCCTCCAGCATGATGGCAAGCCAGTTCTTATCAATTTATCAAATGAAATGTCAAATTTCTTAATCACCTCTTTGATTACCTGTAGCCGCTTCTCCGATGCTTTCAGAAGATCATTTTTAACAATCATCTTGCTTATTTCCTCAGCATAAAAATACCTGTCTTGTATCCCCATGTCTTGCAACTCCTCATCTGTTTTGGAATTAATAAAATTCATGAATCTTTTAGCCCAATTTGATATTTTGATTGCAGCTGGCTTGTCTGATGACAATTCTTTTTCGTGATCAGCAACAATGCCTTTCTCTCTGGAAATTACTTGTATGGAATTCCATTTTGCTTGTATTTCAGAAATGATCTCATTCCAGATGAGATCCTTAGCTTTAATAAGGGAAATATTTCCCTTCAACTTCTCCTTGAGTTCCTTAATTTCTTCTCAGCTTTATGTAGCTTCTGCTCATTTTCGCCTGCCTTTTCTTCCCATCCTTGCATTAATCTCAGAGCTGTATCCTTTTCAGACTGGGCCTGTTTGCAATCTCTCTCCGCCATTTTTAGCTCTGTATTCAATTGAGCAACTTGGACCTGTGGATCAGCCGCACCTGCAGAAAAATCAAAAGTACAAGTGTGGTTCTGAATTTGATTTTGTAAGGTTATGGCTGTTTGCTTTACCTTATCAAGCTCTTCATCTTTCTTTATCAATTGTTGTCGCATCTCCTCTTTTTCCTTTTCTACCTCTGCTACTTCAGCTGCCAGCGAATGCTCTGCAGCTGGCAATTTCAGCTTCTTCCTTAATGAAGATATTTGTGCTTCTGCGCCCTTCATCAGTTTGTGCATTGCGCTCTTATCATTTGGATCAACGCCAATCTTCATTATGATTTTCTTCAGTTCTTCATTTTGAATAGTCAATGCTCTGGCATTGGCTTTCTCCATCTTGCACTGTTTGACAACCTTAGCAAGCATATTCTCTGTCTTGACTGATGTAGCATGAGTCTTGCCTAAATCATTAACAATTAACTGACCTGTTTGCATATGGAGATTCATCTTGTCCCACAAGGGGATCTTCTTTACATCCATAACAATATTCAACTCCTTAAAACTGCCTGAGGGTCCCAGAGACATCCCTGTCGGATGCGATAACGCCATTTTGAACTGGTCTTTCTCCAAATCCATTACAGTCAAAAGTCTTGTTTGGTCAGCCGATATATGATGTTCTGCTTGTGTCTCTATATTGGCCTTTATTCTTTGATTCTTTTCTTCAATTAGGGAGAACACCTGCTTCATGGAAGGAGCCTTCTCTAACTGGAGTTTTGATCTGCTAGGAGATGAAACGCCCTGTTCTTCACTGACCTGGAGAGTAAAACCAGGTGAATTGGAGGAGTGATCTTCTGCTAATTTAGTCCTTTTCTCCTCTCGAGGCTCTTCCTCATCAATCTCAATAACATCATCTCTCACTCTCTTGCCCATTTTTTCCAATATTACAGGAGTTTGAATACTAATCCGTGATGAACTTGGCCCTCCTGGATTAGCCAACTTTTCTAAATCCGGTTTACTCACATGAGTAAAAGCAGCGTAGCCGTTCTCGACCCTTCTCTGTGAAATAATCGCATGTGGGTCATAGGCCCACTTCTCTCCCAATAATAACTGTGTTTCTTCCAACATCCTTGACACCTCCTCATAAGCCTGCCTTGTGTTAACGACAAAAGGACCTACACTCATGGGCAACTTGTACATTAACCCCTTCTTCATTGGAAGAAAATGAATTTGATCCACATTGAGAATTTGCCTTATAAATTCCAAAGCAAACAGTCTCATGGGAACAAATGTTGGAAGCCTATAAGGCTCAACACCGACTCCATATAGCCTTATTTCAGAATAGTCCTCAAAAACAAACCAGTCTCCATATCTACAACTAGGTCCTAATTGCAAAAACTCCTGGGCCTTTGGCAAGAAACAAGGAGGCCGAGTTCCATTGAGAATTCTATAAGCGGTGGTCATAAAGTGTTCCACAAATTCAAATAAACCAGCTTCATTCTCTTCTCTTCTGATCAAATCAGTCCAAAGTATAACTGACTGTTTATTTTTGTTGCTATCCATTATGTTCAAACCAATACTCATGAATTCCTCCACATTCTGGTATAAAAACAAGTAAACTATTAATGAGGGAAATCTGAAATAACCTGTTAGTGGGAAAGAAAGCAACTGAGAATTCACCACTTCTTGCCAAAAGGATGGAATATCTAACACCACTCCTAGTTTCATCATGAGAGTAAACATCCCCAGAGCTGCTTTGTCAACTTCGCAATCATCTTCTCTCCCCAGAATCTCCATAATACAACTGAGAATTGACCTGTATTGAACATTAAATGCATCCAAACCAAACTTTCCCGAACCAAACTGGGTCTTCTCCGGACTCGATACCAAAAATGACATGCAGCGGTTAAATTCTTCAATTGAGAGCTCCTCGAAGTATTGAACCAGCGAATCTTCTGAGAACTGCAAAGGAGAATCATTCTCCGGGAAGCATAATGCTTGACGCATTAATTGAGCTGAAACCTGCAAAACACTTTCTCCCTGGGAGTTCATGACATAACATTTGCCGGGATACATGGAAGAAACCAACCAGGAAATGAATTCTGGAAAAACATGGGTTTTAGGAATACAGGCGGACAACACTCCAGAACTCTGCATAGCGGAAAACACAGGCGACTGGTCGGTGTTCAAGGTCACTTGGTAATGCATGAGAGGATGATTTACAGATGAGGAAGTATCACAGACGTCTTTCTCACTATCTAGGAGAGGGTTCAGAGTGGACAGACCAGACAAGGATGCTCGTTTGGCCATAGCTGACAAGAATTTCGAAAACAGCTTGGTGCGAAGGTGGCGGGACGGGGTTTTAAAACTGGGCAACAATCACAAATGAACCACAACGGAACGAAGAACTCGACTTTATAACAATGGAAATCGCAATTAATGCAAAGGTGACGTGGGACGACACGTATAGTGGATGACAGCCGTTTTTCCAACTGTTTGACAGTTCAGCGAATGACGTAATGCGGGGGGTCCGTGAGTACGGCCGAGACCTTCAACCCATACCCCCCGCAATCAATCGGAGCCGTCGATAAATAGTTTTCGCAGATCTGACCAGTCAACTGCGGGGGGTCGGGTTTTGATAACCGACGGGCAAGTTGACCCCCCGCAGTTGCTTATCCAAAAGCTTCTGCTCGTGATTGCGACTTCCGCTCTGGAAGTTGCTCGATCTTTAAGATTAATAAAGATATAACATTATAAATTCAGTCCGCTCAATAAATCGAAACGAAAATGAAAATACAATGTATTCTTTTTTCATCTTTTTCCTATACTAAAGTATAAAACCTTATACTATAGCATATTTCGGATCCTTATGAATATTTTTTCAAAAAACATTTTCTTTTTCCAAAATTTCAAAACTTGACATAAAAAAGGATATGCAGATATAATGATCCACAACAGTTACAATGAATATTATTTCTCACTTGTTTAATAATGATCTCTAAATCTCCATAAACTTGCAGATATTTAATACCAAGGCTAATTGCTTTATACAAACCTTGTGTAAGTGCTTCATATTCTGATGTATTGTGTGTGCATTCAAATTCTAGTCTGTAGGCGAGCATGGTCTTCTCTCCTTCAGGACTTATCAAAATAAAACCAGCTCTTGCACCATCTTCTTATTTAGAACCATCGAAATAAAGAATCCAAAATAAAGAATTAACTAAGGGTTTATCTACAAAATTTTTACATTTGGAAGCAAATGTTTGGGAAAATTTTTCATTCTGGGAGATAACAACATTATCAAATAAGGGTGATTGATGTTCATTAAAATTTCCAAGAAATGAATCTGCTGAGTAATTTCCAATAATATTATCATTGAATGGTACTGTCTCTGCATTAGTTCCTTCAAGGTTAGTAACTGTATGCTTCATGAATTTCTCATGGTCTACTTGAATTTGGTTTTGCTTTCCATTGTAAGGAAATCACATGTGTGACTAGTCTGTTGCGAAATATCAATGAAGTTTCTTAGAATAGTCTCTATTCAATACTAAACCATAGAATTAAGGAATATCAGTAACCTTAGGGTTTGTTGATAATCTAATGAAGACATAATTTATTTATCCTATGACCTCTACTTTTGTCTTATCAAGTTGTACTCTATGAACAAGAGAATTTTGACGAGTTATGTTCAATTTATCACATACTGACTTTGGCATGATATTAGAGGAAGCCCCTGAATTAATTAAATAGTTATGGAAATTCCTATTAAAGATCTCATAGGTCAAGAGAAATAGGGGAGTATGAGTGATGGATATATCACCTATCATAATAAGATCTGTAGCATCCATTTGAGTTGAAGGGGTGGGAGGTTTACCCATACTATTAGCAACTTGAACTATTACTGTAGAAGGTAGAGATGAAGCAAGAACTGTGTTCAATTCTCTAAGTAAGATATTTTTTTGTTGCTTGAGTTTAGTAAGTTCATGGATTGAGACATTAGCCCTGGTCTTCTTCATATCTTCTACTATATTATATTCAATGGTGTCAGAGACTACCATTGTCTTTGATGTAGATGGAAGATGTGAAGGAGCAGGGTTAGTCTGTGTAGCCTTGGATGTAGATTTCTTGCTTATTATTTTAGAAGGAGTTGAATTATTGTATTTTGGAGTAGGTTTTTCTGCATCATTGACATTATTGCTTCTTGTACTAACTTTTAAAGCTTCATGTTCTTCATTTGGTAGAATGAAATCCCACATGCCATTAAGTTCTACTTCTTCCTCAACTTCAATTTCTTCTTCTTCTATTTTTTCCTCATCCGTGTCTTGATCAGACTCAGAATTAGATATAATATTGGGCGGTTGAGAATAAGAAGACTGATTTTTCTTGAAAGTCATGAATGTCTTCTTAGTACTGGAACATTCAATAATTTTCTTTTTGATGTCAGTCATTTCATTTTTCACTGTTTTTAGTACTTTTTGGAGACCTTCTACATCAAAAGGGTCTTTTGATGACTTTTTCTTTGAGTCATCTTCGAAATAAAATTTCTTGGATTTCCTGTCTTCTTGAGAATTCTTCTTTTTAGGAGCTATAATTCGTTTCTCAAAAGACAATGCTTCTTTCATATTTTCTACTAATGTAGCTATCTTCGCTCTATCAACAAAAATGGCTATGTTTGAGGGGAGAAAAGAAATATACCACTCAATTTGGACCTCAGCACCAGGAACTAATGTAGCAGGGATTTTAATGAGTAATTTATTAAATCTAGAATTGAAGTCTTTTATTTTCTCTCTTATTTTAGCCTTAAGATTTGATAATTCATTGATGATCGATACAGTAGTTCAGTCATCTCAAAACTTAGCCAAGAATTGTTCTTCAAACATATTCTAGCTAGTTATAGAGCAAGCAGGTAATGAAAAATACCAGGATCCTGCAGATTCTGTGAGAGTATATGGAAATAATATAACTACACAGTCTTCTTTAGTCAACTCTTTTAAACTGATGGTTAACATATAGTTAAGGATATGTTCTTCAGTTGGAAGATCATCATCTAGATTGAATTTTGGTAACCATATTCTATAATATTTAGGAAGAGGGTGAAGAGGAGAAGGGATATGTACAACACCTGGATTGTTCCATGGTTGTTGTTTGGTGGAGGTTGTTGGCCTGCCATTGGGCCTTGGGTGGAGATGATGACTGAAGTTTGAGTTGAAGAAGAGGCAGGCTGAGTGCTAGAACTAGTTGAAGGTGAAGTAGTTTAAGTATTAGAACTAGTTAAGCTAACACTAATGATTGGAATATAAGTTTTTGGAATGATTGGAGGTAATGTAGATGAATGGGGTGGATTATCGAAGAGTATAATGCTAGGGGATGAATCTGAATTAGTCATCTTAGTTTTCTTTCGAAAAGTACCACTAGGAAATTAAAAAAGATGGATTCATGTTTTTTGAGTTTTTGATCGAGTTAAAATTCATCTTGGCTATAAATAAGATGAAACACTAATTTTGGATGTTTGAGAAGTTTCAGGATTTTCAGCAGAATACTCTCTAACTTTTCAATCAAAGACTGAACTTTTGGGGAATTTTGGTTAAAATCTGGAGATAGTGTTGGTTGAGTTTCACTAGGAGACTTAGGAGAAGGATGTTCAACTTGATATGTTAATGATTTTTTTCTAGATAATGATCTGGAAGTTGGTGAAAATATAGAGGGAGAGTCACTTTTAGATCAGATTTTAGATTGATTAGATAATTTTTCCATTCACGGACATTGGCCCTCCTTCTAGCACCAAAATGTTGAAGCCTTAGAATCTCGTTGCAACAACATGGGGGAAAACCACCCGTTCCAGACCTTAGAGAAAGTCCTTTTCCATTTGGTGTAATGGCTCCAACTAGGGATAAAGGGATCAGTTTCCCAATAAGTATTTATGTGAGTGTGTTTGCTTATAATGTGTGAATGGAAGAATGATATTAATCTACTCAATGCATATAACTAAATATATATTCTACTATATACCCGGGAGTTTTCATTCTCTAATGCAATCTAGACAAATATATTTCAACAATTGGTAATGAAGATTATTCAAAAGTTGAAAGAGATGAAAATTATGTGAAAATAATTATTTAAAAAAAAAGAGTTTAATCAAAATAATTGTGAAACATATATCGCATTCATAAGTTTGATCATATATGAGGTAAGTCACCATAAACAAATATTACTACAAAAGTGCATTTAACATTCATCTATGATAACAATTTTCCACATATAATACAGATAAAAGATGATTGTCAATTCAAGAAGAAAAACTTAATATAATGTGTACAAATACCATATATACGAGGTTCTACTCATTCAAACTGATATTTTTCTGCTCCTATTCATGTTAAATCAATTCAATGAGTACAATAGTGCAACTTAAGTTAAACAAATTCAATGTCAAAAGATAACATAATTTGTTCCATTAATTCATCAAGGCATTCACAAACTTAGAGAAGTGCATTCTTGCGAATTTTTTTGACAAATTTATGGACCCTTCTATAAATGCATGAGAAGGGTTTAAATACTAAAATAAATATGTTTAAAATATATTATTACATAAAAATTGGAGGAGGTTTCAATCAACCATCCTCGTAATGAGTAAACTTAAACTATAATCTAGGAAATAAAAATAACAACATGATTATGTGGCTTGATCTTCTTTTCCCATCTGATATCTGAGGTACCAAATGTATACCATTGGATTTAGCTGAGCGGCCTGTGTAATCCTAAATCTGACCTGGCCTTTAAACACTGCGTTTGAAATTGCTAGCAATGCTTTCTTAGTAGAATCAGTTAATGACTATAGAGTTAGGCACTCATGATATGGTTTGATAAGGAAATTCCAGTAATTTTCTTGATCAAACTGAGTTATCTTTTTAATAGTATCCACCTACATCTCTCTGTTATCCTTCCATTGTGGTTCTAATAGTTTAAGATCTGGGAGTACTTTAGTTGTGGATTCTTTGATAAGTTCAACTTTTAGAAGTTGTCCATTAACATATTCGATGATTTGATTTGTCAGATTTGATGCATTTTTCGTTGCCTTCTCTTCCCGTCTTAGCTAGATTTCCCAATATTTAAATAATACCTCTTTTTGAAACTTATCAATCTTAGGAATATCATATTTCTTTCCTGATTCAGACCCCTACCAATGAATGAACTCAGTAATCTTCTTTTCAAGTTTTTCACATTCTAGCCTCCTATTAGCCACTTGTTGGATCAAAATCTTGCTTGTATCATAGTATGAACTGGTGATTGAAATTTGTTGACAAAAGGTTTTCTATTGCTGCTTTAAATTTGCATTCATTTCCAGTGCTTCTTTAATAAATTGCTTTATTTGTAGTTAAATTTTCAATTTTTCCATTGGTACTTCGAGCTATGTCTCTTTCTCTATAATCTATACTTGGTGTTGTAACCTCATTCTTTTAAAGTATCTTTGGAATTGTGACATCTTCATCTCAATTTTCTTACTTCTTTTAAGCTTTTTCTGTTCTTATTGTTTCTCCAATTCCTGAACTTTGTCTTCCTTTTGCTTAAGTAGAATTTTTACCTATGTAGCTTTATCGATGGTGGTAGTTGCATATGCACCTGTAAACTGTGATAACTTAGTCAAATTTTATGTAGGATCAACCAAAGGGTCTTTCCATATAGCATTTACAGATTCATCATTAATATTTGAAATTGATTTATCAATTCTTCTTCTCATTCTTCTTTTAACTACAACCTTATGATTCGAGTTGTAGAAAACGTCAAGTGGAGGTATCTCTTCAATCTTTAAAACAATATGTTCTGTAGGGTATGCCGTGATGATATCTTGATCATGAACTTCTGGTACCTGCTGCAGTGGTATTGTAGTTTCCACTAAATTTTGGCTTTGTATAGGAATCTGGAAACATGTCGATTCCTCAGCATTTGGCTTCGATGGCAGTGTTTCTAGTGCTTTAGAAAACTTTTCCCATTTGGTCTTTAAATCCTTTGATTGAGGTTTAAGCATTTGTTCAGGTGTATTCTGAATATGCTGAACTTATTTAGAAGATGATTCAGCTCCACCAGTTTCTTCTTCAATTTGCATCTCAATTCCTTTAATCACTTTTTCAATCATTATCTTAGAACTTTCATTTCTGCTTTCTCGCTCATTATCTGAATGGTCTGAATTCTGAGATTGTTGTTGTGATTTCTCTGACTCGTGATTTGATTTCTCTTGAGATTCATCTTCTTACATACTTTTAGCCTCATTATCCAGACTAATGTTGGGAGTTGGCCTATTGACATCTTCAATAAATAACAATTCCAAAGGGACGTTTTCTAGCCTCTTGCTTATATATGATTGAAAATCTTCAAAGTTTATTTTACTGAGCTGATTAGATGAAATTTTCAACACATTTGTGAACTTCTCTACACCTTCAAAGAAATCATTGAACATATTTTTCTCATTCAGGATAGGTTTAATATTAATATCAGTGGTAAAATTATTATCTGCACCATCAGGATCATATGGTCTCTTTGGCATTATATCCAGATTTAATGAAGTGATACTTGAAATCTCTTTAGTTGCATGATCAATGTTGAAGATGGCAAGAGTGCCACACTGTAAAGGGAAAGTATGCCAAATGGCCTTCTTGGCATATTTGAGTTGTTTGGTCACACCACTTACTAGAAGTTGATAGGAAATTTCCCTGGCTAGGAGCTTGTCAAGAACATAGTAAGGTAAGACATGGGGGGAAGAAAAACAGTTGAAAACTTTAATATAGGTAAAATTTTCCTCAACGAACCATTTAGCTATAGGTAGAATATATATATGTTTGATTCCTTTGAAATCCTAGGATTTTTTTCATTAAAGATGATTTGATGGATTAGCAGCATAAATCCATTACAAATTTTATAGAAATGCAGGTGAAACTCATATTCCCAAAGGGATTTATGGTATAAATGAATTGGATTGGGGTCTTGAATTTTCCACATCCATCCCATGATAGGAAAGCTATAAAAAAATCATATTGCATCTATAATGTACACACTCATATAGAAGGGAGTTATAGTTCTAGGGGAATGGGATCTGCTTGATCTATAATCCAAAATGTTTTGTGCCAGGTTATCATATAATATATTTTCCCAATTCATAATGAAAGAATTGACGATTGCATCAATCAAAGGGACCCAATCTAAGGAAAATCTAGTGGAATCAAGTTTAGCAAATATCGTTCATGGCATTCCTGCAGCATAACAGTAAGGGGAGGGTAGTTGTGCTATCGGGTACGTACCAAATTTATCCTACTTAAGCTTTCCCTAGTCTTCTTTCCATCCCTTTATTACTTTCATGAGATTTTTACACTTTTTGGTATAGCTTTGTAGGAATTATTTATCATAAATATTCTGAGGCAGAGGTAAATGATACAATGTTCGTAAAGCTTAGAATTTTTTAATGCTTTGTCTACTATGTTGAGGTTGTCAATAATCCATTTTACCATATCAGTGTATGGTAAAATTTTTGTCGTTGCTGCCACCCTGTGGAGAAACGAACATGCAACTTCAAAATAAGATAGGTCTAATGAAACCGATTCATCTGTTGTTACTGTATTCTCCAATTCTCTTCATTGTTATCCCTCTAATAGATTGTACATGGTCACTCGTGAAGAACTTCCACAATATTTGTTGCACGTTGTGTCTGAGAACAATGGAGGCATGTCTGCGTATTCTTCAACGGATGCTTGGGCAACTACCTTGCCTTTCTTTGACATTCCTGTTGATATCGTTTCCTTAGACAGTTTCTTGAATTCAGGAAAAAAACAAGAAAATTTAGATTTGATATGAAGAGAGAGTCAAGAACATAGAATGAGCGTAAATCAAAATCCAGTGCTTTAAATTTAAAACATGCTTCATGTTAGCTATCAATTTTTCGAGCCTTGTACCTATTGAATGCCTTTTAATAACCTTTAATTATTTATCAAATTTATCTCATATCTTACACAATATGTCTAATCTAGTGATCTCAATCATTAGATCTCATAATGAATTGATTTGTTTTAAAGAATAAATGAAATATCACAGACCTCAATTTTTAGCCAATACTATTATCATGTGTTTCCACCATTTTTGAGACATGAAATGCCATCTGCGCAAATTGCACGTCTCATTTTATTATGGTGAAATTAACTTTTCATTTGGTTAAACCTTGCGAGATACGAAGTGCACTAAAGAGACAAATAGTGTTTAAGCTTTGTCGGATTTTATGAATGTTTCATTATTGTTTTATTGCGCCTTCGTGTCGGACTCATCACAACCTTTTTGAAATGTTATAAGTTTTTTCTTTAAAGAAGGTGCAAGGTGATTTCTCTTTTAAAGGGATTTTTAAGCTTTTCAACGTGAATTTTTTGTAATTCAAAAAAGGTTGTAGCATATATCGCAATTTGAAAATCTTATATGTGTTTTAACTTTGTTGGTTCATAAGTTATGTGATTTGCGATAAGCGCCTTTGAAATCAAAGTGGAAAGGAAAAGCCTTTATTGCTAAAGTTTTAAGACTTATGCTTATAAATTTCTATTTATTTTTAAAGGGTCCTATTTATTAAGGTAATAAATGGGGGGGTTTTGTATAGTACAACATAACATAGAAATACTAAAGATATATATATATATATATAAAGTTTTGGTTTTACAAAATTTGTGTTTGAGACATAGATGGCCACACAACCTACATATAAAAGTATATGCACATATTACTATGAACCTCAATAAACTAATATCTCTCATGATAATGTGCTATTACACGAGCCATCTTGTGCAGTAGCTGACCAATACAACTAGGCACTCCGCTAGTATATCATTAAAGTCGCATAGGGATTTGATCGACCATGGTTTCATCAATATTGTGTGTCTGCCCGTCCAAGTGGCACTCCACCTATGCAAGGGTCTCTACCATATCAAGATATTGTAGTGCATCCCGTCCTACTATGACTACCTATGCTGGTACTCTAGCCTCCTGTGGCTTTATTTCATGATGGAGATATGAAGCTCCTACAAGTCGAACATGTCCGACATCTCCATGAAAAAAAATCAATAGTTTAGTCTCAGAAACATAAAAAAACACAAAAAAAATGTAAACTTAAAAAAAAAATTTAAAAATGGTTAAAATGGCTTACCTATAACACCCCATTTCTCACCCTTAGTAAGTACGAGCTTAGGGTCATCACTGAAATTTTCTCCTGCGTATGGATAATCGTCAATCATGATCAACTGTTTAGGAAACCGTCTAAAGAATGATGGTGTGAACCTGACCGCTGATGGAATTGCATGTCGAGACATCAGGTCTATCCACTTCCTTGTCCGTGGAACCATCACATTAATGGGTCTGGGAATGATCCGTTGAGGTTGTAATAGTGGAATCTGCTTTATGGAAAAATAAATTAGAATTGAACTATATCCAAAGGTTTTCAATTTTCCTTCTTTTTCTTTAGTCAGTTGTTCCTTCATGTTGACCAATACCCCCTCGCTCTAGTTGAAGACTATCGACTCCAAGCACTCTAAACCATATTGCATGTATGATTTTCTATCTAAGTGGAGTGTTGAGCTACCGACCCATCTGGAAATAATGAAGAGAATTGTTCTCAAAGGTAGACGGGTCATATCTCTAATGTTGATCTTCCCATCTCTAGTCGGTTGTGTTCGAGGTCTACAATGAGTGGAAATAAAATCCTCTACTGAATCTCCTCGACTTCTCCCTCCTACGAGAGATATGGGGGCACCCATCATGGACAAACCTGTTAGAAATTATATGTCTTCCACTTTGATCTCAAGTAGATGTTCCCCTAACTTAAATTCCTATGCCTATACATCTCATGAATGAACTAGGAACTTAAGTAATTCCATCTGTTTCCTCATGCCGGGTAACCAGAATAATTTTAACAAACCACAGCTTTTGAGTGCCTAAATGGTGGTAGGATCATTTGCTGCATTCAAGTCCTATTCTTCATGTTATCTTTCTCTCCACACAAAGGCCATTTTTTGGTGATGAGTACCTGAGACCTCAATAAGACACTTATTAGGATCCTTTTCATGCAAAAACCACACATATTTCGAGAAAAAATGGAAATTTTAACTAAGGAATTGTGCCCAATGGTACCCCATAAGGGATGATAGACCATTGCACCCGTCCCTGTAGTGAAATGTTTCCCAGGGGCAACATATTTTTCAAAATGTAGGGCATGCTTTGGTCCTAGGGAAAATTTTTGGAACCCCAAGGTTCTAAAAAATCCATAAACTTGCATGAAATCACAAAAAGGGACCATGAATTGAAAGAGAAGGTTCTTAACTCCTACCTGGAAGTGATGGAACTAGAAATGTCCACCAGATTAACCGCAATCAATTGCAGAAAATCAATGGAAAAAGGGGCTTATATCTCTCATTATTGAAGGTGAATGTCAAATGGTAAGAATGAATAGTCATTTTCATTATTTATGGTCGTTTCCCCATTATTTTATCATATCTAATGTTTGACCTAGTAATTGTTCATTTTTTTTTATCATGAAACATGTATGTTTTATCATTTTTGTTGTGTTTTGTGCAAGTCAAGAGCTATTTAACATATTTTGTTGTGTTTTCACAGATCATTTTAACCAAGGAGTAAACTTTTATCAATTTCTTGGACTCCGCAAAATCACAAAAAAGGAACCCTCTCGAGTCCTCTTTTATCTCTTTTCGGACTCCCAAAATTTGAAAATATTGTTGAGCACTTGTCTTTCCAAACTTGTAAAAGTAAATGAAAAGACATCTATTCAGTACAAGTTTAACCCTTTTCCGTACTGAGATAGAATATTTATGAAAAAGTAATAGAATATTTAAAAATGGATAAGAGGTTCTCTTGAGTATTGTTTTCTGCCTTCCTAGATTGAAGGGAATATCTATGAAAAGGAAAATCTGGAGTTTTCTTTTTCGCCTTTTCAAACTAGGCTAAACATGAAAAATATGTTGAGTTTTACCTTCCCTGGACTCATTAAAACAAAAAACATCGATGAACTTGTCAAACATGAAAAGGCCAAGCCCCCTTCTTAGGGTTTGTTAAACATACTCGAAGGGATTCATAAGAAGGGTGAAGTTATAGATCAAGCATATGTTATCCTCCTCAAGATTATTAAAAAATAAAGAGGTCCTCACCAATATGGTTGGGGAAATTGGGAAAAAAGTGTACTCCATTTAATAATGAAAGCGAGTCGCTCTCGAACATGGCACTCTTCCACTTCATCTCCGTGGTTGTTGGGTTGGGTAATATCCTTCTATTTTCATTTATCATATCATTTTCAAAGCCTCCATTTTCATTTTTGGGTCATTGCTACTAACTCCATTCAGTGTCGTCGTTGTGTTCAAAAGAATTCATTTAGTCAATATATGCTACAATACTCTTAAGCCTTCGTAGCATGTATGTCGTTCCTAATCCAGTTCTGTATCAGCATCATTCTATATCATATCATGATACCCATTTTTTGTCATTGATGGGGGATACATCAAGGTCATCTTGTGTTGGGTCGCTTCTTTTCATCGGTACATTAGTGCTTGCATACATCAACGAAAGTTTTCCTTACTCTCAATGACATTTTTACATCATTGGCCTTCAACAGAAAGATTCTATTTGGTGTTTGACATCAACTCATTTACTCACACTAGATGGATTTTATTTCAATACCTTGAGAACCATTAACACCATCAATGGTTTCTCTCACATCCGTTAATGACTTACATCTTTGGTGGGTAATTAGATGGTGTCTACCATGTTTGACTCAATCTCATTGATTCACATGGTTATAATTATACATTGGATGATCATGTGAACGATATAGAAGACCCCAGATCTAGTTTCATCCATTCGGGTTGTGATTTCAGGATAAATACAAGATCAAAATGTATGACGGCTATGGTCATAAAAACAATCACCCAATCATGGGTCCACCATTTTTCATCAATGGACATGTCTTTTGATCATCGTACATGTAATGTTAGCTTATGTGCTGAGTATGGGTATGCCTCCCTCAACAGAGATATCATGATATAATTGTATTGTAACAAAAGATTATCTTGCCAGTTATTCTTGATCCTAACTTGTCACATGGTAAAGTACATCAGTCAACAATCACCATTCCTAACTTTGCGCTTTAGGGGGGAATCTGTAATAGTTCATTTTGTCACATCTAGTTAGTCGTCCTACAAATTGGATCAATCAACAACCTGTTACCCCTCGACATCATCATAACACAAAGCCCTATGCATGTCACTTTGATATTGCAGAGTTTTTTCCTGAAAACACCTTACTTCAGTCATTATAAGGATCAATTGATCTAAAAATGGAAGTACTTGAAAATGTGTGCAAGGTATCCATTTTCATTAACTTAAATGTGAAACTTCTTAGATCATTTACAAAGATTGACTGTAGGGGCGTTTACTAGATATGTCACCTTTGATAAAAGGATGAGATCCAGAGGCTACCTGGACCTTTACAGACTCTGTCTTTAGAACTTGAAGAAGTTAACACTCATAATCTGAAAATGAAATTACTTGTATTTGTTGTTCAAGGTATTCATTTCCATAAAATTTATATGTGCAAACTGTCATTCATGTCTTGCAATTGAAACAAAGTGTTTTTGGTAAATTTCTGAGTCTTATGTGTGAAGGAATACTATTTCTTTTTACTATTTAAAATTTTAAATCTGAAAAACATAGCAAGATAATTTCACATAATATAACACAGCAACTGATAAGGCGGTTCACCCCTCCTGGGCTACATCTGTCAGGTCCAAGGCCCCCAAATGGGTATGTCCTTGTTGTAATTAGATGCTGAAATTGGTTATATAGTGATCAGAAAACCTAAACAGGAAAAATAAGCTGTGAAATGAGTTCAGAACATAGAAAACAGTAAAGATTGGCTTTTTTTCACCTCCAATGGTTAACCATAGCCCAATACAGTTCCAACACTCCGTAGGCCCTAATGGCTCTCCTAGCTTCTCTACTTAAAAAGTACCTGAATATGAGCTCTGTTGCCTCTGCAACCTACACCATTGGATCTGGAATGCTCAAAATACCCGAAATCAAAAAAAAAATCGCTCTAAAAGGTTATGTCTAGTGAAAGTTATGCCCAACTAAACTTTTGTCCAAGTTGGCCTAAGGAAAGTCCACCAAAAGTGGAATAACTGTAGTTAGCCCAAATATTTTTGGAAAATGCACCTATTCTGGCAAACTCCGCCCAACTTTGGTGCGTGGTTTGGGTGGCATTAAATTGGTTATGGGTGGCTGTTCACATATACCGCCACCCTAGCCGCCGGCAGAACCATTGGCCAACGGTTATGAAACCATGGCATAAATGTTATTTAAAACCCATCGTAATACATGTGAAAAACCCCTGCATAAAACTTAACCACCAAATTAAATTGCAACCGCCGGGAAAATGGCCTGTGGTTCCGAGCTCTGGTCTTATGGATAGGGGGCTGGCCCCCTTTTTGCCACCGCCCAATTTTAAAACAAAACATAAATAGATATTGGGACCTATAGGTGGTAAGAACTACCACGAGCCTGGGCGGTCCAGCCTTGGGGATGCCACCCGCTCGACCCGAGGTTGAATCCTGCCAGCCCATAAATTTTTTTACAATGGTAAACTTTGAAGTCTTAGGGCCACGTGACGGCCTCCGGGGAGGCCACGTGGCGCCCATTGATTGATCTTCACTGGATACAGTCAACCCATTATCCAACCACCAAATGAAAAATTTCAACATATGATAGGCTGATGAAGGAATATTCCATTTAATATTCTGTGAAATATTCCCAAAATATTTTGTGGAATATTCCTTTTCTAATATTTTTTTATTCAAAGTCAACCTAATTCAAACTAGACTTTTACATGAAATTGTGAAATTTCAAACTTGAATATCTTTCACATACAGTATCGTATTTGAGTGTCGTTAATGGCTACAGGATCATTTAGACGAGGCCTATCCTGTCATTCTAGTTTTAACCAATCCTGAGAAAATAAATTTTTGAGCATTTTCTTCACTTAAGACATGATCACCTGATCACACCTCCCAAATGGGAAGCTTTTGGACCCCAAAAGCTCTCTGATTACCAAAAATGAATATGAGGAGACTGATTCTCCACTCTTCCAACCTTGAATAACTAAAATCTTCCCGAATTCATCAAATTGAGCTTTTCATAAAATTATAAATTGTCTCTTGAATTCACTGACCGACCGTTGTTAAAATTGACTGAGTCATGATGCAAATTCTTGAAATTTGTAGAGCAAAAAATATAATTTGAAGAAAGCATACTGTTTCTACAATGGTCAAACTTCAAAGAAGACTTAAAATAAAGTTCACCTTGCCAACTGTTCACATGGAAATTTTTTGTTGAATGAACCCTATACTTGTGCTGAATCCTGACCAAGTTTTCTCGCCATACCAATCTGCCATTCTAAAACCAACAATGACCCTTGCTAAACTGTGTGCCCTCTTTTCTTGCATGCCTTTCCATCTCATGGATTCTTGCACTGCTTTGCACCGACACTTTGTTCTATGAACTAATCAACACCAAAGGTACCTTGTGCAACATATTGTCATCTTCTTTCAAAGAAGAATTTTTATTAGACTGAAACATCCCATCATTTATATCAGCAATATCATGAAAAGGAAAATGTACAAAATCTTGTTGTTTAACCATAAACAAAGTCAGATTTTGACTTGCATTAACTAGCCTTTTCAATTTCCCTGCATGGACTAAAGAAGATTCTAGCTTCTTCTTATGTGCTCTCACAATGTACTCTTTTCCATCCTTGAACAAGTGATACTTGTTCTCATGGCGATGGAAGATTGCCTTTCTATCATATAAATATGGACTACCCAACACAAAACCTGTAATGTTAAGTGGTACTACATCTAGTTCAACCCAATCAACATACTAAGTTGTTATGGCGAAGCGCAAGGTGCACTTTCTTGAGAATTGTAATTTTGCATCCTTGCATATCCACCCAAGTGGATAAGGCTTTGGATGTGGAATTATCTCAAGTTTCAACTATTTTACCAAGTCTTCTGAGATGAGATTAGCTTGAGACCCACTACCAAAAAGTGTGTCTATCTTTGTGTGGTTTGAGATCATCCTCACATGAAATAGCTCTATCCTCCTCTTTTCATTTTGAGTTTCGTTGTGACAGTTTAATGTGCTAGAACTGGGATTTGTTTCTTGTACAACCTCTTTCCCCTTTATGTTCTTTAATACCATGGCAATACTTTTAGTCTCATCCCCTGATTTTGACCCTAAGTCCTATTCAACAGTTGCAACAGTTTTTCCCTTTTCTTTGGTTTTGTCTTTGTTTTTATATTTCTCTGGCTTCAGCTCCGGATGAAGCTTCCAAAAATGGTCTTCATTGTGGCTTGTTTTTTAATAGTTCTTGCAAAATAATTTCCCTTTTTCATTTCTATAGTTTGCAATCCTTTTTCTTCCTTTGCTTTTAAATTCACTACCCTCATTTAGAGCATCAAAAGTGTTATTTCTCTCTAGCCTATAAATGCGTAGCTTGTACACAAAATTCGTCTAGACTAGTAGGATTGAACATAAGGATATTGTGTTTAAGGTAACTATGAAATCCACATATATACTTCAGTAAAGTATCTTGACTTTGTAAGTCTACCCCTAATAATAGTGCTCTTCTCCTAAATTCCTGGGTATAGTCTTGCACATTTTGTCCCTTAAGTTTTCTAAAGTTTTTCCAGTTCATTATAGCCTTCTGAAGATGAGCAAGAGGATAAAATTTCTTCTTAAGTGCGGAAATAAATTCAACCCATGATAAAGTAAGCTTACCATGTTTCTTGATTTCATCCTTGGTCTTGGCTTCCCACCATACCAATGCTGCTCCATCCATCCTTAGCGAGGCTAGTTGTATTTTAGTGTCGTCATCATGCAGATTTTGAATCCTTAAATAGAATTCCAATTATCTAATTTCTCTTCATTAACTTCACTGTTAAACATGGGCAATTCAAATTTGACATCAAGCTTTAAAAAAGTATTTTTACCTTTGGTTTTCTACTTATGTGACTGATTTACCGAAGTCGAGGAAGATGATGACAAGGAAGAGGATGACGATGGAGATGATGGATCACCATTTCCTCCATTCCCTTTATTTGACTGATCATTACCCTTCTTTCCTCCTGAGGAATACTCTCCTTCTTTTTGGTTTTTAGACCCTTCTCCAGCAGTCCTATCATTTCTTTCTTGATAGAGGATCCTTACCATTTCATTCATATCCAAGAAAGCTTTCGAAAATACCCTTTCTTCTTCCTTGCGATCTATCTCTTCATGAACTTCTCCTTCTCTTGAAGACATGCTTGTAGCTGCTTCTAGGAATCTTGGAGGTGGTTCTCTAACCCTTCTTGGTTGTGGATTAGTTTGTGCACTAACCAATTTTCCTTCACCTCTCTTGAGTTTTAACCTAGTCAACATCAAAACTTGCAAACAAATGACTTAATATTTTCAAAAAACAAATGTTGAGTAAAAAAATATAGCTTCTATGGCTCTAGACCTGAGCTCTGATACCAGCTGATCTGAAAATGGAAGTACTTGAAAATGTGTGCAAGGTATCCATATTCATTAACTTAAATGTGAAACTTCTTAGATCATTTCAAGAGATTGACTCTAGGGGCATTTATTGGATATGTCACCTTTGATAAAAGGATGAGATCCATAGGCTACCTGGACCTTTACAGACTCCGTCTTTAGAACTTGAAGAAGTTAACACTCATAATCTGAAAATGAAATTACTTGTATTTTTTGTTTAATGTATACATTTCCATAAAATTTATATGTGCAAAATGTCATTCATGTCATGCAATTGAAACAAAGTGTTTTTGGTAAATTGCTGAGTCTTATGTGTGGAGTATTATTTCTTTTTACTGTTTAACATATTAAATCTAAAAAACAAAGCAACATAATTTCACATAATATAACACAACAACTGATAAGGCAGTTCACCCCTCCTAAGCTACATCTGCCGGGTCCAAGGCCCCCAAATGGAAATGTCCTTGTTCTTATTAGATGCTCAAATTGGTTATACAGTGATCAAAAAGCCTAAACAAGAAAAATAAGCTGTGGAAATGAGTTTAGAACATAGAAAATAGTAAATATTGGCTTTTGTTTCACCTCCAATGGTTCACCATGGCCCAATACAGCTCCAACACTCCCTAAGCCCTGATGGCTCTCCAAGCTTCTCTGCTGAAAAAGTTCCTGAAGATGAGCTCTGTTGCCTCTGCAACTTGCACCATTGGCTCTGGAATGCTAAAAATACCTGAAATCAAAAACAATTTCGCTCCAAAAGGTTCTGCCTAGTGAAAGTTATGCCCAACTGAAGTTTTGTCCAAGTTGGCCTAAGGAAACTCCACCAAAAGTGGAATAACTACAGTTAGCCCGACTATTTTTGGCAAATGCACCTATTCTGGCGGACTGCACCCAACTTTGGCGCGCGATTTGGGTGGCATTAAATTGGTTATGGCTGGCTAGTCACATAGACCGCTACCCTAGCCGTCGGTGGAATTGTTGGCCAACAGTTATGAAACCGTGGCATAAATGTTATTTAGAACCCACCTTAATACATGTGAACAACCCCCGCATAAAACTTAACCACCAAATTAAATTTCAACTATTGGGAAAATGGCCTTTGGTTTCGAGCCCTGGTCTTATGGATAGGGGGCTGGCCCCCTTTTTTCGCCACCCAATTTTAAAACAAAACATAAATAGATATTGGGACCTATAGGTGGTAAGAACTACCACAAGCCTGGGCGGTTGGGCCTTGGGGCTGCCACCCGCTTGACCCATGGTTGAATCCTACCAACCCATAAAAATTTTTACAATGGAAAACTTTGAAGTCTTGGGGCCACGTGGTGGCCTACGGGCAAGCCACGTGGTGCCCATTGATTGGTCTTCACGTTATACGGTCAACCCATTATCCAACCACCGAATGACAAATGTCAAAATTTGATAGGCGGATGAAGGAATATTCCATGGATATTTTGTGGAATATTCCAAAAATATTCTGTGGAATATTCCTTTTTTAATATTTTTTTATTCAAAGTCAACCCAATTCAAACTGGACTTTTACATGAAATTGTGAAATTTCAAACTTGAATATCTTTCACATCCAGTATTGGATTTGAGTGCCATTCACAGCTACAGGATCGTTTAGACGAGGCCTATCCTGTCATTCCGGTTTCAACCAATTTTGAGAAAATAAAATTTTGATCATTTTCTTCAATTAGGACATGATCACCTGATCATCAATGCTCCCTAACTTGTTATTGGATAATGTTCACCTACAGGTTGCTCCAATGTGTCTTGTGTTGATCACCTACAGGTTGCTCCACTGTGTCTTGCATTGATCACCTATAGGTTGCTCCACTATGCACTTGTGTTGGTTCTAGAAATTTGGGAAAAATAGAGAAATTCATGAAGCCTCTTTTTCCATAAGCTTCTAGAATTTATTACAACCATTTACCTCGGATAAGACATTGAGATCCTATGCTATGCTACCTTGGAGTTTCCATCCCTTATCCTTTGATCCCATCCTCCCATCAAGAGTGGATCTTAAAACTTATATTGATAATTGGATAAGAAATCCCAATTTAATCCCCTCACTTATATATTTGTGGCCATCCACAAGCTAGGGGCTGGATTTTGGAGATAGAACTCTACCCTCATGCTGTTGTTGTAAAGAGTTAACATTCCATGCATTAGGGTGATTAGAGGTGTACTTTGTGACAAAGAAGGAACAAGTCAGCCTAAAGGATCTATTCTTCAAGGTTGACTTCTATTTGTGGTTGTAACTCCTTCCATTTCTATTAATGAAAAGAGTTATTTTTTTCCTATATGTGATGTTATGATTTCATGTATTTAAATGCCATGTCGATCCATTGAATGAAGTATTTAGATGATGCAACATAGATTCTGTATATCATTGGCTTGTGTTTTTAGATTGTACAGGTTCTAATTTTGGCGGTGGGAGCTAGGATTGAAGAATTCAAGCCAAGAAAGGAGTGAAGCATACATAAGATTACATGTAGGCTTCATCCCATTATCTATTTACTTTAAGGAAAACAATATCTACTTTGTCCTTCTCTTGTTCTAGACTAAGCCACTTAGTCTAGGGAAGACACTTCTATATGCAGTCATATATTTTGTATAAGAGTAGGTAATTTCTGTATAGGGTTAAAACCTACAGTTATCAGATCGGCAGGCTCTGAAGGCCCTTGACCTCATAACTTGCACTATATAAATCGCTCGCCTGACCAATCGGGCCACGATGTTGCTCGATGAACTATGGGCGTCGACTTCCATTTAATGTGTATTGGTGAAGCAATTGGAGGAAAGGGTGGGCCTTCGGGTGTGCTCGATTGGCCCGACCCATGGTCATTGACATACAAAACAGACTGTCGACAAAGTATTTGGGGGCGGGGCACGTGGCACCTGGCTTGCACCCAAGGCCGAAATCCCAAACCACATGGATGTTGTAGGGAACCAAGAGTGCAAGTCCAGGGGTGGAGGGATCAGGCAGAGGCCCATGTTTAAAAAAAAAAGATAATATTTATAACAAAATCAACATATACAACAGTGGGAGGTGCAGGTTGAACCCATGACATACACCCAACTACTGTAGCGCCTTACCAGTTGGGATGGAGAAAATTTGTTGAATATTTGGGAGAGTGATTTTATTTTATTTACAGAGTTTACAAACAATTTTGGAGAAAAATACATAACTTTCTCATTTTCAGCCTTTTTGAGATCAAGAAGAGCCCGGAAAAAGGGGTTTTGAGCATTCTTGACACAATGGAAATGTTATTTTTACATATTGAAGCTTATATGTTGCTGTATTGAGCATTTGAGGATATAATAATGTGGTCACCATTGGAAGCTGGACCAAGAGATGTAGCCCAAGATGGGTGAACTCTGTTATCAATTTTCTTTTGTTTGATGCTACATGTTTATCCACTTTCAACTGTTAAAATTCTTCAAAATTTACATAAGTTTGTGTACTTTTGAAACCATGATCCATTGTGAAAAAGACATGAACTAACTTTCAAATTATTTCATGGAACCTTCGCTTTTCAATTTTGGATCAAAATGCCACAATGTGGTGTCCATAAATAGAAAATCCATTCAAATAAAGCTTCAAGTTTTGGCCAAAATCCATTAAAATTACATATAGTTGTCTTAGAATGGAGGACATAGAAGAGAGACAATACCTACTCAAGATTGACTTCCATAGATGGAGCATCCTCTCTTTGTTTTACAATAGAGGGACTTGAAAATATTGATTTTTATCAACTCGGGATGAGTTATTTCCTTGTAATACTCCCTTGAATGAAACAAATTTCACATTTGAGGGTCTGACACCCGATGCACCCCCCCACAAGCTTATGTTTAATGTAATGGTTGAGTTCCTTTTGATAATGTAAGTTTTGAACTCCAGAGTATCTTGGAGAAGCTTCCCTTCAAATTACAGACATTGGAAATGAAGAGGAAAGCCCCATTTTCCACAGATCAACTGCTTTATGTGTGAGGTAGAGTCTATATCTCTAACCCAAAAAGGAGAGGAATTCCCACTGATATGCGTCTCATGAAATGGGCGCATAGGCCAAAGGGGAGAGATTTGGGCATTTTGATGATGGGCCCCCAGAGGAGATACAAATGGCGGAGCCACCTCCAACTCCACTGAGTTTAATACAGAGAATATCCGATAAAAAAGAGGAGAAATGATAGAGGCTGAGAGGTCAACCTCTATAATAAGAATTGCCAAATTTGAAAGAAGTTAAAAGGGTTAACCTATTCGGGAATCTCCAGATCTATGTTCATTTTCAACTCCCTGAAAAATTTCTTCGCTTACCATGCCCTTCCTCATCTCTAGGTGCCTATGTATCCATCATAAGCCCTTCCTCATTTGAACATCAAGGCTATGCCATCCTAAGGTGATACTAAATGGAAAAATCTTATCAACGGAATGAGAATCATAAATAAAACTGCCGGATCTGAATAATTTTGTGGTATCGTATACCACTGTATTGGCTAGGATCACAGGCTGGAGATAAGCAGACTCGAATGGCTGACATCTGCCATAGGGTAAACCATTGTCTCTCAGGCCTCCCCGACTGATTCTACCATAAAGGCCAGCGATAGACAATAACTCCCATTGTATTGCCAGAATAACATTTTCAGAGCAATAAATCAAGACATTAAAACAAAAGAGGGTCGTTACCCACATTATTTAACTAGTTCGACCCTCAACTAGGTCACAAACTTCCCCATATGTTGAAAAAACAACTTGGCCGATGAGGACATACTCCCCTGGAAATGACAACACTTGGATAAAATAGATCTCATGTTGGGGGGAACCTTTAAACATGCAATGGTTCCATCTCGATGGCTTTGTGATTGAAACATGGTATTTGGTCGCAACGACAAGAAGCACGGAGCCAAGGAATAACAAAAACCTAGCCTCCATTGCCCCTCTTGTAATAATATGATATACTTCCCAACCTTCCCGCTCCTACGAACCTTGAATCTAAATCTTAATTTTAATGTTTTTTAAATTTTAAATTACAATTTATAAATATTATTTTTATATCATTTCATTTATATAAATTTATTTATTTTAACATATTTTAATAATTTAATTATTTTTTCCAATTTTTAAATCAACTTATTATTATTTATTAATTTATTTTTCCCATTTTTGGTCGAACTTATTATTATTATTGTGAATACGCTGCTTGTGAAACAAGATTAGCAAAGAACCTCATCCATTATCACTCATCTAATCTTCATCCTCAATCTTGTCTGTATAAGAGCTTCTTCCACGTCATCAGTCATCTAATTTTCATCCTTGGATAATCCTCGTTTTTTCTATATTAGCTTTCCACGTGTGCACCCTTCTGCAAAACGCTGTGGTAGTCACATGGTCGCATTTAAATTAACTATTTGTCTTACAAGCTAAACCTAATCTTTAAAATTGCCACGATTTGACTTGTTTTCACATTATTCAATTCCCATTTCAATTTTCACCTCGTTTAACCCTAGTGTTATCCCATGTATTTGTATTGACATGACCTTAGTAGGTGCATGCAGATGTGTCACTCGTTATCCGAGTGTGAAATTATCGAACTTTAGCTAAGCATGGTCGCCTAGAGTGGAGAAATATCTGCATAGTGGGTTTTGTCTAATTGGTGATCTATATCTTGTAGATCTTGACTTTTCCCTACGTAAGTATTTTGTTCCCTTGTGCTTTACTTAATTCAACTTTCATGTGAGATAGTCTGCAGCGCCAATATGCGAACTTCAGTTGATTGGAAGGGAATCTTGTCATCTAGCTCATCCCGTTTGGAGATTCTAGAATCTCTTTGTCCATTTGTGAATCATGCCACTTGTAATTATTGGACAAATATCTTCACTTAAATTATTAGAAATGCATTGGATAAATATCTTCACTTGAAATAAATCTCAATCTTGTTTGATTTTTAAGAATGGTAATGAAATGGTAGGTTCTTCATTCATATATATATATATTAAACAAAAAAATAAAGATTAAAGATAACAAATCTATAAATATATTAACTCCATTCCAAAACAAAATAATGTGGTAATAAATCAAAACTATTCACATCAACTCAAGCACCCCACTTTCCTTTTAAGATTGGTAATGTGGACATGAGCTTGATGACTTAAGATTGGGAATGTGGACATGACCTTGATGACTTACCTTTATAGGAATATAAACGAATTGGAAAACTTGTATGTGAAGTCCCTTCTCTTTTATTAATTAAAAATATATTTTATTGGTAATTGTGTCCATTGATTAAAAATAATAAGAGAAAATAAAACCAATCTTATTTTTATACCTCAAAATATCACTTCATTACCCTAATGATCTTGCATAAGTATGATTCAAGTTTAACATGGGTTAGTAATGGGAGCAAGAAGCTTCACATCCATGGTCAAGGTTCAAGATTCACACAGTTCATTTAATAGATTGACCAAGTTTCATTCTTATAAATTAAAATTATTCTATCATCTTAAATAGAATTGAACTTGTAACTTCAAAACATCATAATATAAGTGTATATATTCTAATAAATTATCTAGTAGTTCAATATTGTTATTAATGCTTTTGCTTTTATTATATAACAATTTATGGAACTAAAAAATGTGATACATATATGCATATCTTTAGTACCAAAATCTATCGATATTCTCATTAAAACTTTGCCACCTATAATTGTTTATATTGTTGTTTAATTATAATGAAGTAAAAATTTATTACAATTATAACATTAATGTGTGCTTTGTACACTTCATAATATTTATATCATAATATTTTTGTCAGATAAGTTTAAATATTAGAATATTAGAAAGAACTGATATTTCCTATTAACATAATTGTTTATTAGAAATAAGATGAATCTTTTTACCTACTTGATTTACTCGATTTTCTTTCTTTTGTCAAAGTCATAGATATAAAATAAAATAAAATATATCTTATTTAATATTTTTAACAATTTCTTATGATTATAACATTTTTTCTTTTTTTTCTTTTTCTTGTAACAGGTGGAATCAACAATTAGCCATTCTTGTACTCATGTGATACAGAGTCAATTCCATCTACTACAACTTTCACCACTACGTGCACCACATTTCCTCTAGCATGGAAGTAGATAAATTAGGGGATTAGCAAGGACCTCATAATATTTTACATAACACTTTATATAACATGCTTTTCCAAGTGAGCTACACCCCTAGGGGCATAGTTATAACATCTTAGTTAAGATTTAAAATAGCTTTTGATGGTTTTAAAACTCATTTTTGTTAGATGTAAGAATATAGAGTAATGACTCAATATCCAAAGGCATCTTGTAAGATAAAAAATCTCCACTCTCACAAAGCACTGGTAAGTTATTTCACATGGCATGGTTTCCTTAAATAATGATAATGCATTGTACCATATATTCATAATTATCAACAAATGATGACTACCCTCACTACAATTTGATTATTAAATTATAATCTCACCATATTTAAAAAAATTCTCACCCTCATTATTATTATCTTTGTCTCTTATGTACCTAAATTTAATAAATTTACCAAATTAAATTTATTATATCTTCCATTTGGAACCTTTATCCTTTTCACAATAAGTGTACTCCCTATTGTTTTTTAATGAGGATACTTTCAATATGACACTCATGAAATATATGACCGATAAATGAAAGACATTGACATAAAAAATATTGTAATGGGCTTACAACTTTGTCTAAACTTTAGTTAAGGGTTCATAGCTCGAGTAGTTGGGTGACCTCTTTATTCTCCTCCCAACCCATGTTCAATTCCCATAATGACATGTTGTCTTGTTGTGATAATGCTAGAAGAGTAGGCATCCCATGCGATAGGAGTTCCATTCAAGTGGGCTTCAATATGTCTCAACACTTGCTAAGTTTTACGCTATTGGTATATATAACTAGTAAGCTATTGGATATACTCTTGACTTATAGTTGTAGCTAGTAGTTTTGATCTCAGACCTAGCCTAGTTCACCCCAATGAGTTACCAATTCCCATGGAATTTTTTTTTTTCTAAATTTTTTATTTATTTATTTTTTATTTCCTTTAATGGAGGGGATGATTTAGTTTGAATAATTCAAGGATGGGATTTTGAGTCAAAATCATTTTAATATTTTTATTTTTATTTTTGGATATTTTTTTAGATGCGTTTCACTTAAAATCTTGTCGAAAATTCTAAAATTGTACATTTTACTTATTGAGATTGCATTATATGAGTAACTTAGAGTGTTTGAATATGTTGAATCGATTTATACATTCAAAATGTACTATAAAAATGTAACATAATGATTTTCCAAAAATTACATCACTCAATTCTAATATGATTGTAAAAAAATAAAAAAATAAAAAAATAAAACATACAACACTTAAGCTCATCCAAACACATCTTTTCTCCATCTTTTAATTTGTTTATTGTTTTACTAAAATAATTCCATATATTTATATATTCATATCGTAACAACTTTAAAGACTATTTGGAGAGAGTTCATACCGAAAATTATAATAATCCTTTTTCTCCACTGAGAAAGAGGGTTTTGTTTTGTTTTTCTTTGCCCTTTTGTGAACATTTTAATGGAGGTGGACATATATAAAATATTGAAAAATGAAGGTTATATATATATATATATATATATATATATATATATATATATGATCTATTTTAATTTTTTTTAAAGTGTTTTGGCACTTTAAAAATGTAATTTATAGATGTACTATGAATCATTAGAGAGAAATAAAGAGATTTGACACCTATAACTATATAACTATATATATATATATATATATATATATATATATATATATATATATATATATATATATATATATATATATATATATATATATATATATATATATATATATAGAGAGAGAGAGAGAGAGAGAGAGAGAGAGAGAGAGAGAGAGAGAGATGCCACCATTCATCTAAGATATGTTGTCAATAGAAATGCCATAGGTCACAGGTTCAAATATGGTCGAGTGCCTTGAGGTTACGAATAATTATTGTGGCCAATATTTGAGTTTCCCTCCATGTAGATATCATTAGAAATATGAGGAATTCTTGTGAGAATTCCTTGGAACACACACACACACACATATCCCCAAAAGTTAGCTCAATCTTTGTAGCCATTTTCCTAAGGCTTGTTGTTAATGGGGAGGCCATAGGTTAGATGTTCAAATATACTCTAAAACCTCATGCACAGGGGTTATTAATCACTATTGTGGTTCACAATTGAGTTTCTCTTTACTTAAATATTGTGTGAAAGATAAGGGGATCTTGTGAAAATTTCCTTGGAAAATGTAATATACACATACATACATTAGTTGGTAAATGCTTGTCATGGAAAGGAGAAAGAGGAAATGGATTTAAATAAAAATAATATTGGAAAACTATTGGAAATATAAAGGGGAATTAAATTTGAGAGATGATATGGTTGAAGAATGATATTTATTTGTAGTTTTACTAAAACATAGTGCTAAATTTGTTTTGAATCATGATGAATGGATTAAGTGGTAAAAAATTGATAGTTTAAGAGTATTTTTAACAAAATTAGGTTATACTTCCATAATGGAAGAAGAATATGGATGGGGGAATTTACAATGGTGGAAGATAATTTTAAAAATTAAAAACATACTCAAAATAAGAATTTGTTTATGGTTATCTCCATCTATTCACATTAACATGGGATAATGGGCATAAACGAGACTAGGTTGGGATTGGAATGTGTGTTTTGTGCAAAACAAATGAAGAAACAATTAATTGTAATTTTTTTTAACCAAAACAAGAATTTTTATTACTAAGAATATTCATTGGGAACACAACATATACATCTGATGCCGAAGGGTTCATGAATCAAAAGCATGTCTCCATCCTTTTAGGATTTTTATTAGCAATCTTAGAGATCAAGATTTATTGTTCATTCCCCCCTATTATATTATGTCTAACTGTGTATATTTTCCAAAATAACATATAATATTAAATAACACTTCAAGATCATTTATTAATGATTTAAGTGAGGAGGGTCCTACTTCTACCCTGTTTTCTCCCTCAAAGGTGAAACTTTTGTGTTAAAATTCAGAACAAGTTGAGAAATTATGGTTGAGCCCTTGCTAGAGGTCGATGCATCCAAATGCCACATACATAACGATATATGGATCTCCTCAATTTTTTAACTCAATATGATTAAGTCATTCTCATTCCTATGCATGTTATACTTTTGATCTACCAAAAACTCCGTCACTATGGTTAGGCTTGAGAATATTTGATTATGTATGATTTGCAACGCCATTATGTCTTCCCAAACTTGATCTACGAGTGTCATAAGCTGGTTTATTTCTACACCTTTAGAGAGGCATATTTTTTTATGTGGGTGAAGATGAAGCTGCTCCACTAATTACAATAGGGTGATACCAAGAACTGATTATAGAACTACTTGACTAGTTCCCACTTATCATTTGAGGGGAATATGTCCTTTGACCTAAGTTGTATGTTAGAAGGTTGAGAAAGTGTTGTGTAATTATCTCATACTAGTTGGAGTTCATTCCCATTCCTCTAAGTTTTTTCTACTTCCACACTAGGAGTGCATTTGAAATGCCTCTCAACTTAGAAATTCCAAATACAACATATTATTTGAGTTCATGCTTGCCTAAAGTTACCACATACTTCAAATGAGTAGGTGGGGATTAGGAAGAATGGATTTCCTGAGGTGAGCACATACATTGATGGCATCAATTGAACTAACTTGTGATATTAGGTTACCTAGAGACGACCATTATTCAAATTCAATCTATTATCATTTCCTTTGTGTATTTAATCGAGAGGATTACAATTAAATGGCTCTCTTATAAATTTAGCCATAGTGGGATTAGGGAGAAGAATAATGTAAACATACTTATGAAGATGGAAACAACATAGGATTTTGGAATTACCAAATTGGGAGTGGTCCCCTATTAGTGACCAATCCTGTCTAGATTTTTTCATGCTAATAAAATGACCATTAGGGATTCTAGCCACTAGGAATGCATCATCCTCAACATAATAACATTTATTATTTTTCTTCTAAATAATTTTCCATCCTACTATACCTTAGAGAAAGGTAATCATCTCCTGTAATAAATTCCATATACAAAAATGATATGCATATACCAATCCACATACACTCCTTTCTCACTGTGAACTACATCATTATACCTCTCATGAACTTTGGAATTACTTGAATGCAAAATCATAATTCTCATTGGGTAGGACTTGCCTATAGGTCAAAATTGATGGCACATCAAAAATTCCTCCTTCTGTCGTCGCTCAAGAAACTTATATCTCTTTGTACCTTCCCTACCTCCTTCATTACGTTTTATTAATTTATTGGATGCTCTTTATTATGAACAATCACTAGTTGGCCTGCCCCATTTCATATTTCCCATTAATTATCATTAACCTTGATCAATTTTTGAAACTTCATTGGTTAGTTCATTGGCTCGAACATTATTTTTCCTCAGAACATGATGGATTTCACAAGTTTCAAGCCTTTTTATTGCACTTAGGACATTTTTGATTATTTATTTTAAGATGGATTCTTTAAGGAGGATCCATTTCTTCACACCATTAATGATTATTTGCGATCTATGATTATTGGGAGGTTAGTGATGTTCCTTTCATGAGTGAAGAGAATAACCTGGAGTAGGACATAATATTCAACTTCATTTTTGGGCATGTGGGATAGTCCCAAAGAAAATATTGATTCAATAGATTCATCAAGGCATATAATAACCCCTCCCACTCTCGAATCCACTAATTGATTGTATTTTTTTAAAATACCCATTCTTGATATAAGCTTAAAGTGAATGTCTTTAATTTTTATGGAAAGAAAAAATGTGAGAAATATTCTTTGTTACATTATTTTTAAAAATTATATTGATGGAAAATATGAATAAGCTCATATAGCTTTTCCATGCTTTGTCATAAGGGTTTAGTAGTTAACCAAAAATAAAATGATTTTCCAAGTGAAGGAGGTTCATTCATGATAGATATCTCACCAAATTATATTTTCTTTAAGAGGATTCTAGAAGAAACCAAAGGTTAAAGCTCAAAGAAACATCGAGGAGTTTGAAATCAATTACTTAAAATTTTGGGTTTTTTGACATGGCCTATTAAGGAATTCTAGGTATATGTGCTGTAGGGTGAATTTTATTCTTAAATGAAAATAATGTATGAAATATGTAGTTGGGTGGGGAGTAAATAATTGAGATGGATTCTTTTCTTTATAGCTACTCACAAAATTTTTTATAGACAAAGGAATTTACAAGTAATAGGTTCTGAAGAAAATGAGAAGTGCTAAATTAAGAGTTTGGTTCTAAATCTAATTATGAACAAGGCGAATTAGGTAAAAAGAATAATTTCTTATTAATTTGGGGGAATTATTCTAGATAATTTTGTGAAATTCCTAATCCAGGAATCCCTATTGCAGCAAAATGATATTACTTCACCTACCTGATAAATTATGCAAGTTATTTACTGTGTTCTATAAGTATATACTGAAGCACTTACCCTAAAACCTTCACTAATTAAACTATGGAAATTAAATTCAGAAACAAGATCTGAGCAAGAAAATTAGACACACATGACACTATTATTTTTGGACTAATGTCCCTCGAAAAACCCAATGCGGGAAAACCGGTGCAACAACTAAGGGTTTTTATTATTAAGCAGAATTTTTTGAATACAAATGGATGCCAAAATCTCACTATCCACAAAGAATCTTACTAATAGAGAATTGTTGAGGATTACCTCACACTAACATGATAGATTTGACACTAACCCAACACTGAACTAGATAGCCCCACGCTACCTCTGTGCATATCTGTGTCACCCTGGCTGGGGACTGCGTCACCTCCTTCTGGTGGGTGTTCTTCTGGCTGGATGCTAATCTTCTGCCCCTCTGATCTCACACCCCGACACTGGATCTGACTAATCCTCACCAAAACTACGAATCTCCTCAAGGTTTTAGCATTGCCTCTGCGTGGCACTACGCTGCCCAACATAACTCCTACATTGCTTGTTTTTCCTCCTCTTGTCTACCTTGTCTACAAAGTATTTCCGGCTCAAGAAAATATATTTGAACCAAAACTATCACTGTCCCTCACTGCAATTGAATCAACTCGATGATATTCTCTGGCTACTCTATGTTGCTCACTTGAGAAAATCGATCTATAGACTCACTCGGTGTGTTTTCCAAATGCCCATCGAAGTCATTCTTATAATCTTATCGTTGGATATCCAATGACGTAGGTTAAAACATAATCAATGACTTAGATCATATTGAATTTATCTCCATCTTTTCCTAGAATTTTCACACCCAATTCTATTAATATAATTTAATTATTTTAATTCCCTAATTTTAGACTTAGGCTCCCATTAAAAATGATTAATTATTTTAATAAAATCCCATCCGGGTGGAATTTCCCAAAACACTTTTTGGTTATTTTTTAATACATGCGTCTAACCCTCCCTGCAAAATTTAAGACTTAGAAGACATCTGATGCTTCCAAAAATCAACAAATTGAAGTGCTATAAGTGCCCCGTATCTCATGTTTTCACTTATTTCTCTCTTCAAACTTTAGAGAATTTCCAATAATCCTATAAGATGATCCTTTTTAAAATTTATTTGAAGGGCTTACAATTGATAATAATAAAGTTATCAAGTCTTTGAGATAGTGTTTCACTAAATTTTCTCCATTCATTCATTTCTTCAATCTCTATAAATTAATACAATGATGGGATTATCTCTATAATATGGCAAATAACTCAACCATATAAGTTAAATGGATGATGAACACGAATAAAAGTAGTATATATATGCAAGTAAGAAATACCAATGTGGCGACAATGTTACCAATAATTCAAATCATAGGGTTGGAAGTAAGTTAAGTGGCTTAAAAACCTTTTAATAACACAAATAATAAAAAATCCACATTTATAAAATGCAATAAATTAATATATTTAACAACAACCTTTCAATAAATAATGATGACAAATAATACTCTTTTTATTATATCTTGAATCTTTCTGGACCCTTGTGACTATTTCATAATTTAACTAGAGTTCAAAAAAATACATTTGATCCCTCTCAGCGCTAAGATGAGCCGAGAGGTATCAAATTTCTTCAAGTGCTTGAACTTATTTTAGAGTGCAAAAAACAATGTGTAATTTTTTATTGTTTAAATTATATTTTTGAATGTTATAGAGATTACATACTAATGTGCATTGATCCATTTTATAAGCCCACATTAAACTGTTTTTTTTCTGTTATTGATATATTTTTAAGTATACGTCAATATTAATTCATATTAAAATATTTTATTCATGACCCACATTGGATATTTTATTCTATAAAACATTAAAATATTTTCTTTTAACATTTTTTTATATATAGATATATATTAAGTTGATATCATGTGTTAAAAATCATACTCGCATATTTTTTTTTTTTTACTTCTAATTACTTTAAATGAAATTGTATTAGGCCATATGTATTTCTTTTTTGTTATAGACGTCATTGCTTTTTTATTTAGAGAATATTTTACTTTTGTTTTAAGAGAGACATACATACTTACACATTTCCTTCACACTGGGTTATAGAATGTGCCTCTTGGCACAATTATCATAAATATATTATTCCCTTGCTTAAACTTTATTTTATATTTTTATATTTTTAATTTTATTTAAATTTTATTTTATACTTCTAACTTTTTGTCCCATATGATTCTGTTATAGGCTTATTTTGTTGTAGATGTTTTATGTTACACATGAAAAGGATGTAATTATGTTAATTTATCATAGTTAAGAGAAAATAATTAAAATAAATAGACAATAAAATAATCAATGTCTATTTTCAATTCTAAAAGTAGTTCTTTGTTAAAAAGAAAGTAGTAATTGATAAATAATTCAATAATGTGGATGTGCATATTAGTCTAAAGAACCACTCATTTAAAACATAATATTTATCAACTTAGAAAAATAATATCAAAAAAGCAACAATTAGTAAAGGAATACACCTCATCATGAGAAACATCTGTTGAATGAAAAGTAAAACCTTACAATGTCATAAGCATCAAAACACATATTGGAATTACGAAAGCATCAAAACAAATATTGGAATAAAAAAACATATTGGAATTAGTTCATAGCAAGTACTATACTAACATTATAATTGTTTTCCTTTCTATACTAACATTAGAATTGTTTTCCTTCAAAATTGGCCGCGAGGGCTTATTTTCATTAAGATTTTAGAAATAAGTTCTCAAAATTTTATAAGAAAGCAGGAACCCTTTCTCTTTGGTTCCCATGGGTATATAAAATTAATTTGCAACTATATCTCGGGACATATTGGCTTCCCAAATATAGCTAAACTATTTATCTTTTTTCCTTTTGTCTTATTTATATTTTAAATATTACATTAGAAAATTGAATATAGAATTTATCACCATAACCAACCCTTTTCTTGTAAATAGGAAGCCCAAATGTTGGAATAACATGAAATGATTGAAATCCTGCCATTTTTTTTTTCAATTGTGATTATATGTTTGGCTTCTCACCCTTTGGGTCATCCCAATAACTATATTTCTTGTACTCAATGTCGCTTTCAACTTTGCAAAAAATTCCTGTGATGGCTTTGGTTCTCCCATATTACCTATTTTGAGTAGCCTATCTTTCTTGATTAATTTTTCAGTTAAGGAGTACAATTTTTTGTAGGCGTTGAGGGAGACTTTTATATCTTTCTAGGCTCTTGTGACTATTGAATAATTTATATAGAGTTCAACTTCTTCCATTCCTAGGGTCTTTGGGGGTGTGTCTAGGTACTCATGTGTCCATTTGTTAAATCATCAAAAGAAATGCACACTCACTTCAATTGACTTCTTTTGTGTTTAGATTTATTTACTAAAGATAGTAGTTAAGAAACTATATCTTGGAATTATTGCAAATAAGGATAAACCTACTTGGTGAAAACCTTGAATTCTTCATGCATATCAATGGATAATTCTTTGAACTCTACTAGGCTAACTCTTTCTTGTTTATTTATTTGATTTTTTTCTTGTAGAGTTTCATTCTTGGCCTCGTGCTCCTCAATTTCTTCAAGTAGATCTTTAATATATTTCTCTATAACCTATGTAAATGTTGCACAACCAAAATAAATAAGCATCATATCCTCACCAGTGTTAGTGAGTATAGGTGTCTCTATGGTTACAAAATATTAAGCAACACTAGGTATAGGGCATCTTTTAATATTATGTTTGATTATTTCCCCATGATCCTATCATATTTGAAAGTATTAAAATTAGTGATCCTACTTGTTTTAGAAGTGTAATCTTCCTAGGCCTAGTTATTCCATAGGAAAATATCCGTATGTTAATGGATCACTATAAGTGTTGGGAGTAATTATATCCATAGGGTCTATGTTTGTGTCTCTTCATGTGACTTCACCTTTTTTCCTTTGTTCTTCATTTTATTTACCCTTCTTTCCTCATCATTTATTCCTTCTCTATCTTGTTTTTATTGTCTTTCACCATGAGGAGTCTTTGTCTCTCTTATTCTCCCCCCTCCCTCTTTCTCTTGTTACTAGTGTTGTTTCCACTTCCGCCTCAAGCCTCTATTTTTATTTTCTTTCTTTCTTAGCCTTTTGATCTTCTTTGAGATTTTGTTGGTATTGTGATCCACTCCCTCTCCTAATAAATACATGGTAAAATTTGGTGGCCCTTCCATATATTTAATATTATTTTAGGTTTTGGATTCATGGAGTCACTTATACTTGTAGGATTGATAATGCTTGTATGCAATTTATACAGGATCACACTTGTGATAAAATTCCTCCCTGAAATAGAAAGTCATAAAAATTTTAGCTTTAGCATATTCTTATCTGACATCTTTGAAGTTGTAAGATATTACAAAAAAAAGGATTGGTGGTTAGGTATGTTTCTTGTCTTTTTCCAAGGATGCTCCCATTCCATGCTCCAACATTTAGTAGACTATTTCCTATAGCACTAGTTTGTAAGGCACAAATTCACGAAACGAATGAGGAGATTTCATTGCACCATATACTATGATATACATCCCTTGCTCCAATACATTCAATTTATCCACTCTCCTATACCTATGCCCTATATTTACTAAATATTCCTATCTATAACCCCCAATAGGTATAAATTTCTTACCCAAAATCCCTTGCTCTACTACCTACAATATATTAACTGTATTTTTTAGAATTTAAAACCCCCTTTATGATTTTTCATGATATTTTGGTCAATAATGTGAAGTCCCCATGGTTCCTAATAAGGGCTATTCATTGGCTATGGGTTCACCATGATTGGAATTGTCAATCTAGTTCCTTAAGGAAGTATTATTGTGCTTAGTTAGTAAAATAAAATGGAATAAATACAATAGTATATAGACAAATATAGGCCTTCAACATCATCTAGTAGTCTTACAAACCCATTTCCATTTACTTCATATTCCATCCTGAGAAAACTAGGTTTAGGTCCAAAATTGAGGCCTATTTCATTTCAAATTTCACCCAAGTGAGACAATAATGTGGAATTTGAGCATAAAGATAACATTTAAATTGAAGAGGAGGACACTAGAAGGACTTCCCTAATTTCAATCATGGAGTATGAGTTTCTATAACTATATAGTTTTTTGATTCAGTCCAAACCAAAATAATAGGAGGAACAACACTCATGTGGAAATAATTAATGATTATTATTATTGGAATGAGGAGGAAAGCCAACTCTTCTTACAAAAATCACGAGGGCTTCACTAAGGGATTAATACCATATAGTGTGGGTTCATATTGGGGTATATATATTGAGGAAAAAATGACATAATATATTGAGCATATAATAGGAGGTAAAGAGTTTTTATATTGCCATGTATAAAAAATGGAACTAAAAGTTAATGAAAACATATAAAGGGTTATAAAAAATGTTAATGAAAAAATGGATACCTACAATATCTAGTGAAAGTAGGGTTTTTTTAATTGGGAAGGTGTATTGTGTTCATATTGGTAGGGGATTAAATAATGTGTCTTTTAAGAGGTATTTTACAATATGTAGTAAAATTATTGGTAATGTTCAATATGCCACGAATGCATGGGATATGTTAGAGGTTCATTGAGTGAAGCCCCCGTGACAAAAAAAAGGTGGAAAATATTGCTTCAAGTGTGTTATTTAAATTGTGATCAAGAAAATTGGAAAGTTCCCACAATTTATTAATTACTACTTTGATCCCTTTTACATGGAATTATAGCATCACTTTTGTTAACATTGGAAAATCGTACAAGCAAAAGATGACATTATTTAATGGTAGGAAAAACGACATTAGAGAATCTGGAAAGTATTTTAAAATCTCTAAGTTTTGAGGAAAAATAAAGTTTGAGCAATCATAAATTCTTTTGTGCGCATAATCCTTCATGAAGAGAGCCTTTGCGTGCCTTTTGACCCGAAATGTGCACAATCCTGGGAGTGGCGAAAGTCACTTTCCGAGACCACAAAAAGCACACTCCAGGACAGTGATTTCATACTTGAAGCTACCTAAGGACAGCCACCAAAGCCTCCTTAGACATCAAGGGAGCACACAATGGAATCATCCCCCTCTCTTGGGTCATCATCCACAATGTACCAAGAGAAGGAAGGAGGATTTGAATTCTTCTATATAAGGCCACCAAGAGATGAAGAACTTGAGAACACATTGTTATGTTGGCCATAATTTCCCAAGAAATACTAGGAGTGTGTGATACGGAGCTGAAGATAGAGGGGACTCAATTGTTAACCATCCAACAAGTTCAGTCCACCACAATAGAGAGAGGGAGACTTTGCACCGAAGCAAGTTTGGAAGTAAAAACATCCTTGCATCGGGACACAGAACCCAAGTTCTAGGGGCCCTTTGGCAAGAGGGTTAAAGTTTCATCCTCATTTCCTACCAGCACTCAATAAGAGGGGTTGAAAGAGCTAGCATTTGGATTATTGCAGTTGTGTGACTCTATTTAGATATTTTGTTTTATTTGTTTTATTTTTAGTTTAGTTTTAGTCTATATATGAATGCTATTTCTGTATCTAGTATGTTTATGATTCTAGCTTGTTCCACTAACTTGCTTGACTCCACTTCTTTTTTTGCCTGCCACCAATAACTTAAGAGGGTAAAAAACACCCCTTAAGTTGGTGTGATTTTCTACATGTGTGCACCAAACACACTAACACAGGATTGGAAACTCCACTAATGTTTATTTCCAAGTTTATGTGGTTGTGCCTTTTCGTAGAGACTCATGTCTGTGCTGTGGAGTGGAGCTGAATTTCCCCCTTTTTCTCTTGCAGTCCCTAGTTCATCCCAAGTGAGAGACTGAAGCAGAAAAACTCCAAAAAATTACTTTTGCAGGAATTTTCATGCTTTTTCCTCCCATAGACGTGCCCAGGGCATGCGTTCAGAGCTGACCCATGCGTAGAAATCACGCCTATTGCAACCTTTTGTGCGCAAAAGACAGAAGGAGAAATTTATCCCACATTTATATATTTTCCTACTTGTAAAGTGATTTTTAGCCCATAATACATCTACTAGCATCGGTTGAGGTACCCCGCAACTTGATAAATCTCACTCTTAGCTGCCTTTTGTAGGCTTATTGTTAGTTTTATTTCAAGTTGGCTTTTGCAAAGTTCACACATAGTTTAAGTAAGGGTGAAAATTAAATTGCATTCCGAAATTTTTTATGTTTTGCAAATTTAGGTACCAACACACCTAGATAATTAGCCAAAGTAAGTGTCCCAAGTCCATGCATACTTAGCTAGTTTATTTTTCTACTGTAATAGTTATTATTTTAGTTCATTTTTTGCACTAGGATTTTGGGACCAGGATTGAATTGTAAATAGAAGAGCAAGTAATATCTATTGCCTTTACACCCTTCAGTGATCCTACGCAAGCATATGAACACTCTCTATTCACAAACTACCAACTCCCTTTAGTTGATCACATAGATTAACTAGGAAAAATAGAAAGCGGCCCATATCCACACACGTTTTTATTTTGAGCAAGGAACAACACAACATAGTTTAATAGGGGATTTTAAAAAGAGTCGTCGCATATCCACACGTTCAAACTATGTGCTTGTCCACTTTTTTCTCACACACACCCACCCACTAAGCAAAGAAAAGACACCTAAAACTAACTTAGCCAAAACTCACTAAATTCTCCCCACAGGGGCCACAAAAGAATTTAGAGTTTAAGTTAGGATCAAGGGGGTAGGCATCCAATAAGCCACCTTGATCATTATTCATATTGAAACATAGAATTTGATTGTTTAGGGAGATTTAAATCCACCTATCAGCCCATGAAAAAGAAAACCCAAGCACGGCATAGACCCATTTCAGAGAGGGTTAGGCTTAGGCGTAGTGCATGCGGTATCAGTTGGGGATACTTGACCCAGCTGATACTCGGTACTGTTAGCTGACTTACCAAGAAGCCCAACCCTCGAAAAATCATATGAGATAGTGGTATTTAGTGGCAAAATATAGGGCATTATTTCCCTATAAGTGACGGTGCATGTAAGCATTAGATCCTCTACCCTTACCTTGGTGGATTTTCTTTAGCTGACTGGGGGTGTCACCCGTTCTTATAGGATTTTTTGCCAGCACTTGCAAGATATCTTCTGAAGGCCTAGTTACATTTGAGTGTGTGAGGATGAATAGTTCTTCTAGGATTTGAGTATCATACGCAAACAAACAAAAACCATATTTTTGATTGCTTGATCACATAAAATTAATTTAAATTGAAAATTACTTTTATTTTCGCTTTTTTTTATGTATGCGATTGGAATTTTTATTTGATCATAGACTCTATCCTCTCAAATTTTTCCAAAACCTGATCTAGTCGACACCAGAATGGACCAAATGGGACCTCATCGATCTAGGTGTCTTTTGGACCTCCCCCATTACCGGGAGTGGTTCCAGGTCTTTCGTCGTTTAGGCGTCAAAGACGGAACATTGTCACCATTATTGATTCGTCCTTTATTGGGGCATACTTAGTTGGTAACCCTGGTCGGTCCCCCAACAAAACACCACATACCAATCCTCCTACGACCCCTAAAGGGCAGAGGAGTGCAACCCATTCGGGAATCTAGTCGAATACATAGTAGGGTACATTGCAGACTTACCCTCTTCCTAAATAGAACTTTGTGTTTTCGCAAGTTCCAATGGCGTCAACCTCCCAGTCACCTTTCTTAGCTCTGTTGAATCTACCAAATTTAACCAAGATGATGAATGACCCCATCGCACACAACCTGACATGGCCTCCTATGCCCATGAAGCTCCCTTCGAATATTCCAAATTTTGAAGGAAAGCAAGCGGAAGACCCAGGTAATCATGTCATGACCTTCCACCTGTGGTGCTCATCGAACAATATAATTGATGACACTATTTGATTGAGACTATTTCAACGCACTCTAACAAGAGTAGCTGCAAAATGGTACGTGGAGAAACCCTCTGCTTCACATGGAACCTTTTGCACCCTCGTCACTGCATTCCTAACATATTTTAAATTACCCATTCACCATGATTCCAGAATGGAATTACTGACACATTTCAGACAAACCACCGACGTCCATATCTCGGACCATATCCAAGAATGGAGGCGGCGTCGTAGTTTATGTAAATAAAAACTCTACGATCAGGTTCTATTAGATTTGTTCCTGAAAACCCTCACTGTAGATATTTCAAAGGATGTGGCATAATAAAGGCCCACATCCGAAGAGAATTCCATCATCAAAGCCGAGCAGCTTGAGCTGATTTATATGCAGTCAGGATATATTTACAATATTTTGCCAAATGCCCCAGGCCTGCAAACTTATCAAGAATTTCCAGGCACGTCGAACTCTACAGATGGTCTCATTGGGTCATTAACCCAAAGTTACCTAGGCAGTAGCAGTCAAAACCCTAGTTATACGCATGGTTCAACTCAGAATGTACCACAACCCGGTTTTCAAAGTCATCATATGCCTCGACAAAATTTGACTAATAGGGCACCAGCATATCACCATGGAGGACCCTATCCTCTAGCTCAGGGAACCTAGTACGAAGAGAGAAACATTGAATGAAGAGCTCCCCTCCAACAACCAAATGCAAATTGGGGACCGTGTTACACTTAGTCCTCGACAAAAGACCCACTTATGCAGACTAATGCAGAGGTGAAATTTGTGTAGCCTTCCCAAAACCAACCACACCAATACAACCAAGATAACTACCCTCCTAATGTGGTGAAGAAAAAAGGAGAAAAAAAGCCCAAAGGGAATCCTGGACAGGGGGGAAATAACAAGCAACGGCCGCTGTGATCTCAAGTTGGAGGCAACTCCAACCAGAATCAGAACGAGGAGCCATGCAATGCCCAACGATAGAGAAAGAGGCCAGCTCTTCGAACAAACCATTGTTTTTTCGATTTGTGGTGAGTACGTCCATTATACTCACCACTATCCTGATCTGACTGAGCTTAAGAAGCTACAGAGTAACCAAGGACAAGAAGGATCTTCCCAGAAAACAAATGTGATGCAGGAACCTTCCCCCCATCAAGGGATAATCAACACTCAGCAAAACCTAGATGACTCTGGGAAAAACACCCACGAAATCTACATGATTAGCGAAGATATGTTTTCCCAAACACGGAATCACAATTACAACACCCCACGAGACACCAACACGTCAGGGGCGAGTACCAGTGCACCAACTGCACCTTTGACCATTTCAAATATGCCTATTGAATGATTGCCCAAAATGGCGAAGGTACCCAATTGGCGAGAAAGAAGATACTCCAAAGTGACCCATAATTATAGCATCATGGACAATTTAGCCCAATCTCCCACTGTTATGTCAGCTTTTGAAGTATTGCAATCATTCCCAAAAAAACAGAAATCCTTGCTTTCTGCGTTAGGCGCTATCGACCCTGCCGAGATGTGCCCAATGGCTTTTGATTTAGACAAAGCCACCCCTAGGCTTCCTTCGATGGTCGCCTTCAAATTACCAGTGTCAGTCCAGAATATCACCATTCACCGATGTGTCATTGATGAGGATGCATCCACATGAATCATGTCAAAAAAGGTTTGGCAGAAGTTAGGATCTCCTGAACTAAAACCTTCAGTCATCATACTAAGAGCATACGACGGTCGTCCTTCGACCCCCGTCGGCCTCTACCAAAACGTCCTGGTCTACTTAGCCAGAAAGATGGTCTATATAGACATTGAAGTCTTGGAAGCTCACTTGGAATATAATATACTCCTTGGTCAGAGTTATATGTACGCCATGTCAGCCATAACCTCCTCCATCTTCTGCATTATGATGTTCCACCACGAGAACTGCATCATTAGCGTCAACCAACTAACGCATAGTGAGAAACGACCCCTAAAAAACACTGATGTAATTCTACCTTATGTAGATACATCATTGGATGTGCTGTCACAGTACCAAGAATATGTCCCCAACAAGTTCAAACTGCCATCCATCCTAGGATCATTCCTTGGAGATCCCACCATTATCCCTGAGTCATCACTCGATGTCATAGGGGCTCTGGTGTGCATGATGTCCACATCAAGTGCCGAAGCTAGTCAGGACACTGAAATGAGAAGTAATGACACCGGGTCCTCAGTCATGGTAGCCTCTCCCGCCTATGCCGCTTCCCAAACCCCTTTCCTCTACCCCCCCTGCTAGTTTCATCTCCTAACAGGTTTTGGCAACAATGGTGTTACCAAACTCATCATTTTATATACCTGTTTGGTATCTCATCCCCCCTACAGGGACATGAGACACACGCATCACTTCCATAGGGTTAAAGCCCCTTAGTTCCGTGGAGGCCAAAATCGTCTAAGAAATAGTCGAAACCATCATTGCAAAGGAAATTTCCATTGTAAAACCAGTGATTACGGCTAAGAAAACTGAGAAGAGAAGAAAGAAGATAAGACCCCCTCCATACAACATGACTCACCAGTTTGTGCTATATGCGACGTAATAGGACACCCAACCCATATCTGCCTAGAGCTGGATGAATTAAAACCACTCCTTGGCTCTGAGGCAGACATCACAATGTTGCATTCCCATAAAAAGGAACCTATCACCAAAGGAAATGGCAAAGCATTGCATACCAATCATGCGTGCATTATTTGCAAAAACTATGGGCACTATACCCATCACTACCCGAAGATCCCGCGATATAGGGATGCCTTACACGCCATCCAGCGATCCTATGAAGAGGATCCCACCACCCACTCTGCTAGAGATGAACCTCGTACCATCCTATACCTATAGGAGGAACAACGATCACCTAAAAGGATCACTACCAGACCGCCTCCCCCAATTGAAAGGTGCGTACTTTATGATGAACTTAATCATCATCATTGATTGCCCAGCTTTCAAAATGTTCCAACGATGGTATCCAGTCCATATAGTATATCGCACCAACATGGACATCCCATATTCATGTCAGATATGTGGTGACAACGACCCAGTACATTGTTGCCACTACATAATGAGATTCTGCAGAGCACTAGCCTGTATGCGATCAACCATAGATCGCCTCTCCCAAGAAGATGGCACGGACTGGGAATCCAAAAAAATTTTGACAACCCAAGAGGATGTGACAAATAGATCGATCCTATTCTTGTCAACTGAAAGGTGACCAATCAGGGATATTCTGCCCCCACCAAACGCTGATGACACAATACACCATATACAATTCATATCATCATGTATTGGATCCATGACTCGAGCTATCTACTCATCTGCCATAGGTGTCGAGTCAGCTACAACTATGAGAGTAGTTGTCCCCATGACAATGCAGACCAAATCTGTCTACACTCTTTCAACTACGTCTGGTTCCACCACATTGAATATGGAATCCTTCTCGTGTCTCTCAACTAGCTCCATGTGGATTGACCCTATTCGACATAACCTTGCACATGATAAATCCCCCTTAGGATCCTTATTCCATTCAGATGAAGACATCATAGAGGCAATGACAGAGCCATATTATCCATGCTATGCAATGCATCATCGTTTGCTTATTCTTTGCAAGCAAACGTTCAGTCCTAACAAGACAAAAGAACAAGAGATCTACGCGATCGAATGAGAAGATTTCCTTCCATCAGGGAAAGTCGATTGGTTCAAAAACCCCATCCCAGCGCCTAATGTGTCCAAGAAAAGAAATATGTCAAACATCTAACCTCCCATCAAGGTGAACATATCCCAAAATCCTACAAAGGTCGAAGAAATCTCACTGGGGTAGCATGCTTTCCAGAAGAAATAGCCTCTTATACCCAATTGCTATAAAAGTATCGAGATATATTCACGTGGGACTACTCAGAAATGCTTAGGCTTAGTCCAACTATCGTAGAGAACCATATTGAAACTTGGCTTGAAATACATCCAGTGCACCAGAAACAACATCAATTGCACCCATATAAGGCAGAAGTAATAAAACGAGAAATCGATAAGCTTCACAAAGTTGGGTTTATATACCCCATCACTTATACATCTTGGGTTTCCAACCCTGTTGCCGTCATGAAAAAACAGGGCACTATATGCGTTTGCACCGATTTTTGGGATATGAACAAAGCTTGTCCAAAGACAATTATCCCACCCCATTCATCGAATAGGTCATTGATGCTTGTGCAGGACATGAGGCTCTATCCTTCATGGATGGATTCTCTGGGTACAATCAAATCCAAATCCGCCATACAAACTGGTACAAAACTGAGTTCGCCACCCACTAAGGCACATTCACATACAAGGTAATGCCATTTGGCCTAAAAAATGCTGGAGCCACCTTCCAGAGGGCCATGAATTATATATTTCATTACTTGGCACACCTTATCCTTTCCTACTTGGATGACCTAACTGTCCAATCCAAGGAACACTCATACCATCTAGAGGATTTACAATTGGTATTCCAAATATGTCGTCAATACAACCTACTCTTGAACCCCCTCAAGGTCCAAGCCATCAAAGAGGTACCACCACCTTGAACCCTCAGGCAACTACAAATCCTGAAGGGGAAGGCCAATTTTCTAAGATGCTTCATCCCAGATTATGCCACCTGTGCTTAAGGGTTCCTATTCTTTCTTCGCCAGGACATCCCATTTAAATGGGATGATTATGCCCAACAAGCATTCTATGTGCTAAAATAAACTTTATCTTCAGTGCCACTCGTCAGTCCCCCAGACTATGAAGAAGATTATATCTTGTATCTATCAGCTTCCGAGTCCACATTGGCTGGAGTTTTGGTCCAAGAAGGCCCAGATGGGAGGGAGCACGTAATCTACTATGTCAACAAAACCTTATCAATCCTAGCATTAAGATATGAGCCCGAAGAAAAGACTACACTAGCTTTAATCCATGCAGTCCAAAAAATTCGTCACTACATCATCTTAAAAACCACTACGGTCATTGCAGATATTAATCCCATCAAATACCTGTTTACACGTCGCCTAATGAGCCATAAGTACGCCTGCTATATAGTCATTTTTCAAGAGTAAGACTTACAAGTTTTCTCCGCTAAAAGCAAAAAGGCGCTTACCTTAGCATAGTTCATTATGGATCTCTGAGGAGATACAAAGGGATCACCAGTGAGAGATTTGCTACCAGATGAACATCTCTTCTTTGTAGCAACAGATGACCCTTGGTATTTAGACATTCTCCTATTCCCGTGAACCCAAAATTTCAGACCTCATCTCACTCGAGACGACAGTTGACGCATACGCAAGCAGACTATCCGACACCTCCTCATGGGAGACGTCCTGTACCAATGAGGCATCGACACCATTTTACATCCATGCCTCACTCATGACCAGGCAGAACAAACCCTTAATGAATGCCACAGAGGTGCTTGTAGTGGCCACCTATCTGGAATGGCCACTGCCCAAAAAGTCCTATGGGTAGGATATTTTTCCCTCCCTATTTCCCGATTGCATTACTGCAGTCAAGAGATGCGAATGATGCAATTGCTTCACCCAAAAAGTAGGAGCACCTCCTGCTCCTCTACACCTTGTCATTGTCGCCAACACCTTTTGAAAATGGGGAATTGACTTCATGACTTGCAACCCCACATCATTGGGCAACCATAAATATATCATCATGGCTATTGATTATTTTACCTGGTGGGCTGAGGCCATGCCTACATACAACAACATAGCAGAAACCACCGCTCAATTTCTGTTTAACCACATGATCACCCAGTTCAGCGTTCCTAAAGAGTTAGTCTCTAACCATGGGAAACACTTCGAGAATGAAGTTTTCAAGGAACTATCTCACCACCTTGGACTCACCCATGAATTCGCTTCACCATACTACCCCCAGTCCAACAGACAATAGAAGCTGTAAACAAAGTACTCAAAACTATGTTACAATGCATGGTGAATAACCATAAAACCAACTAGCACCACATACTCTTTTCCGCCCTATGGGCATACCGCATAGCTATAAAGACATCCACTAGTTCACTCCCTTCCACTTGGTAAACGGAGTCCAGGCCATGATTCCCATAGAATGCAAAATCCTGAATTTTCACGTCGTTTTCAAACTCCTTGATGACACCCAACCTCTATAACAATGCCTAGTATAACTATAACTCATTGACAAAATCCGACGACAGTCGCTGCAACACAATGAGACTAACAAGAAAAGGGTAAAAGCATCATTTGACTGCCACATAAACCCTCACTCATTCACTGAGGGAGAACTTGTCCTCCACTATGATATCGCAAAAGAAGCCCTAGGGCCAGGAAAGTTTGAAACCTTATGGAAAGGACCCTACATCATAAAACATTACCTCTGACAGGGGGCATACATCTTGACGGAACCGGACGGCACATGCCTTAGCAACCCCGTCAAAAACCTTTACCTCATGAAATTTTACCCATAACAACCAAGATGGCGCTTCCCTAGAGTGAACGTGCACAAACCCAACAACTATACATTTTTTACCAAAATACTTATTACAAAACATGCTCAAAGTGCAGCCATGGATCACCAACCTGAACCTTATTTCTGATTTGCTGATGGAGCATCAATATGGTCTCAAAGTTTAGCCGCAGTCGCCTGGGTCATCTATCACCCTGACCGATCGCCATTCTACACAAATAGTGTGTGCATCGGTTCAAAAAAAAACAATCATGCAGAATATGACGTCGTCATCAGACTTATGTGCGACACCCTCCATCAAGGCATACACCATATGCATTTCTACCTCGATTCCCAGTTAGTAGTGTTGCAGTTAAACCAAACATTTGAGACAACAGATACACATCTATTTAGAAAATATTTGCGTGCAAAAGATTAAGCAGACAATTTGACTATATTACAGTTACACATGTACCAAGGAGTCAAAACCAAATATTTGATCACATAACTAACAATATTCTAAATTTGAATGCATGGCAGATAAACCATCATACATAAAAAACCAAAAAACATAGATATCCATCAGCATAACATCATTCATAAACTGAAATAGGTGACACAACATGTAGAGCTGCAAAAAATATCTCTCATATATATATATATCATGGTGTATATGTCTGAGTACAAAAATAGTGTCGCTGACCCATCAGCCAGCCCAAAGATACACAAAAGTCATCAAAAAGAGGGGAAGAAACCTCATAATGGGTGCTTTCCCCATGTACAAGTAAACTTTAGGGCAATGTTGCCTCGGGAGGGGCACCTGGACCCACAACTATTTCTGGTACCACCACTGGAGTCGTTGTCAAAACTAAGACTTCCACCCGACGGAAAATTGGCCGATAGTCCCTCTCTCGGGCCATCATTGTCTCTAGCCAGACCTCTTCAAGTTTATCCAAAAAACCTTGAGGTCAAGCGGTCCACTTGACCCCAGGCATCCTCTAGAACTAACACCCGAGCAATTAGTTCAGTGTTGCGAGCCTCCACCGCATCTGCACCTGTCACCTCTGCGTCGGCCTAGCTCGCTCGGCTGCAACCTCGGCAACAACTCTCCAGAAGGGCCAGCACCACCACCTGATCCACCACGAGGTCCTCTAGTAGCATCTCATCCCTGCCCTCTAAGACCTCCCCGAGGTCTCCGAAGAGGACCGTGGCTTACCAATTGAGCCACGGGGTAACCTACTTCGCCAACATCTGTAAAGAGTAACCAAAACTATGTCAGTGTCACCATCAAAATACATAATCACATATATACTCAAAATAAATATAGAAAACATAAAAAATGCCTGTTGGCCCCCAAGCATAACCAGGAGGGAGACCCATCTCTAGATGCCCAGGAAGTCCATCCTTGCATATGGGAATGGTAGAAACATCTGGGGGTTCACCTCAAACCAGGCCTTCGTTGTGGAGTTCAGGTAATGCCCCACCATGCCCCCACCACCTCGCAGCATCACCGGAGCCCACCTCCTCATACGCAACTATTGTGGGCCCCCAGGTGGCACCGCCACCACTGGTCTCAGTAGCATTACCCTCTCGCACATAATGTTGTACAAAATGCTGTCATACACAAACAACTTCAATCCATTACGGACCTTGTTGAGCTGCGTCACCATCTTGTCATACCAAAAACAGGAAAAATCAAAGAAAGGACTGGACCTCAATTGGCGAAAGACTCCAACCTAAGGGCCAGATGCCTGATGTGGAGCCGATGACCCTGCAAGTCACAAAATCACTACCAGAGCACACCGCTTAGCCAAATTTGTCACTGATACAATGCTGATGCACCCCTCCGTAAGAGGTTCCCCACCACAATGATGTCTCCAAAACCTCTCCAAATCCACTCTCTCGGAAGGGAGTGGATACCTCAATGCCTCACCATGAGGCAGTAACCTGGTCACAAAGTATACATCCATCTCAGGATGGATGGCCAGGTTAGTCCCATGCAACACAAACATGTTGCACCTCCTGCACCAATGCTGAATCAAGTAATTAAGTAATTGGTCCTGCGACCGAAGAAGCTCGTTTTCCGCAAACTTTAGGAGCCCCCATTGCACCAACTAATGGCACGCCCCAACATCAGTAGCCAATGTAGTACGGAGCTCAAGCCAATCCCACTCCCTCCACAACAAACTGTCATCCAAACAGGAACCCATCAACCACAGAAAAAACATCAAAAATACGAAAAAAACTCAGAAAATTTCCTCTTCGGCTTTTTGCACGGATGTCACTTAGACATTCGCGCTTAGGGCGTGCCTGTATTTTCCATAAGCACATTGGAGGCACACCAAAGAAGGTAAAAATAGAGCTTAAAGTGCACATATCCCCATAAAATGCACACAGAGGGCACGCTTTTGCCCTAATCATCTACACAATCTAGGGAAAAAATCACCTAAAATCCATACAAACCAAATTTTTACGAATCTCGATACACTCAGAATGAAAAAATTAAAGTGCAGGATGTCATGGAGGTTACCTAGGCATGATGTCACTAATCCCTAGTGCTCAAGATGACTGCAACAGAAAGAACTACTCCGCAGAAGCCTCTGACCTCTCAAAAACTCAACAAGTACAAATGAATTGAATTAGGGCCATATTCACCTAAATATTGCCCTTTTCAAAAATTTTGGAGGACCATAACGAGAGATCAGAAGGTCCGTTCTCCAAACCGAAAGTAGCACTGTGATCAACACTCCATAATGAACAGAGGTGATGCCACACAATTGCACTCCCGAAAAATGATTTTTCAGCGCCGACAGGTATGCCCTCTCTCATCTTCTTTTTTAAAGCTCATGAATTTCAATAATATTTGATAAAGAAGATGCTTTCACTTGAGGTATTTGTTTTTGCAGGAAAATCTCATAAACCATTCACAACTCCATCCACTAAAAGTTCTAAAGAAGGTATCATTCTACCCCTTGCATGATAGAGTCCAAGAAAAATCTGCATATCCTGACACCATTTCTCCATAAAAAATCAACCATAACTTCCACATATCTGACCATGTTTATCACCACCTCACCCTTCTCATGATAAACATCCTTGTTGGTTGGTAGAGCCTCCCCTCCATGATGCTCGTCACCCATAGTAGACCACATATCATAGAAAAAGTGACGCCATGGCCATACCACTTTAGTCCAGGAAGCACCACATGCCCATCCTTCCACCATACATAAGGTCAAATTTTACCATACAAGCTAAAACCCCTTTCCAGGATGGTCTGGTTGTACAAGTATATCAAAAGCGCACTATCGTGCCTCGCATTTGGCCCACCATACCTTCACCAGCATAATCCCATCTATGATACTTTGTCATCCGTTTCATCAACCACACACATGAGACCAACCAATGGGGGTCCCACCCTCAGCAAAAAACCTTCCTCATGTCATCAGTGAGCGAACACTTTCATATTTTGGGGCACCCATCTCTCTATTTTGTACAAACTAAACCCCATTACTTATTCTTTTGGTAAGTGTACAAAGTCTGAAAATGGTGCACTACGTCCCCCACCCTCTCATTCATCTTTTCTCCCATGGCGGTAACCCCTGAACACCCTCAGTCAGAGTATCACACCCTCACGCATAAGCCACCATGACATTCATAGCCAGTTTATACCCACCCTGGAAGTCCTACTGACCCCAGGGATTTTCATATCATAAATAACTATGACTGCCGCCAAGATGCTTAGTATACTCCGACCTTGGGCCACTGAATCCCCATCATCAGTTTTCAGTCACCCCTCCCCAACATGCCTATGTTAAACCCATCACATCTAGGTCCCTGATACTTCATATCAGCAACCCCTCGTTCGATTGAGGCTTCCATTTTGTCGACTCCAACACCTATTTTCCAAAATGGAAGCGGTACCTTGGATCATCCCTCTCCATAAAAGGGGCATCCTCGGGTGGCATTGTGGAAGACATTATTTCCCATAGATTTCATCGATCCTCTTGACATTTGACTACAAAAAAATCTTTCATGTCAAGATGGTATCGTACCTTACAACCATTGCAATTTAATCAAATTATTCGAAGACCTATGTCTTCAGAAGGGTCTCTTTCAGTAATGCTTACATATGAAGGTCCCATCCACTATGCATACAATGCATAGCTATATGCCATACCAATTTTATGCATATGGGTACCACATTCCACCTATTTTCAAAGAGAAAAACACCCCGGAGGGCGTCAATAGTCATCGTGAATAACCACTAGATCACTACCATATTAGTGACACATACAAAACATGTATATGTGAAATAGATTTGTTTAACTAGCCACAACATCATGAGCATGGGACATGCCCACCTCGTAGAAAATTTATATATATATTTTATTATATTTTCTTACAGGGGTCCCATAGGACATAGTGATTCTTCGAACTGGTGCAAGGTGTCTCCAATTTCGAGCTTCACGTAGGTCTATCTCTCTCTCTACGCACAATATACAGAAAAGAAACTATAATGTATTTCGGCTATACAATTCTTCCTATACCTCACGCATTAGGGGGCAACTGTTAACACTGGAAAATTGTACAAGTAGAAGATGATATTATTTAATGTCAGGAAGAAGGATTTACAGGGTTGAAAGACATTAGAGAATCTAGAAAGTATTTAAAAATATCTAAGGTCTAAGGAAAAATCAAATTTGAGCAAGCCATAAATGCATTTGTGTGCATAATCCTTCGTGAAAAGCGCCTTTGCGTGCCTTTTGACCCGAAATACGCGCAATCCTGGGAGTGGCGAGGGTCACTTTCCAGGACCACAAAACGCACACTCCAGGACAATGATTTCACAATCTGCCTAAGGATAACCACCAAAGCCTCCTTAGACATCAAGGGAGCACACAATGGAATATTTGTGGCACATAATGGAATCACCCCCCTCTCTTGGGTCACCATCCATAATGTACCAAGAGAGGGAAGGAGGATTTGAATTATCCTATATAAGGCCACTAAGAAATGAAGAACTTGAGATCACATTGTTATGCTAGCCATAATTGCCCAAGTAATACCAGCAGTGTGTGATCCAGAGCTGAAGATAGAGGGGACTCAATTGTTGGCCATCCAACAAGTTCAGTCCACCAAAGTAGAGAGAGGGACACTTTGCACTGAAGCAAGCTTGGAAGTAAAAACATCCTTGCATTAGGACTTAGAACCCAATTTCTAGGGGCCCTTTGGCAAGAGGGTTAAAGTTTCATCCTCATTTCCTACTAGCACTCAATAGAGGGGCTGAAAGAGCCACCATTTGGATTATTGCAGTTGTTTGACTCTATTCAGATCTTTTTTTTTTTTTTTTAGTTTTAGTTTAGTTTTAGTTTATATATGCATGCTATTTCTCTATCTAGTATGTTTATGATTCTAGCTTGTTCCAGTAACTTGCTTGACTCCACTTATTTTTCTGCCTATAACCATTAACTTAAGAGGGTAAACCACACCCCTTAAGTTGGTGTGATTTTGTACATGCGTGCACCAAACACACTAAGACAACTTCCAAAACCGTTTATTCATTTTTTGAATTAATGTTTCTCCTTCAAACTGGTATTCAACCATTAATACTAGGAATTAAGTGATTTTTCTTATTTATTATGTGGTAGCTGAATTCTGATCCATGGTACCTAGGTTTTTTTGGGTAGTTGAGGAGGATGAGAAGAGAATGTTACATGATAACTTTTGAAACCATTGTAATGGTAATTGCATATCTATACTTAAATCCTTGTTATAGGATATGTTGATAGATTATAAAGTTGAGTTTTGTAAACAATTCCTCACTTATAGTCGTGTCTTATATATTTCAATCTAAGTTATGAGATGTAGAAATTCCAAGAAATTTGCATCTACTAATGACTTTGAACTAAAAACAATAGACATAAATTTCTTCTACTTAATATATAGAAGGGAAAACATACAATAGAAACACATGCAACCATAAAAACATAGGGAACACAATGATTTTATAGGGGAAACCAATTGGGAAAAACCCCTCCACTGCTTTGCATTAATTTAGATGAGAATATGGATCAATTACAATGACTGCTTCACACATGAAGCACACCCTACACTGCAATTCTAATTTCCTTCTCTTTGACTTACTCTAACCAATGCTTAGAAAAAATAGGTCTCTTCCTTCCTCGTATTTCCTTCTGAAATCCTTACGGATAATTAGCTCCTAAAATATAAAGAAATTTCCTTATTTCCTTGCTCAATTTCTAGGGGAACTGACCACCTTCTCCAGTGTAAAACATGTACACTCAACTAGTATAAAATTGATAATTACTATGTGCCTTATGCTCCACTCCAACTAGGAAATTTGAATTCCATGCATGTCTGGGACTATTTTTAGTAAATTGATCAGTTAACTAAGAGATCAGTCAGTTAACAATAGTCAATACTACTCAAATAAACTCCTACTCACTCTACCAATTACTAGAGCTAAGATAACTGATTCTAAATAACAATAACTCCACTAGATTTATAGGTTTTAGTAATCAACCCATGCACAACTATAATTATTGCCTACAAAGCCAAATTTACTGATTTGAATAAGTGAAAAGGCCATGTCACTCCTATTAAATTGAACTCAATTCATCCTACTGATGTGGAAATTTAAATTTATCCATTTCTCTAAGGTACAAGTCAAATGAAGCCTTTTCTTGCTACAGTTCTAACACTCCCTCTTAACAAGAAAATGATTTTTGCACAACCATTATTCTTCTCTTGTGGAAATAAAATTTTCCTCTTGACACTGCCTTTGTCAAAATATTTCCATCCTACTCCTCTTTGTGAATGTACTGCAACATCATGATTCTCCCCAGCACACAATCTCTCAAGTGATGGTACTTGATATCAATGTGTTTGGACCTGTCATGAGATAATAGAGTTTTAGAGAGTTTGATATAACTTTGATTATCACATTAAATCAAAATAGGATCCATCTCTTGACTAAAGAGACCAACAAGAATTTTCCTCATCCAAATGGCCTCACATGCTGCTTGACTAACAACTATATACTTTGACTTTGCTGAGTTCAGTGCTATAGATATATGTTTCCTACTATTCCAGGAAATAACTGTTGACCCAACATTGAAGATAGCACTCAAAGTTCTTTTCTTGTCCAATCTGCATCTGTGAAGCCTTGGAGCTTCACACCATCAGTCCTCCTGTACCATAAACCAAAATCTATTGTGCCTCTGAGTTATCTAAGCACATGTTTTGTTTCTTTCCATCGAATCTTTGTAGGATTCACCATAAATTGACAAACATGATTAATTACAAAACATATGTAGGGCATTGTGTTCACTAGATACATCAAGGACCCCACGAATTGTCTGTAGATAATGTGTTCTACTTCTTCTCTCATAGAAGCATCCTCTTTCGTTTAGTTGGTAGCTAGAGGAGTGTCCATAGGATTGTAGTCCTGCATATGGAATATCTAAATTATTTCAGAGGTATACTTCCCATGAACAACAAAAAAATTTCCGTCTCCCTGCCACACCTCCAAACCAAGGAATTAGTGCATCAATCGCATGTCCTTCATCTCAAACTCTCTTGCAAGGTCTTCCTTGCAGGACTAGATCAACTTCTCATCCCCTGTCAGTGTCAAGTCATCTAAATATAGGACAAAGATAATAAATTTCCCATCTACCACAATGTAGTACAAATTGGCATCTGCTTCACTCTTAGCAAAGCCAAGTCCACTAATATAAGAGTTTATACGAGTGTACCAAGCATGAGGTTATTGCTTGAGACCATAAAGGGCTCTCTTGAGTCTACACACATGTGTCTCCCTTGTCGAATGTCTCAAACCCCTCAGGATTCTCTATGTAAATATCTTCCTCAACCACTCCACTGAGGAAGGAAATATTCACATCCATTTGGTGGATATTCCATTGCAATTGCACAACTAATGCTAGAATGGTTTTGATGGAGTATCTTTCCACAGGGGAAAATGTATCCTCATAATCAACTAGCTCTACCTATGAGAAGACACTGGCCATAAATATTGCATTTACTTTTCAGTACTTCCATCAGCTTCATGTTTCACTTTGTATATCAATATGGAACCAGCCAATGACTTGTTATCTATTCCAGGCACAACCTCCCATACATTGTTCTTCATGATGGAGTCATACTCGGCCACCATGTCATCTACTGGTTTGGAAAATGCCTCCTCAAACAAGGAGGGCTCATAATAAATGAGTTATGTCATGAGTGCCATAAAACCAATATATCTTTATAGTGATATCCTATGTCCGCGCAAGGATGTAGGAGCTTTCACATATCCATGTGCATCCTACACCAACCTTTCAACCTTTATCGTTCACTTCCTACCCTATCTAGAAGATACTTGTTGAGTGTGTGCCTCCTTTAGGTCTGCTATTTTCTCCTCCACATGTGGTTTCTCCACAAAATATTTAGGCTCTGAATGAGGCTCCTCCTTTGGAGCTAGAAGCTCTTCCTCTGGTGGATTACTTATCTATCACTCTAGAGATCTTCTCATAGCCTTCTCCTCATCAAATTTGACATCTCTCCTCATTAATATCATCCTATGTAAGGGAAAATACACCTGGTAATTATGAGGTGTCTGTATGTATCCTAAAAGTATCCCCATATTAGTTGTAGGCTAAAATTTTTTCCTGCTATGCTTAGAGACATGACAATATAATATATCTCCAAAAATTAGAAAATTGGAGGCATTTAGCTTCCTCCTAGAGAAATATTATTTCGTTGTGATCATGCCAAGAATTTTGTGAGGGCTTTGGTTCTACAAATAAAATGTTTTATTACAATATTCTCCGCACAAGGATAATGGAAAACCTTGATCATGCAACATTTCTCTTACAACTCCTACAATCATTCTATTTCTCCTCTCTACCGCCCCATTTTATAGTGGGTTGTGGTGCCAAAAAATTCTTTGAAGGAATTAGACACAAATTCTCCTCCATTATCACTTCTCAGGGATTTAATTTTCTTTCAAATCTCATTTTCAATTAATTCTTTGAATTCAATAAATTTTTCCAACACTTCATCTATATTCTTAATAAAATAGATCGAACACTTGCAAGAAAAATAATCTATGAAAATTACATAATACCTATACATTGCAACTAATACTGTAGAAAATTTTCCACACACATCTGAGTGGAGTTGCTCCAAGATGGCTACAACACTACTATCACGGCCTTGGAAGGAGGATTTCACATATTTTACAAGGGTACATCCCTTGCAAACATCATGTTGGTCAAGGGTGTATTTTGGAAGTCTTGTGGTAATCTGCTACATTATTTTCAAATATACATGCTTTAGGTGGCCTATGTATCTATGATAAAGTTCTCCAACATCTCAACTATGAACATGTTTTTCCTTTCTACTCAATGCAACACAAGCATCCACCTCTAGCTTGAGATATTTCTCACTCTAACACAAAATACTTTTACTTGTCTAGTAGCAACATGCTACAAAAAGGGTTTCCCTTTACTGAACACCACATCATATATTTTGCCCTATAATTCAACTACAAAAATCAAATTTTTCTTCATCCTAGGGACATACATTACATTTTTTAGGTGAATATGGGAGCTTGAATCCCTCTTAAAGGTAACAATAACAATCCCTTTGGTACTATACCTCCCATCTCTCCAAGTTCTATGTGCAATTGTAGGTCCTTCTCCTCTAAGATGCTAAAGAAATCCTTACTTCCTGTCATATGAAATGAAGCACTAGATTCCATGTACCATACAATTCCTCATATTGTACTAGTCATGCATGCAATGAGGTTGAAATCCAATTCAAATTGTGATGTGAGAGCATCACCTCATGATCCTCTTGCAGGATTCTTATTGTAGTTATTGTGTGGACACTTGGTTGCATAGTGTCCATACTCATCGAAGTGAAAACATTTAATTTTTTTGATGTCCTTCATCCTTCCCTAGTTCTGGATGAATTTTTCCCTGCCTTGGGAATTCTTGCCCTTGGATTTCTTTTCCTTTATTTCCAAGGAAATTTTTTCTTCCTCCTCGGCTCTAGATGAGACACCATATCTATTGTTTCTTCTGATGTCCTCCTGCACCAAATCAAACCAAAGTATCTCCCAATTTGGTAGTTATCCTCCTCCATTTACTGAATCCTGATATATGTGCCAAAATTTCAAAAGGATAAGGAGTGATAAACTCACAAGTTAAGATAGTGACACAATATATTCAAATCATCCAAGTTCATCCTTGACCTGAGTGAACCTAGAGAAGTATTGAACAACATATTCATTTTCTACATTTGAATGTTCTTGAGCTTGTCTCTCAACGCTAATTTCTTGTCATCGCTATTTCTTTCGAATATGTATATGAGGGTCTTCCGCATAGCAAAAGCAGCCTCCTTTCCACATAAATTTGAAACTATATGGTATCTTACAACCTCTAGTATAATCCTCCTAGATTTTTCATTATCTTTCTTCCAGTGGGATAACTACTGTGCATCAGATGCTAGGGGTTATGCAATATATATTTTTGTATATTCCAGTACTCCATTTTCATCGAGCACAAATTCCACCCTGTCCTTCCAAGCTATGAAATTCAAGCTTCACTCCAAGGCATACTAAAGTCTAAATCCATTGAAATACATCTTTCCCACACTAAAGAAAAATGATCCACAAATGCTACAATTCAAAATTTTTATGAGAGAAGATATGAATTCTAGTTTCTATGTAGTTTTCAAGGCTATGATACAATGTAGAATTGGAAAGAAATTTGCAGCTTCTAATGAATTCGAACTAAAATAAATAGACACAAATTTATTCTACTCAATCTGTGGAAGGGAAAAAATGAAATAAATACACATGCAATAACATGCAACCATTACAAAAAAGGAACATAATGATTTTATAGGGGATCAATTACGATGACTTATTCACACATGAAACAAACCTTTCGCTACAATTCCAATATTCTTCTCTCTAACCTGCTCTGACCAACACATAGCCAAAGTAGGCCTTTGCTTTCCTCCAAAACTAAAATTCTTACTCATCAATTTGATTCACATTTATGTGCATACATTTAGTATTTAAATATAATGAATATTTCATGCAATATGGTGAAGATGTAGGCCCCAAGGGTTAGCTCAATTGGTTGAGTCCCCGCTTGGAAGTAATCCCAGATTGTGAGGTCATAGGATCAAATCTCCTAGACGCTTGCGGGGTTAGGCCTCAGTGTTAGGCCGATAGTAGATCCCCTCAGGAGGATTTAAGCAATCGAAGTAGATCCCCTCAGGAGGATTTACTTCGATTTCTTAACACCATCGATGTAGCTGGTACGTGTGTGCAGGCACATAGGAACGTGAACCACCAGGGAAAAAAAATATGATGAAAATATGGTAACCCAAAGAAGGATTATATAAAAAAATTTAGTGGAGTTTCATAATTGTTAATTGTTTTTTAATAATTTTAATAAATTTTTTCATCTACATTTAATTTTTTAAATTTTACGAGTAATAGGTTGAGCTCTTAATGAATATATTGTTATAATAATTCTGAATCGTATGTTAATAAAGTATTTATTTTTTTGGAAATTAATTTATGTTAGATAGCATCTTTTATATGAGCATAAGTATCCAAAGGGTTTCCCTGGGATAATATTTCATGAAAGAAAAGAAAAAAATTGGATTGCTGCCAAAATAACTTCCCTTAAATGTCTTTTTTTTTATTGGCTTTCTTGTGCCCGATTGATGTTTATACAATGTTTGTGTTTTATTTATTATGATCTCTAAATTGTTGTGGATATTCCATTCAAATGGCTCATCACAATATATACAATAGAATACTAAAAAATTTGTTGTGAATGTTAATTTCCTTTATATATTAGATTCTTTAATTAATTAATTATTTTTAATGCTTGAATGAACAAGATAGCTCAATGTAAGAAATAGAGAATATAAACATATACAAATGATCCATAATAGACATAAAATTTACCTTGTGAAGCTTGATGGGCTTCCTAATTAGGTATAACATAAGGCCCATCTAACCTTTCCTAGGCACATAAAGGTTGTATTAGACTTCTCCTTCTACACGTAATAACGTTTTCTTAGCTTAAATAATTTCTTAGGAAGGTTATAGATATTTATAGTATTTTATGTGCCTAATGTGCTTCTTAGTCAAGATATTGAGAATATTTGACACATATAACAAGGATATATAGTTAGAGATATTTATGGGACCTGTCCCCTACCACAGGTAAACCAAACTCCGCTGAATTGAAGCACTAATTAGTCCTCCTTGTAGTCATGAGGTCATTGAGGGAGCATGCTCCTGTTCTTTAAGGTTTTTGAAGGGAAATAAATCCTCCTTTCAAGGAGGCACTTCCTCACTCGTTTTGTATAAATATAAGGATGAAGTATACCATTAGGATATTACAGAAAAGGTCAAAATAAGCTAGCAATAGTCAAGTTAGTAGAGGCAATAACTTAGAAGTTCAATATCTGCAACTTTTCATGTACACGCACTTTAATGAAAGGAATATTTGGTTCATAGAATTTTCTTAATTTAGGGATATGAAACTCCTTGGGTTAGAGCCCACCATAGGTGCTCAAGAATCTATTGTACTATTATCTTTCATTCACTTGTTCATTTATTTATTTGTGCAAATCATTTCTCAATATTGTTTTATGTAGGATTGATCAATTAACTTGTTTACAACATTCTCTTGCAAATTATTTGGAATAAATAAATGGTAGTCATCGTAGTTATTATTTGTTTTAGTGAATACCTCTTTTCATGCATTAAGATTCACCTTCTTTTTTTAAAATCTTTAGATGGTTTTCATCATTTATGTGTGTTGTAATTGTACAATTTCCTATTTTGCAGAGTTACAAGAGACTCTATAGTTTCCCATTTGTTGAATAAACATCTCTATAATTGAAATAAGGACATGAAAATTAGTGCTTTATCATCCTTTAGCCTTTCCCTAGCTCATTTTATCTTCGAATTGCATCCTTATTTCATTTTCCTGCTCACTAGACTGTCTTCTATAGAAAAATAAGGATTCTTGTAGTAGTTTTAATTTTTCATTCAAAACTCATCTAAAATTGCATTAAATTCCTATCATTAATAATTTTTACGTGTGAAAACATTCCCAAGACCCTAAAGGTGAAGTTTAGAAGGCAATAGATCAAGTAGTTCCTTTGGCCTAGTTGTTGTAGAAATTGTCTTTTTCTTGGAAGATTAGGGTTTGAAATTTACGTGCTTTATTTTATTTGTGAGTTTACTTTCTCTACACAGTGGAATTGAAATTATTTTATTTCATCATAAAAAAAATTTTCTTCCTTCCCCTATAATTATTATAGATTTTCTATCTATCCTTTATTTCCTATAATTTTGAATTTTACTTGTAGCATAAAAAATAGAATGGTATTTGAGTAACTGAACCTATACTTAGTACTTTCACCTACATGAAATTTGTAAGAGAAGAATATAATACATGTTGCACACATATTTTTGACCCCTCTTAATTTTGTAAAGACCTTCATTTGAAAATTAAAATTTTGACCATTGGGAGTTGCAGTGTTCTTGTTGTAATACTAAAGGTCATCACTTTCTAGCATCATTGCTAGGGAGGTGTCAAAGTAGGTATTTCCTTCTTGCTTGCTTATTTACTCTTTCAACGATTTTACTTTCTGCAAAAACAATAAAATATGCATTAGGAATTATTTATTTCAAAAATATAAAATTGCATTGCATTAACATTTTCGTTCAAGAGAGAAATTTTTGAAAACATAAAAAATATTTCTTTCTTTATGCCTCGAAGAATTAGGGATAACACAGGAACATTTTTTATATAAAACCCCACTTCCACAAACAACTAGTCTCCTTTCATTGACTGTGAACCTCCTATCCTATCCACCGTGGATAATAAGGCCTTCTTAGGTGAGCAAGCAAGGATTTCTAAGGAGCTTGCAGAAGGAGAAATACCTTCAAAACCCATTGATACCATGGTTATAAATAGGAAACCTGAAGTATTTCTTATAAGGGAGACAAATTGAGAATCCAAAATGAAAAACATCAGTCCTTCAAGCCTCCTACACTTCTATGGTTTGACTACTAAAACATTGACAATTTTATGTTTGATTTTGTTGTAGTTTGTAGGATATATGATTGCACAACATATGAGAAGAAGATCAAATTGTTCCCTTCCACTCTCAAGGATGTAGCCCTTCATTGGTTCATGAGCTTCGAATGGGGTAACATCACTTTATTATACAAGATTTATGATTGCAAATAAAACTATCTCCCCTAGACCTAGTGGACCTGTCTAGAACAACAGAAAGAAAATAATATAAAGTTTTCCTTAGAGAAATTGAAGAATGGAAAAAATGATTACTTGGAATACATCGCAAGCTTTACTCTCCTCTCAGCCTGTAAGATCCAATCATAGCTCAGAATGCTATAACGGAATCTATGTAGCATTATCCAATTACTTTATCCAATGGATCAAAAAAGCATTGAAACATATGAATGTAAAGATAACATAAAACATATAGGAAAAAAATATACTCTTTGTATTAATATGAATAGGAGAGAGTTTACAGCCAAGATTAATCGTCAATCTTGTAGAGATCTCCCCAAGTTGACTTGTGCTTCCTTGTCACAAAGAATAGCTCAATGTCACTCTAATGCATGTAGATGATGACTCTATTATATTCAAGGAAGCAAGATGAGGGCATGATCAGTCTCCAAAATCCAACCTTGATGTTGTATATGGTTGTAAATTTATAGGAAAGTGTTGTAGTTTAGGAATTATTATCCATTTACCAATCGAGGCTTGATATCCACTCTTGATTGGATGAGGAACTCAAGGGATAATAGGTGAGATATACAAGGTAGCATCATATAGGATTTGAAGTTATTATCTAAGATAAATGGTTGAAACAACTCGAAGGTTATAGAAGAGGAAGCTTTGGGATTCTTTTTATTTTCCTTGAATTTCTTGAATTAGTGCACCACAGCAAGGGGTAACCTGTTGCTAATCAACATTGGTGCATAATGGAGCAACCTACTGCTAAATGGAGGTTCCTAAAGGCCTAGGGTGCGATGGGCCTAAAAATCACTTATTTGAAGCAGTCATACCTACAAACTCAGGGATTTCTAAGACTCATGCTTAGGGATTTGTCTAAGGATGATTCCATGGTGTTCACGGACGTTGATTGATCCATTTTGTAGGCATATTGACCAGATGTCACAAAATGGCCTATAGATTCCCCTCTATAGTGAAAAGTCAGAAACAATGCTGATAACTGATGTGTTTTACCTTGTGACAAGTTCAGAACCAGAAAAATTGGTTGAGATAATCATCTATTACAATAAATTTGCATCATGATATCTTTAGTGAGGGAGGCATTGCCATGCTCAACACATAAGCTAATATTACATTTACAATGATAAAGAAGTTGTTATCACAGATAAAATTTCAATTTTTGATTGATAGGGTTATTAGCCTAGGTCTCATTTTGTTTCATAAAAATTGGTTCATGAAATTGATAAAACCTCATGAAATAGTCATTATCCTAAGTCTAAAATAGCCCATGAGTCATGCAATTAGATTCAAATCCATCAAAATCCACGTTAGGTTCACATGCATTGGTTTAAAATTTGATAGTGGCAACCTGCCTGATTTTTCCTAATTCCACAACAAATATAACTACAAATAGGCAGATTTCTTTACAGAATCACCTGACCATTTCGTAGCGAACCTGCCAGGTTTATAAATGAAAACATCGCGAAATCATGTTTTGAACCAATAAAAGGATGATGAGCTTTCAATACTTTTAGAGGTTTTGGGTGAATGTGAAGTCATGTGATTGGTTAGTACAATCATCCAAGCATGCATAATCATAAGTGTCATTCATCATTACCTTTCACTCCTCCCATTTGTCATTATTCCTCATATATTTGAATTTCACTTTCTAAAATCAACTCCAAAGTTCATCTCTGTGATAATCCTTTAGATATTTGCATGCAGCAGTTGAGTATTATCATTGAAGACTCCAACTCCATCACAAGAAGCTTGTTGTTCAAATTGGTTTCTTTGCAGGTGTCACTTTTTCAAGAAAGGCAACGCAGTATAAAGGAAGATGGCCATGAAAAATAAAACAAAAAAAAGAGCCTCTTGTGTACGATATGAACTTATGGACCTAAAATTTTTCATGGAAGACCATCGTGTTGTAGAGGACTTCATCAAAGCTCATTGCATGAGTTTTTACAAGAAGATACAAAGGGATTTCTCTATTTTTTGACTATTTGAGCAGTCAACTTCAAGTGCAGTTTCTGGGAAAAAAAGGGGATAATTCTAAAAAAAATAGAGAGGTTATTGTCAAGAACAGATCAAAGAACATTAACCGCTTTCACTTTTCTCACAGGTGCTACATATTGGGAGATTCAAATATGTCTTTGGGCTCTATTTTTAGAATGTGTTTTTTCCTGTTTTAGTCATGTCTTTGAAATGTAGATTCCAGACACATGGAGATGTTTTTCAAAAAACCAAGAGAGTTTTTTCTTTATCACAAAATCTTATAAAAAACCGTTCTCCCATTTTGAAAAATATATCAAGGATTCAAAGATAGGAGCTCATTTCGGAGCCCTAATTTTCAAAAAAAAAAAAAAAAAAAAAACAACTCCATTTTTGTTAATAGATGAACTTGTTGAAGGTGAAAATTCTGCTTCTTGAGGAGGATTAGAAGTATTTTGAACAAATTTTTCCTTATCATGCTTCATCATATCATCTTGCAGAGCCAAAGGAAATTTTTTGAAAAAAGAAGCACAATTTTTTAGTTTTCTACCAATTAGGCAATTCTGTAGCGAATCTCAGGCTTGAAGCCCAGATTTCGCTATGAAATCCTTGTACGTGTATTTTTTCTTAAATTCACATCTATGGTCAAAATCAAGGTGGGAAAAAATTTGTATTTAGCTCATTTGATTCAAAAATCATCTCCAAATCATCAAAGAGGGCTAAAAAGTGACATATATGGGTGAAGTTAGTTTGCTACTAAAATTTGCTATGAGATTGCTTTATTTCCCCTGTTTCTGCAGCTTGCAACTTTTCATAGCAATTTTTTATTTTAATGGTTCATTTGAGGTCATCCAGCCACGTGGAGAGTTTAAAGAGAATCGGAGGAATATTATAGAAAAGTTTTGGTCTTCGACAAGGCTGTTTAGTTCACTAGCTCAACATAAATACAATCAACAATTATCATTGCACCACTTCCTTAAAAATAAAATGGTTGTTTTCGTAATCTAGTGGGGGAGTTAATTCCTTGAACATGGTAAGTGCCACTTAAGAACATAACCATATCCAATTTAAATATGCAGTCTCTTCAGTTAGTAGATGTAATAAATAAGTGGAAGAGCCCCAATAGGCCTCCAAGTCATAAAGTCAGTAGGTGTCAATTTTATTCCCATGTATTTTGATTCTTGTTAAGATAGGTGTCATGCAAATTAGTTCGATGAACTAGCCATGTAGGAAGATCCAATGTAAAGGACTAAGGCTTATTAATAGGCAGGTTTTCAAAGAATCTGGGGTGGGAGGATGTTATTCTACACTACTACTATTGTAAACTTTTTCTGATCTGTAATATACACTAGCTCTATCTTTCTTCTTCACCTGAGATTAATTTGGTGTTTTCATGAGGATTTATCCTATGTATCTTACTATTTTGATTTTGGTATATTAATTTTTAATTACTCAGAATTCATGTACATCATGCTCTAAATTCCTTTAAGCATTAAGCTATTGTATATATGTGTGTGTTGTCCTTTCATTGAAACATATACATGCCTCAGCTTCCACAAGGAGAATCATGTCACTGAATTTCCTAACACTGAATCCATAATCCAAATGGTAGAAAACCCTATATGTTTTTCAACTGCATACAAACACATTCAAGACACTATTACAAATTTTTCCATCTGATTGAATCATATTTGAAAAAATCATAGTTACTTTTTGAGAGAGTCATCTTAGGCTGAAAAGGATAATTTTCAGTGACAATTTGGTTTGAAAGAGTTACTCTAGGTTTCCGGGTGGTGCATCCCATCTGTACCAACTAAGTGATAAAGTTTTGGTGCGTCTTCCGAGATTCTTAAGATATATTTCCCGAATTTTTTTCTCAAACAGTGGTGTTGAACTCTTGAAGGTAGCAGGAGCTCAGAAGCATTTGAGGCTGCATTCTACCTTGGCAACTTCATTGTTGAAGAATTCAAAAATTCATAACTTCATGGTGACTCCAGTGGACTTATGAAGAACTCAGATGCTGCCATTCTTGTTTCAAGATATGCATGTGTATATTTTTTTATAAATTTATGGTTTCCCAAATCCTTTTCCCAAGGATGCATATTTTTTAAGGAATGGTCCAAAATTTAATGGAGAAGATCTGAGTTTGACATTGAAGCATATATCAAATTTTTGTGACTTTACCGATCTTCTTAGAGTCATACATGAAGATATTTTCCTCATATTGTTCTATGATTCATTTCAAGGGAAATGTAGACAATGGATTGAAAGTTTTCCTGTCAGGTCGATTAAGTCATTTGCAGATTTTTGGCTAATCGTTTTGGAAACATGGATGGAAACAACAAAGTTTTTGGCACACCCTATTTCCTTTCAAGGTTTTAAGTAATGGAATGATGATCAAACTAATGAGGAAGTGGATGAAATTTTTTATTTGGCCTTGTCTTCTTATTTAGAGTCATTTTAGTGCAAGGCATAAGATAATATTATATTTTTGCATGAATTTTCTAAGAACATTGAGAAGGACATTGAAGTTTTAGAAGATCAAATTCAGTCCTATAATCTTCATGGTCAAGATCAGTCTTTTGAAAAAAAATTCATGCCAAAATAAAAAGAGAAGGTGGTGCTACCTTTTTATTTTGAGATTGAGGAGGAATGTATTGTTTTTGAAAATGATTTTGATAGCACACAACTGAAGCCATATGTTCCTAATGAAAGAGTATACGAGATGTCTAAAACTGCAGAATGTCTTGAGAATAACCAAACAAAATATGTCTTGTATGATCCCATAGCTGACTACATGGAAGAGTTCTATAGTCCAACTTTTCAATTATGTTTTCACTGTGAAAATCATACCCATTTTCTGTAACCTTTGTCATTACAGTATACCGTTTCTTTTGGTTTAAGAAAAATCAAGGATTTTAGGTATCAGATCAGCCCATTGACTGGCTTTATTGACAGTTTCATGTCTCTTGAATCAAACATAAATATTGTAGTTGTTATGGAAGGTATGAGTGTGTGTGAGTAATCTCAAGTATTCTGAGCATCTTTTCAACATGTTCAGATTTAGTGTTCAGTTTGTATTGCAGTTTTCAACAAGCTTGAGCCCAAGGAGAAGGCCCTAAAAGCTTGGCAAAGTCTTCGTCAATTTTATAAATTTTCATTTTTTCAAGGAAGGCACTGGAACTTCAAGTTCTCTGCTATACCACAGGGGCACACCATTCTTAATGGATTCACTGTTGTCACACATAAAATTTCAATTTTTTATTGATAGGGTTATTATCCTAGGTCTCATTTTGTCTCATAAAAATTGGTTCATGAAATTGATGAAAACTGTTAGGTCCCTATATTACTAGTATAGTCCCTTATTGTTGTTAGTGTAGCCCCATTATTGTTATTATTGTACCCTTGTAACCCCCATTTTATTATTATTGTGTCCTTAAATTATTATTGTTAGGTCGGCTAGGATTACACTGTGGCCCACTAGGATTACATTATGGCCCCATGGACTCCTATATATAGAAAGGAGGTTTTGTAAATTGAATCATCCAAGAATTGTTCATTTATGTGATGTATTCGAGGTTTCCCCCTCGAATTGGCTTATTTCTAAGGCTTTGATATCTCTTTTCTTCTATTTTTGGAGTTGGTTACACAACATTTGGTATCGGAGCTTTGGATTCTAGAGTTTCACTGCTCCAAACAGGTCATCGTGGAATTTTCGCTATAAATTTTTTTCTACGAAGTTTCAGAAGCTGAAATTTTTAGGTTACGAAGCCAAAATCCTGAGAACTATTTTCTAAAAATTTTAGAGCTTGGTTCGCAATATTTTCGGAGATATGATTTGTGGAAGTTAGGTCTTTTTTCAGGCTCCTAAATAGGTCATCCTGGAATTTGCGCTATAAAATTTTTTCTACGAAGGTTCAGAATCTGAAATTCAAATGATGTGAAGCTGAAATCTTGAGGAAATTCTTCAAAAAATTTCAGAGCTTGGTTCGTAATATTTTTGGAGATATGATCTGTGGAAGGTAGTGCTTTTTCAGGCTCCTGAATTTCATCTCAAAGAGGTGATCGTGGGAAAATTTCAATAACTCTCTCTCTGAGCATCAGATTGAAGTGACGTAAAAATTGGTTGCAATTAAATGGATTTTAGTTTCTTGGCTATCAATTTCAGAGACAAAGGATGAAACCGTGACACGTGGCAAGTCGTAAAAGTTCGCTCTACTGAACCAGTCCATAATTAGGTCATTGTGGGAGATTGGACACAACTTTGTCTTCGAGAATCCAAATCAGGTCATACCTGTGGTATTAGAAAGATAATTCAGAGGGCTACGTTGGTAATTAAATTAAGATATTTAAGTGCTTCAATCACAGATATAATCCAATTTCATTATCGAGCTCCTCAAAAGCAAGGAAAAGGTGTGTATTTTTTTTCCGAATTGCATAAGTCTTGTTTGAAGAATCAATTTGAATTGATTCCAAGGGCATATTGTAGAATAGATATCTGTATTGGGTTCTAAAATATGCCCCATAAAAATAATTCAACACCCATTAAGCCTTCAGAAAGGTCTACTATGACTCATGAAGATGAAGAATTGCAACATGATCTATCAAAATTACAAGAGCAAGTGCAACAAATTTCACTCTCGCAAAGAGCAACAAAAAATGAAATGGAAGTTTTGAAGAAAGGCATGGAAGAGAAGACGGATGGTTTGAAGAAAGACATGGAAGCTAAGATGGATGGCATGGAAGCTGGCATGGAAGCTAAGATGGATGACATGAAATACAACATGGAAAACAACATGAAAAACATGAAGAATGATCTAAAAGCTAACATCGAAGGTTTCACCAAGTTGATACAAGAAATGTTTCCTAATGGTGAAAAGATAGTAGAAGAACCTCATGATGAGAACAAAATAAATGTTAATCGTGATTTCATAAACTCTAATGTTGGCGGGAAGAACCACCATATTCCAAAAATGGATATGAGGAAGTTTGATGGAAAGGATCCTGTAACATGGATACTACAGATGGAGCAATATTTTGATCTCCATAATGTTCAAAACACACAAAAGGTACGCATTGCAACTTTACATTTAGAACAAAATACATTTGTATGGTATTGATGGCTTTGCTCCCGTAAAAAAATTGTCACTTGGTAAATTTTTATGGAAGAAATGATAGCACATTATGAGGATACAAAGAGCAACACCTTCTTTAGCCAATTGATAAATCTCAAACAAAAGGGTTTAGTGGGGCAGCACATTGAGGACTTCCAAAAATTGAATAGAAGGGTAACTGATATTCTAGAGGAACACAGGATCGATCTCTTCATAGGCACTTTAAAGAATAACATCCAACACGAAGTTCGCGTTTTGGAACCGGATTCATTGGAGAAGGCATTCGAGTTGGCAAGAAAAGTTGAATGTAAAATAATGGCGACAAGGAAGCCTACCACTCAATTCTATAAAGAAGGAAGTGTTGCTACGCCTAGATTTCCACAACCTACAAGGTTGACACCACAAAAATTGGAAGAAAAAAGAGCAAAAGGGCTTTGCTATAGTTGTGATATAAAATACACTAAAGGTCATAAGTGTGCTGAGAAGAAATTATTTTACATAGATTGTGAAGAGGAAGAAGAAAATGAACAAGAAGAGGATATACACCAGGAACCAACCCTAGAAGAGGAAGAAATGAATATGACCATATCGTGTAATGCACTGGCAGGAATTACCACTCCTCAAACTCTCAATATAGAAGGACAAATCAAGAAGAAAAAGGTAATAGTGTTGATTGATTCAGGTAGCACCCATAATTTTATTCATTGTAAGGTAGCCAAGGAATTAAATTGTTTCCTATACCCAACACCGGAATGTCAAGTGATGGTTGCAAATGGAGGAACTATAAATTGCTCTGGAAAATGCCATAATATCAAGCTAACCATGGGGGAATATGTATTGACTAGTCCAATTCTTTCCATTCCTATGGGAGGTGCTGATGTTGTACTAGGAGTACAATGGTTACAATATTTGGGGACGTTAGCTTTTAATTTTCAAGAAATTTTCTTGAAATTTTTTTCAGAAGGAAAGGAAGTCGAATTACAGGGTATTGAAGGGAAGTCGGGAAGGATAATAAGCTCTAATGTCATGACAAAGCTTCTAAAGAAAGAACAACAAGGCGTAATTGCACAATTATACTCACTAGAAGTTCTGACATCAAAATCATCTATTTCTACAGATCTCCAACAAGTCTTGGAAAATCATTCCAAGGTGTTTGAAACTCCTAAAGGATTCCCACCTATTCGTGATCATGATCATGCTATTCATTTGATTCCAGGAAGTGTTCCTCCAAACATCAGGCCTTATAGATATCCTTACTTCCAAAAGAGAGAAATTGAATGTATGATTGCAGAAATGTTAGAGGCAGGTATAATTCAACCGAGTCAAAGTTCTTTCTCTACTCCTGTAGTATTGGTACACAAGAAGGATGGATCATGGTGAATGTGTCTGGATTATAGGGAGCTCAATAAGCTCACCATTAAAGACAAATTTCCCATTCCTATGATTGATGAATTATTGGATGAATTACATGGAGAAATTTATTTTACCAAGTTTCATCTTCGTTTAGGATATCATCAAATTAGAATGAAGACTGAAGATATTCCAAAAATAGGATTTCGAACTCATGAGGGTCATTATGAATTTTTGGTCATGCCTTTTGGCCTTACCAATGCACCTTCTACATTTCAAGGGTTGATGAATTCCATTTTCAAACCCTTCCTTAGAAAATTTGTGCTAGTATTTTTTGATGATATAGTAATCTATAGCAGGTCTTGGAAGGATCATGTTGAACATGTTGACAGGGTGGTCAAACTATTGCAGGAGAAACAATTATATGCAAAAAAATCCAAATTTTTCTTTGGAGTACAAGAGGTGGAATATCTGGGTCATATTGTATCTCACGAGGGTGTTAAAGTAGACACTAACAAAATTAAAGCCATTAAGGAATGGAAAGTCCCCGCAACCATAAAGCAGTTGCGAGGATTTCTCAGGTTAAACGGGTATTATTGCAAGTTTGTTAAGAATTATGGGAGAATAGCAACACCTCTAACAACATTATTGAAGAAAGATGCATTTTCATGGACTCCTGAAGCAGCTAAGGCCTTTGAACGTCTTAAAGAGGCAATGTACCTAGCACCTGTCTTAGCTATGCCAGACTTCACAAAAGCCTTTATTGTGGAATGTGATGCCTCAGGAAATGGAATTGGTGCAGTTTTAATGTAGGAAGGAAGACCCATTACTTTTGAAAGTCATCCAATCAAAGGAAAGTACTTACAGAAACCTATTTATGAGAAGGAAATGTTAGCAATACTGCATGCACTAAAGAAATGGCGAACTTACCTAATGGGAGGACACTTCAAGGTAAAAAATGATCATGATAGTCTTAAACACTTTTTGGAACAAAGACTATCGTCAGAAGAGCAGCAAAAATGGGTCACAAAGATGCTGGGCTATGACTTTGAAATAATCTACGAAAAAGGAATGTTTAATGTTGTTGCAGATGCACTCTCAAGAAATAATGAAGAGGTGGAAGCATTGCTTTGTGCCATTTCTATTATCCAACTAGATTGGATAACCGAAGAAAGAGATGAATGGAAGAAGGACAAAGATGTATGGAAAATCATTCAAAAGTTACAGCAAGATCCTAGTACATCTGATACATTTAGTTGGAAAAATGATTCCTTATGGTACAAAGATCGCTTATATCTTTGTAATAATTCCCAACTAAAACAAAGGATTCTTCTGGAATTGCACACTTCTCCTTTAGGAGGACACTCAGGATTTTTAAAAACTTACCACAGGGTGAAGAAAGAATTTTTTTGGGATGGCCTTAAATCTGATATTCAAAAGCTTGTGGCGGAATGTTTGGTTTTCCAGCAGAATAAAGTGGAGACAATTAAGACCCCGGGACTTCTACAACCTTTATCCATTCCAAGTCAACGTTGGGAGGAGATTTCAATGGATTTTATCACAGGTTTACCTAAGTCCGAAGGAAGAGTGTCATCATGGTGGTAGTTGATAGACTTACCAAGTATGCACACTTTTGTGCATTATCTCATCCATTTAAAGCAAGTACAGTTGCTACTACATTTATGGACGGAATTCAAAAGCTACATGGAAGCCCAAGGGTTATTGTGAGCGACAAAGATCCCATTTTTACTGGAAATTTTTGGACGGAGTTATTTTCTTGTTTGGGTACTCAATTAGCTCATAGCTCATCGTATCATCCTCAATCTGATGGTCAAACTGAGATAGTAAATAAATGTTTGGAAGGATATCTTCGTTGTTTTGTATCTGATAAACAAACACAATGGGTCAAGTGGTTACCTCTCGTTGAATGGTGGTATAACACTTCCTTCCATACTGCAGCAAAAATGACCCCATTTATGGCACTTTATGGATATCATCCACCATCCATCACATCATCTTTAAGGGAAAATTTGAATGTTCAAGCAGTGGAAGATCACATCGAGCATCAGCAAGAATTTCTCCAAATCTTAAAGGATAACTTGAATTTGGCACAAAATTGAATGAAACAACAGGCAGATCAACATCGCAGCAAGAGAAGTTTTGATGTAGGAGATTGGGTATTTTTACGGCTACAACCATACAAACAAATGTCCCTCAAGCAAGAAAAGAAGGATAATAAATTATCGCCAAAGTACTATGGTCCTTACAAGGTGTTGCAAAAGATTGGTACTATGGCATACAAATTGGAGCTTCCTGCTTCTTCGCGAGTACATCTAGTTTTCCATGTTTCGTGCTTAAAGAAGGTTATAGGTGAAAATATTCCAGTTCAAACAATATTGCGAGAACTTGATGAGGAAGGAAAAATCATATTGGAACCGGAAGCGGTCACGGAAACAAGAACTCGACAACTACGAAATCGATCAATTTCAAAGTATCTCATCAAGTGGAAGAACTTACCCATTGAAGATTCTACATGGGAGGATGAGAATTTTATACGAAAGCACCCAGAGCTACTCAAGCGTTGAGGACAACACTTTTTTTGAAGGAGAGGGGCATGTTAGGTCCCTATATTACTAGTATAGTCCCTTATTGTTGTTAGTGTAACCCCCTTATTCTTATTATTGTACCCTTGTAACCCCCATTTTGTTATTATTGTGCCCTTAAATTATTATTGTTAGGTCGGCTAGGATTACATTGTGGCCCACTAGGATTACATTATGGCCCCATGGACTCCTATATATAGAAAGGAGGTTTTGTAAATTGTATCATCCAAGAATTGTTCATTTATGTAATGTATTGGAGGTTTCCCCCTCGAAGTGGCTTATTTCTAAGGCGTTGATATCTCTTTTCTTCTATTTTTGGAGTTGGTTACACAACAAAAACTCATGAAATAATCATTATACTAAGTATAAAATACCCCATGGGTCATGTCATTAGAGTCAAATCCATAAAAATCCACCTTAGGTTCACATGCATTGGTTTAAAGTTTGATAGTGGCAACTAGTCTTATTTTCCTGATTCCACAGTGAATATAACTACAAACAGACATATTTCGCTACAGAATCACCTGACCATTTCATAGCAAATCTGCCAAGTTTATAGCTGAAAACACCACGGAATCATGGTTTTTTTTCACCAATAAAAGGATGATGAGCTGTCAATTTTTTTAAAGGTTTTGGGTGAATTTGAAGTCATGTGATCAGTTATTATAGTCATCCAAACATGCATAATCATAAGTTTCATTCATCATTAACTTTCACTCCTCCCATTTGTCATTATTCCTCATATATTCAAATTTCACTTTTTAAACTCAACTCCAAAGTGCCTCTCTATCATCATCCTTTCGATATTTTCATGCAGTAGTTGATTATTATCATTGAAGAGTCCAAGTCCATCATAAGAAGCTTGTTGTTCAAATTGGTTTCTTTGCAGGTGTCACTTTTTCAAGAAAGGCAACGTAGTATAAAGGAAGATGGCCATGAAAAAGAAAATAAAAAAAGGAGGCTCATGTGTAAGATATGAAATTATGGACCTAAAATTGGTCATGGAAGAACCTAGTGTTGTATAGGACTTCATCAAAGCTGGTTGCATGAGTTTTTACAAGAAGATACAAAGGGATTTATCTGTTTTTTGATTGTTTGAGCAGTCAACTTCAAGAGCTTTTTTTGTGCAAAAGAAGGGGAATTATGAAAACATGAGAGATTTTATTGTCAAGAATAGATGAAATAACATTAGCTTCTTTCATGTTTCTCATGGGTGCTACAAATTTGGAGATTCAAAGATGTCTTTGGGCTCCATTTTCAGAATGCATTTTTTCCTGTTTTAGACATGCTTTTCACATGAGGATTCCAGACACCTGGAGATGTTTTTCAAAAAACCAAGAGAGGATTTTCTTCAACACGAACTGATTTACAAAAAAATCCTCCTGTTTTGCAAAAAATATCACGAATTCAGAGATATGAGCTCAATTATCAACCCTAATATTCACAAAAAAACAACTCCATTTTTATTAATAGATGAAATTGATAAAGGTGAAAATTCTGCTTCTTAAGGAGGACAAGAGGTATTTTGAACGAATTTTTCATTATTAGGCTTCATCATATCATCTTGCAGAGCCATAGGCAAAATTTGGAAGAAATAAGCACAATTTTTTAGTTTTCTTCCAATTAGGAAATTTCATAGAGAATCCCAAGCTTGAAGCCCAAAGTTTTCTACGAAATCATTGTAGGTGTCTTTTTGCTTAAAATTATAGCTATGGTCAAAATGAAGGTAGGAAAAAAATTGTATTTAGCTCATTTTATTCAAAAATCATCTCCAAATCATCAAAGAGGGATAAAAAGTGACATAGATGGGTGAATTCAATTTGATACTAAAATTCACTACGAAATTGCCTTATTTCCCCTGTTTCTGCAACGAGCAACTTTTTGTAGCAAATTTTTATTTTAATGGTTCATTGGAGGTCAGACAACCACATAGAGAGTTTAAATATTATCAGAGGAATATTCTATCAGAGGTTTGGTCTTCGACAAGGTTTTCTAGTTCACCAGCTTAGCATAAAGACATTAAAAAATTATACCAGCTTAGCATAAAGATATTAAAAAATTATCATTGCACCAATTCCTTAAAAATAGGATGACTATTTTCCTAATCTAGTGGGGGAATTAATGTCTTGATCATGGTTACTAACACTTAAGCACATAACCATATTCGATGTAAATATGTAGTTGCTTTAGTTAGTAGCTATAATAAATAACTGGAAGAGTCCCAATAGGTCTCTCAATCATAAAGTCAGTAGGTGTCATTTATATTCCCATTTATTTTGGTTCTTGTTAAGATAGGTGTCAGGAAAAGTAGTCTAATGATCTAGCTATGTAGGAAGATCTAATGTAAAGGACTAAGGTCTATTAATAGGATTTTTTTCGAAGAATATGGGGTGGGAGGATGTTATTCTACACTAATACTATTGTAAACTTTTTATGATCATTAATATACAGTGGTTGTGTCTTTCTTCTTCACCTGAGATTCATTTGGTATTTTCATGAGCATTTATCCTATGAATATTACTATTTTTCTTTCAGTATCTTAATGTTTAATTACTCAGAAATCATGTACATCATGCTCTCACTTCCTTTAAGCATTAAATTATTGTATATCTGTGTGCGTTGTCCTTTCATTGAAACATCTACATGCCTCAACTTCCACAAGGAGAACCATGTCACTGAATTTCCTAACACTGACTCCATAAGCTCAATGGTAGTAAACCCTATACATTTTTCACCTGCATACAAAAACATTCAAGACACTATTATAGAGTTAGTCGTCTGATTGAATCATATTTGAACAAATCATAATTACTTTTTGAGAGATCCATCTCAGGATGAAAAGGCTAATTTTTAGTGAGAAGTTGGTTTGAACGAGTTACTCTAGCTTGTCTGGTGGAGCGACCCATTTGTACCAACTTAGTGATATAATTTTGGTGCATCTGTCATGAGTTTGAAGAAATATTTCCTGAAGTTTGTGCTCAAATAGTGATGCTGAAATCTTCAAGGTAGCAGGAGCTTAGAAGCATTCGAGGCTACATTCTACCTTGGTGACTCCATTGTTGAATAATTTAGAAATTCATAACTTCATGGTGACTCCATTGGACTTATGAAGAACTTAGACGTTGCCATTCTTGTTTCAGGGTATGCATGTGTATATTTTTCAGATATTTATGGTTTCCCAATTCCTTTTCCCAATGATGCATATTTGTTATGGAATGGTCCAAAATTTAATAGAGAAGATTTGAGTTTGACCTTGAAGCATATATCAAATTTTCATGACCTTACCGAGCTTCTTAGAGTCATACATGAAGATATTTTCATCACATTTTTCTATGATTCATTTCAAGGGAAATGTAGATAATGGATTGAAAATTTTCCTGTCAAATCTATTAAGTCATTTGCAGATTTTTGGCTTACCTTTTTGGAAACATGGATGGAAAAAACAGAGTTGGTGGCAGACCCTCTTTCCATTAAAATTTTTAAGCAATGGAACGATGATCAATTAATGATGAAGTGGATGAAAATTTTTCTTCAGCCTTGTATTCTTATTTAGAGTCATTTGAGCGAAAGTCATAAGATACGATTCAATTTTTGGATGAATTTGCTAAGAACGTTGAGAAGGACATTAAATTTTTAGAAGATCAAATTCAGTCCTATAATCTTCATGTTCAAGATCTGTCTTTTGAAATTTTTTTCATGCCAAAATAAAAAGAGAAGGTAGTGCTACCTTTTTATTTTGAGATTGAGGAGGAATGTCTTGTTTTTTAAAATGAGTTTGATAACACACAAGTGAAGTCTTATGTTCCTAAAGGAAGCATATATGAGTTGTCTAAAATTGCAGAATGTCTTGAGAATCACCAAACAAACTACGTCTTCTATGATCCCATAGTTGACTAAATGGATGAGTTCTATAGTCCAACTTTTCAATTATGTTTTCACTGTGAAAATTAGACCCATTTTCTATTACCTTTACAATTACAGTATACAATTTACTTTTGGTTTAAGAAAAATCAAGCAGTTCAAGTATCAGATCAAGTCATTGATTGAATTTATTGGAGCTCTCGAATCAAACATGAAGATTGTGGTTGTTAGGGTAGGTAGGAGTGTGTTTGAATAAGATCAAGTATTATTAGCATATTTTTAGCATGTGTAGATTTAGTATTATGTTTTCATTGCAGTTTTCAACAAGCTTGAGCCTGAGGAGAATGCCATAAAATCTTGGCAAAGTCTTCATCAATTTTAGAAAGTTTTAGTTTTTGAAGGAAGGCACTGGAACTGCAAGTTATTTGTTGTACCATAGGGGCACACCATCCCCAGTGGAGCCACTGTTATGACCCATAAATTTTCAATTTTTGATTGATAGGGTTATTAGCATGGGTCTCATTTTTTCTCATAAAAATTGGTTCATGAAATTGATGAAAACTCATGAAAGAGTAATTATCCTAAATCTTAAATAGCCCATGGGTCATGTAATTAGAGTCAAATCCATAAAAATCCACATTAGGTTCAGATGCATTGGTTTAAATTTTTATAGTGTCCACCAATCTAATTTTTCCTGATTCCACAGTGAAATATAACTGCAAATAGGTAGATTTTTCTACAGATTTACCTGACCATTTCATAGAAAATCTACGAGGTTTATGATTGAAAACACTGCAGAATCATGTTTTTTTTGCACCAATAAAAGGATGATGAGTTGTAAATTTTTTTATAGGTTGTCAGTGAATGTGAAATCATGTGATCATTTATTACAGTCATCCAAGCATGCATAATCATAAGTTTCATTCATCATTACCTTTCATTCATCCCATTTGTCATTATTCCTCATATATTCGAATTTCACTTTTTAAACTCAAATCCAAAGCTCCTATCTGTCATCCTCCTTTCTATATTTGCATGCACTAGCTGATTATTATCATTGAATAGTCCAACTACATCACAAGAAACTTGTTGCTCAAAATGGTTTCTTTGCAAGTGTCACTTTTTCAAGAAAGGAAACGTAGTATAAAGGAATATGGCCATGAAAAAGAAAACAAAAGGAGGAATCTCATGTGTAGGATATGAATGTATAGACCTAAAATTTGTCATGGAATACCCTAGTGTTGTAGAGGACTTCATCAAAGTTGGTTGCATGAGTTTTTAGAAGAAGATACAAAGGAATTTCTCTGTTTTTTGACTGTTTGAGCAGTCAACTTCAAGAGAATTTTATGGGAAAAAATAGGAGAATTATAAAAAAATTATAGAGGTTATTTTCAAGCATAGATCAGAGAAAATTAACCTCTTTCACTTTTCTCATAGCTTCTAAAAATTGGGAGATTTGAAGATGTCTTTGGGCTCTATTATCAGATTGCGTTTTTTCTTGTTTTAGAAATGTTTTTCAAATGCATATTTCAAACACTTGGAGATGGTTTTAGAAAAACCAAGAGAAGTTTTTGTTCATCATGAATTGATATACAAAAACCTCCTCCCATTTTGCAGAAAATATCAAGGATTCATATATAGGATCTCATTTCTGAGCCCTAAGTTTTAGAAAAAAACAGCTCCATTTTTATTAATAGATGAACTTCCTGAAGGTGAAAATTCTACTTCTTGAGGAGGGTAAGAGGTATTTTGAACCAAGTTTGACTAAACATGCTTTATATTATCATCTTGCAGATCCATAGGAAAAATTTTGAAGAAAAAAGAATAATGTTTGAGTTTTCTGCCAATTAGGCAATTTCGTAGCAAATCCTGGGCTTGAAGCCTAGATTTCGGTAACAAATTGCTGCAGATGTCTTTTTTCTTAAAATCATAGCTATGGTAAAAATCAAGGTGGAAAAAAAATTGTATCTATCTCACTTGATTCAACAATCATCTCCCGATCATGGAAGAGGGATAAACAATGATATATATGGGTAAAGTTAATTTGCTACTAAAATTCATTATGAAATTCCCTTATTTCCCCTGTTTCTGCAGTGAGCAACTTTCTGTAGAAATTTTTTATTTTAATGGTTCATTGGAGGTCATCCAACCATGTGGAGAGTTTAAAGAGTATTAGAGGAATATTCTAGTAGAGGTTTGGTATTTGACAAGGTTTTCTAGTTCACCATATCAACATAAAGACAATTAACAATTATCATTGAACCACTTCCTTAAAAATAGGATGTCTGTTTTCATAATCTAGTGGGGTAATTAATGTATTGATCATGGTTAGTGCCACTTAAGCACATAAACATATTGAATGTAAATATGCAGTCGCTTGAGTTATTAGATGTAATAAATAAGTGGAAGAGTCCCAATAGGTCTCTATCCATAAAGTGAGTAGGTGTCATTTTTATTCCCATGTATTTTGGTTCTTGTTAAGATAGGTTTCATGCAAAGTAGTTCGATGATCTATCCATGTAGGAAGATCTAATGTAAAGGAATAAGGCCTATTAATAGGTAGGTTTTCAAATGATATGGAGTGGGAGGATGTTATTCTACACTGCTACTGTTGTAAACTTTTTATGATTAATAATATATAGTGCCCATGTATTTCTTCTTCACCTGAGATTCATTTGGTGTTTTCATGAGATTTTATCCTATGTATCTTACTATTTTTCTTTCAATATATTAATGTTTAATTACTCAGAATTCATGTACATCATGCTCTGACTTCCTTTAACAATTAATCTATTGTATATTTGTGTGTTTTGTCCTTTCATTGAAACATCTACATGCCTCAGCTTCCACAAGGAGAAACATGTCACTGAATTTTCTAACCGTGACTCCATAAGCCCAATGGTAGCAAACCCTATACATTTTCACCTACATACAAAAACATTCAAGACACTTTTACAGAGTTATCCATATGATTGAATCATATTTGAACAAATCATAGTTACTTTTTGAGAGAGCCCTCTCAGGCTGAAAAGGCTAATTTGCAGTCATAAGTTGGTTTGAAAGGGTTACTCTGGGTTGTTTAGTGGAGTAGCCCATATATACCAACTTAGTGATAATAGAAGTATTGTCCACTGATGAAAGAGTGTGGATCCATGATTAGATAATTGTGTGATCATAGCCATCATGCTTTGTAATCCTCCATTACTTCTGAAAGCATAGCCCCGATGGATGGAACTAGATCTAGGGTCTTCTATCACGCTCACTTGATGTTTCAATGTATGAATCTAACCATGAGAATAAATGAGTTGAGTTCGAACATGGTAGAAACCATAATATTATTGGCCAATTATGTAATTTGTTAACAGATGTTAATGGTTATCAAGGTACAACAAAACAATGGTGTAAATGAATGAGTTGAATTCGAACAGCACACATAATCTGTTGGTCAAATGCCAATGATGTAAACCTATCACCGACAGTAAGGAAGCTTTCCATTTATGTATGCAAGCCCCAAGGTACTAAATGAATATTTTGTAACTCAACTTCTTGGATAATGAGTTGATGTCGACAAGAAGCGACTTGTCACATGAGGGCCTTGATGTATCCCCCATCAATGACAAGAAATAAGTATCATGATTTCAGACAGAATGATGTTGATGTGGAACTAGTTCAGGAATGACATACATGAATGTAGGCTTAAGATTTTTGTATCAGAAATCAACTGAATGAATTCTATTGAATACAAAAACTAAACTTAATGGAGTTGGTAGAATTAACACAAAACTAAAAACAAAAGCTTTGAAATGGTGTGATGAACCAAAGAAAAAGTAGGTTTACCAACCCAAAAACCATGAATGTGAAGTGGAACAATATCATGTTAAAGAGAGACTCGTTTCCATTAATAGGTGGATTATTCCATTTTCCTAGTTTCCCCAACCATTTATGGTCAATACCTCTTTATTTTTTAACAAGCTTGAGGAGGATAACATATGCTTGATATGTAAGTTCATCCTTTGGAGGAATTCATCTGATTATTTCTAATGAACCCTGAGAAGGAGTGGTTTGGTATCGTCACGTTTGAAAATTACATGGATTTTTAATGATTTTAAAAGTATATCAGAGGTGAAATTCAACTTATTTTTCATGTTTAGAGTGTTTGAAAAAGAGGCGAAAAAGAAAACTCCAAAGGTTACTTTTCATAGATAGTCTCTTGAGTTTGAAAAGGTAGAAAATAATGCTCTGGAGAACCTATTAGCAATGTTCGACTAAGGTATTCCTTTTTTGTAATTAGTCTATCTCAGTCTGGAAAAGGGTTAAACTTATATTGAGTAGAGATATTTCATTTACTTTAATGAGTTTTAGAAGGAAAGTGCTTGAAAATTTTTTCATTTTTAGGGAGACTGAAAAGAGATGAAAGAGGGCTCCACCTAGAGAAATGAGTGTTATAAATGGTAGAAACTGGTTCCATTCATGATGCAACTACTCAAAAGATGTAGAGGTGAAGAGGTTGGATAATAAGACCACTCATCGCAGTGGTTCCCCAAGAAAGGGTAAAAACCAAGTGAAAGCATATAATTGGCCAAGAAGATGGTGATGATGGAATGAGAAAACCAATGATCATATGGTAAAAAGAGGTTTATAAAAATGAAAGTCACAAGAGATAAATTTGGAATGGTTTCATTTTTATACAAGATCGAAACATGGGAAGCTATGCTTGAAACTGGTTTCATTTTTACACAAGATTGAAAAAAAGTAAAACTATGCTTGTTATATGTTTGCATGTCCCCTATATAATGAATCAAGCCTAAGGAAATGCCCCCCAAGCTCCATTTCATTAAGCTAAGTATATTACATGTTACTAATAGGTGGATGGAATGAAGGTTAATTTAGGAGATCAAATGAAAAAATCGAAGAAGAATTTACAATATCTAATCAAAGACTCGAATCGGAGGGGGAATTGTTTCATTTTTAAACAAGATTGAAATAGGAAAAGAACTCTGCTCAAGGAACCTTGTTTCATTTTTTAATGAGCTTGACATAAGAAAAGGAAATTTTCTCATATAACCTTGTGTGATTGTTTAAGGAGTTTGACAAAAGGAAAGGAACTTTTCTCTAGTTCCTTGATCTTGACCTCCAAGAGTCCATGGATTCCACTAGGTTCTCATCATATGAAAGAACAATTCTATGTAAGGTATCATGATAAAGGGATCCAAAATAAATATCAGGCTCCAATCCCCCCAATAAATGATGCACTACACCACCTACTAGATCATCAGTAGATGTGGGAATGGAACAAGTTTCCACATAATTAATATGTGGTGGGGTAGATACCTCTTGCATTTAAGGAACATTTAGGGAAGTTGGCTCATTTTGAGTCTAATCAGGACCAACGAATTAAATTTGGTCAATGGTAAAGATTCTTTCTTAATGTGGGAGACATATCACATGAAATAGTGAAGAGATAAGAGCTCCCATGAAATAAATATAGTCACGCCCAAGTAGTAAATTAAAATCCAAAGGGATTTGGACTACCATCACATTGATACAGGTGGTATTTCCTCCCAAAGTAATAGGAAAATAAGGAAGGATCACTAATGGTTGACCGGTGTCGTCGCTAAAATCCAACAAATTCTAGGTAACAGGCATAAGTTGCAGAGAACTGAAGGCCTTCCAAGTTTTTGAGGATAGAATACTAAAAGGTGTGGCTTCATCTATGAATGTGCCTGATACGACTATATTATAAGCTTGTATTGTGATTTGGAAGGGCATGTAAGGAGGAAGATGATATCCTACTAGTCGACTCAAATCAAAGGAAGTGACCATACTACTTGGAGGGGGTGTTGTGGGAATGGGAGAACTGCCCCCTTGTGCTATTGGCTCCCCCTGCTATTGGAACATGATATTTCCCCCCCATTCATTAGAATTTGAATAAATGAGAAGAACTTGAGAATTATGAGATTCACTCTCTACGTGAAAAGTACAATCAAGGGAATGTGGAATAAATTCAACCATATTCTTAGCTAATGATTGGTTGGGAACATACTCATGGTATTCACGTTCAGAGAGTGTGGGATTGAATGGAGATAAATTTTGATCGATCACTTCATCAACTAGTGGAGGATTAGGGGAAATATTTCAATAACTATATGGAAGACGAGGTTGAGAATTTGTAAGGTTTTACAACTCTTTTTAGGCTTTATCCAAGACAAAGGTGAATAGGAATATTCCCTTCACATAACCTAGAAGGAAACTTAACTTTACCCTTTTTCCCATGGATCTTACTATCACTAATAGATGGTTTGTCACCAACATGATCTCCAGAAGTTGATGACGAAGGTTGATGTGAGCATGTCGACTACACTTCTAATACCTTGGGAATACCAGGACAATATCTAAGAAGGTGATCACCATTACATAAATTTCTAGGGAATTTAACCTTGCCGGGATGATTGGAAGATTTCTCCATACTAGTTGCATTGGTAGCAATGGTTTCCTGATTTCCCTCGTGCTTATTTTTATTTTTATTAATATTACTTTTCATCTTCGTCTTCTTATCCACATGGTTACAAACTTTGAGGCTTTCACTAGCTGAAGAGGAAGAAGACCGAATACATGAAGAAGGCAAAAGGTCAACGTTAGGATCATCTTGTTTAGGTGGAAGAGCATGTTGTTGAGAAATAGTTTAGACAGTCAAAACCATAGGGGTTGAAAAAAACCAAAATGGTAAACAAATGGTAAATCCGGGAAGGGACAATGTTGTCATATAAGGAGAACCAATATTTCCAAAAGGAGGAAAAGGACTAGGATTCTTGTCAGAGTGGTTTCCTTGATTGGTGGAATTGGGAATTGTCACCATTAGTATCGACCTAGGATCTACTATGGAGTTTTTCCAAGGTGAGGATGTTGTTTTGAGGTCAATTAATTGATTTTAGAAATTAATAACTCAAAATAAATCAAAAGAATATGGAGAAAGATTTACCAAGTAACTATGAGCTGCAATATGCCACCTTAGTGAACCAAGGATTTATGTACAAGCAGGTAATATCCCTGAATGTTTTTTTTTTGTGTATCATATTGTACAAGGTAACCGACTCAGTTACCTATGGATGGATAGAAACCTATAACGAAATTCCAAAATAAACCCAAAGGTATGTGGAAATGCAGTCTGTGTCTAATGCATAATCGTATGATGGGAGAATTCTCACATAATTTTCATGCGTGGAGCGCCATATACTCGGAGGTACGTGGAGAAAAATCCAATACACTTATGTATGTGGAATGGGATATCACCCTTGGAATGTAATGCTAAAAAAGAACGACAACTCCTACACTTAAAGATGTAGAAACAGGTCTCTAGCCTAGAACTCTATGTGTGTCATTAATTTTCAAATTCTCCTTAAGTTAATTAAGTAGTTTTTAGAGTTTATCTTTAGTTAAATTTTATTTTTTAAGGATCACCAAAAATTTCACCTAAATATCCTAAAAACGCAATCTAGCATGATGAAATTAAATTCATCTTTTCAATCAAAATCTATGTATGGGAGAGAAAAGAGAAAATATTATGCAACATACAAGATGCAATAGAAAATATTTTTAACCAATTCCCCTAATACAATTGTTCATAATTCCAATTTCACACACAAAACCTTAGATGAAATGTATGATGCATAATAGTTTTCTTTTCAATTCCACTTAATTTTTAGATGAAAAATAAGATATTTTCTTAATCACTAATAAAAGAAACTATTTAGAACAATGAGTGAAACACCAATTCCTTCAAGCAATCCAATGATCAAGAAATCAGTTTTCTAATGACTTATTTGAAAAGAAAAAATATAAATATAAAAAAAATCTTATCAAAGGCACTCAAAACCAAAATAAAACAAGATGAAGGCTTCTAAGAGACCAAGACACACCTAGGGACACAAGGAGGACCAACTAGAACAAAGTAAATCAAAGAGAAAATCATGAAAATGAAATTTTTTTTTTTCATGAAACCGAGGCCAACGTAGGTGCAGATAGGCTAGAATTTATGTTAATGTAGGTGTAGTGAAGGCCAAGGGTCACTGCAATTCTTTGTCTCTAGACTAGAGGTGCGTTGATCCATGTAAAGGCTAAGTTTTGACACAAAAATTTAAATGGATCTCAATGAAAGGTATTCCTAGGGTAAATTCAGACTAGGTGAGGCAATGGAGGTTTGTTTAAGAGGTGAAACAAGTACTAAGGATAAGGAAACCACTAAGGGAAATAAACAGTTCCCAATAGAGTCACCAATTTTTTATGGGTAATTTACAATTGTGTACAAAAGTATCTCCCCTAGACGTAATGGACTGGTCTAGTACAATGAAAAGAAAATAATATAAAGTTTCCCTTAGATAATTTGAAGAATTGAAAGAGGCTTACTTGGAATTTGTCGCAATATTTAATCTCCTATTGGCTTGTAAGCTCCAATCGTAGCGTCAATTACTATAATTATAAATTTTCACATACAATCATAACAAGCCAAAGATCTACGACATCTATGCAACATTATCCAATTAATATATTCAATGGATAAACAAATAATTGAAAAATATGAATATAGACATAACATAACACATATAGGAAAATGATGCACTATTTGTATTAATTATAATAGGAGAGAGTTTACAACCAAGAATAGGAATTGATCTTGTAGAGATCTCCCCAAGTATACTTTTCCTTCCTTGTCACAAATCACACCTCAATGTCACCCTAATGCATGGAGATGATGACTCTCTTTGATTTAAGGCAACAACATGAGGGCATGAATAATCTCCAAAATCCAACCCTGATGTTTTAGATGGTTGTACATTTATAAGAGAGTGTCGTATTTTAGGAATTCTCATCCATTTGCTAATATACGCTTTAGATCTACTCTTTATGTGAGGAAGAGCTCAAGGGATAAGAGGTGAAATATCCAAGGTAGGATTAGATAGGATTCAAATTTCTTATCCAAGGTAAATGGTTGAAACAAATTCTAGAATCTTCTAGAAGAGGAAGCTTTAGGCTAACTTTTTGCTAATCAACGCTGGTGAAGAATGGAGCAACCTGTTGTTGAATGTAGGTTCTAAAGGGCCAAAGTGTGTTGGGCCTAAAAAGCACTGATTTGAAGCAGTTAGACCCATAAAATTAAGAATTTGGAAGAGTCATGCTTAGGTATTTGTGTAAGTATGATGAAAAGGTTTTCATGAATGTTGATTGATCCAGTTTGCAAGAATATTCACCAAATGTGACAAAATGGCCTATAACAAATTCATGGGGAAAAATGAAAAAAACCTTCAAAACTAAGTACCGGCACTATTATAGATCAAGAGATACCAGTGATTAGATATTCATAATGCCTCAAGGAGAAGATGAATCTCTGGAATATTTTGAGGAAATATTTCAATGATTTATAAAAGAGCACACAAGTATAATCTAGATCTAGATTCCTTGAAATTAATCTTTCTACGGGAAGTTAGAGAAGAACTAATGGAAACACTAAACCTTTTGGCCAATGGAGACATTTATCAACTCAACTATGCTGACATCAAAACGATATTAAAAAATAATTCTAGACCTGTTAAGAAAAGAGGTAGATAAAAAAAAAAGGGTTTGGTAAGTCCGTCTTCCTCCTACATAATTAATAAGAATGAGATATGAGGCATGCTTGATGACCTAAAAATCCAAATCCTATGCCCCTTTTCTATGTAGATGAACAAACTGTAGATAAAAATAAAAAAAGAAGAATGAAAAGGGGAATTATCCATATTCTGCCCTAGATTCACTAAAATACATCTTAAGAATGAGTGTGATTTCGATGTCATAGATATATGTTTTTTATGTGAAGAAAATAACTCCACAAAAAAATTCCATCTTTTCTAGGTTTGAAATATATACCAAGGAATGTAAGGGAGCATGGAGCAACTCTGCTATGTTAATAAAAAGAGGTGACAAGGTGCTAGGAAGTATCAACAATGCATGAAATATTCCTCTACTTTCAATACATATTATAATGCACATTATCAACATTGGTTCCTCCAAACATTTCATCCTAGTCCATTCCACCTTCATGGTGTCATCCTCCCAAAAATGGCATTCCTCCTTTTCATCCATATCCACACTAGCCTCCTCTATGAGATAATCCATCTTTTTTGTGGAGGCCTCTATCAACCCAACCACCTACCTTGATGCCTCTTCCTTCTCAACCACAAGTACTCCAAAAAAATCCTCCAAAACAACCTTAGATGCCTGCCCAGTTGAACCCAAATCCTAACTACAAGTAGGCCTAATCAGTTTGTAGGAAGACCACCATAATGCTATAAATTGCTAATATATCCATTGTAGCAAATGAAAAAATCATTTAAGATGTCGTGATATCCATTTATTTTTGGGAATATCCCTCAAAATTCCTTATTATTTAGCCCAATACCAAGTCTAATGGATACCCCTTATCTTAGTAAGACCTTGGCTGGACCCTATTGATGCCTACATCAACTCTAGGGATTTAAATATGATTCTCACTAATAGGAAATATAAAAATAGCTTGTATTATATCCACCTTATCAACCCCTCATTGATCATTATTTTCCTTTTTGGGTAGAAGAGAAGGAAGAATAACATCTTAACCTATCATCCCCCTACCCCATACGTACATTGGAAACCATAATTGGCACTGGAAAGATAGATGAGTATAATATAATTGACAAATTTATGCAAAATAAGTACCCTACTATGATGAATGTTGATGGATTGAAAGATGAATCTACAGGACAACCTATATTTTTTTCAAGTTAGTTCATGGGAAGATATGATAACTACAAGTTATAAACAAAATAATGTGAAAACCATAGAAATTATACCTTCCAAAACCTTGAAAATAAACCTCTTTCTTTCTTCTAAACAACAGGACAAACTACTCCCTATTTTGAGAAACATGTTGATGCATTTGCATGGAATTATAAGTAAATGAAAGGAGTCCATCCTTCTATATGGACTCATCATATATATATCAAGGAATATAGTAAACTTGTTCATTGATCTCAAAAGCTGTTGAACCCTACAATAAATTACATTATGAAAGATGAATTGAAAAGATTATTGGAGGCTGGTTTCATTTATGCAATCTCAGATAGTGAATGGTTGTATACCTTAGTCTTCCCTAAAAATAATGGAAAATCGATAATGTATGTCGATGACAAAGAAATCGACAAAGCCACTAGAAAGTACTGTTTTCCCTTTCCTTTATTGAAAAAGTTTTAGATGTCCTTGTAGGGGAAAAGTTCTTCTTAGTTTTTTATGGATTCAACGGGTATAATCAAATCTAGATCAACCCCAAAGACCAATATAAGACCACCTTTGCATGTCCATTGTGAACCATTTATTACAAGTTTCTTCCATTTGTTCTATACAATTCCCCTGCTACCTTCTAGAGGGTTTTGTTGAGTATTTTCTCTAACTTTGTGCATGATTCAATGGAAATCTAATGATTTTACACCCTATGGGGATGATTTACAATAAGCTCTCTCCAACCTATGAAAAGTTCTACAAAGACACAAGAAGATTAACCTCTCCTTAAGCCACAAAAATTTATTGTTTTTGACGAAATACATAAATGTTTTGGGGAACTTTCTCTCTTAAAAAGGAATCTAGCTAGCTCCTAAAAAAATTTCCATCATAAAAATGTCTATTTTTTGTAAAAAATAGAAATATGTTAAGATTTTTCTAGGCATTGTTGGATATTACTGAATATTCATTAAGGAAATTTGCAATATTTCTTCACCTTAATTTCATTACTTACAAATGATTAAAAGTTTTAATGGATATATCTATGTCATAAGGAATTTCAAGAAATAAAAGAAAAAATGATGATTGAACTAGTCCTTATAGGCCAAAATAAAAAATTTCCCTTTCATATACATACATATGCATGAGATAAACAAGGTGGGGCAACACTGGGATAAATTAAGGATAAAATTCCTTATGCCATCTATTTTGTTTACAAATGATATTTTCAAAGATAATCTTAACTATATAGTTACTGAGAAAGAACTCTTAGTCGTTGTATATTATTTGAACAAATTTAGACATTATGTTACTAGATATAAGTTCTTTGTACAAACTGATCATGAAAAAATTATGTACTTAATGAAAAAACTATATGAGAATGCTCACACAATTAGGTGGTTACTGTTGCTGCATCAATTTGATATAATTAGTGTTGACAAACCTAGAAAAGAGAATGTTGTTGCATAATTTCTTTCAAGATTGATCGTGTCTACAAAGAATGAAGAAATGGTGGATGACCAGATCCATGATGCGCATATTTTTTCCATCTCTCTCTTATCCCATGGTTTTCTAACATAGAAAATTTCTTACCTATTGGCCAATTTACTCCTGACTTATCCTCAAAGGAGAAACAGAAGATTGTTAGAAAGAGTATCTGTTACACTTGGATTGGGGGTAGCCTCTTCAAGTTGGGGCCTGATTAGATCTTGAGAGGACATGTGAGGGAGGGTTAGGTCTTTTACATCCTCTCACCTTGTCATGATGGACATTGTTAACACCAGAAATTCATAGAAGCACAAGACATTAGAAAAATGCTAGGGAGAAGGTACAATTAAATATTTTCAAAGAAGAAATAAATTAGGAAAGGAAAATTCTAAAAATTCCTAAAATCTAGTCAGGAGATTGATGGACAACGCACCAACAACAAAGGGTTTTTGTGGACAATGCTCCTATTCCTTCGATAACTACCCAGTCCTGAATGTGGTGAAAAGTCACCATCTGGGACCACTTGACACACTTGAAAAGGATGATTCTTTGTCCGTTATGGTCAAGGACAAACGAAATCAAGCCACCTTGAGGAGTTATGAAACCCACAAAGGAATCTCCTCCCCACTCTTAGGTCATTATAAATCTTGGGTCAAGATAGGGAAAAGAAGTTTAAAAATATCTATAAAAACTGGCCATGGGAGGAGAAAAAGGAGACACATTGTTATGTTCTCAGAATTGCTCCATATAAAACCAACTTACAAGGTTAGCAGCAGAAGGATTGGAATGACTAACATGTTGGCCATCCAACATCTCAGTCTAAGAGAGAGCTTCACCATATGACAATCATCAACATCCTTTTGGGAGAGGGAGGAGATACTTGCATGGAAATTCAAGAGAACTCCATAGCTCAAAGGACTCACTTCAACAGAGTTTAGCATTGTATTCTTGATACCACGAGCACCTAATAAAGGGATAATTATCCATTTTTATTATTGGGTTGTTGCTCCATTTGAGCATTTGTATCTAGTGTATTTTTTGTTTTAGTTCATAGTATTGTATGCTTAACTTACCCTCCGAGTTTTTTTTACATTTTTAAAATATGTTCACTAACAATAACATCATTTTATCTGTGATCTTATGCAGATAGAAACTAGCTTCTAAAGAGGTGCATTTTGGTACATCCATGTAGAAAAAACACCACCACAAGAATGATGACTCCACTAAATTTCTCTTCTTAAGTTAATGGCTATATTTTATAGGTCATTCTCCCTGCTCAAATATGCTACAAACCATCCTTTCATTCTTTGTGAGCTTCTCATGACATCTTGTGACTATTCCAAACAATATAGAGTGAATTTGTTTCTTTATTTTTGCACGACAACACGCATTATCCTTTGACACACGCGCAGTCCACACCTATGGGAAGAGAACCCACATGGTAGACCATCAAGCCAAAATTTGGCATATTTTTTCCATTTGTAAGGTGATTTGAAACCCCTAATAACTTTCCATCACTATTGTTCTACATGTTACTACTGTTAGGACAGTTAGTTGCTGAACTAAACCTGAAATTAGCTTAGCAATTAAGTATTTTTAATTTTAGCTTATATTGGAAAATTACACATAGCTTAAATAAGAGAAAATAAAGTTGCCCTAATCCACACATGCTTTCTGAAAAATTTATTTGCTCATATAAATACATAACACATAGTATAATTAGTCAAAAAGTAAGTAGCCCACAGAATCTACACATATTTTTAGTAGTTAAGTTATTTCAATTTTTTCATTAGATTTGGGACTAGGATCAATGTGTCGATAATGAAAGTGAGTAATCTATGCTGCCCTTGCACCTCTTGGTGAGACTAGACAAGCATATGAAAAATTTCCTAAGACAAATTGAACTACCATCTCCCTATATGAATCATAGTTTAAATACGAAAAGTGTAATCGACCCCTAATCCACAAATAATTTCAAGTTTTTGCAAGGAACAATCACACATAGTGTAATTAGAATACGTCTGTAAAGGATCATCACATATCCAAATATTATCACACTCTTGATTGCTCACTCAAAAGCACCCACAAAGCATTGGAAATTTTTGAACGAAAAGGAACCCATTGTGTTGGTACCTTTGTTCTTAGCTTACATTTGCTTCACAAAATCACACCCTAAAGAAAATTGGGACTCTTTAAAAATAAAAACAATTTGAACTCACTAAATTATCCCCACAGGGGTCACAAAAGAAAATTATAGTTTAGGTTAGGACCATCAGGGGTAGACATCCAATAAGTTGCCATGGTCATAATAAATTTGAAACATAGATTTTGAAATTATAGGGAGCTTCAAATCCATCTATTCGCCGACAAAAAAAAAACTTGAGCACTGCAGAGACCCATTTTAGAGGGGGTTAGGGTGAGGCCGAATGTGTGCAGTACTCTTTGGGGCTACCTGACCCATCTAGTGCTTGGTACTGATAACCGATTACCAAGATGATCAAGACTTGAATGCTCATGTGGGAGGGTAGTAATTTAGTGGAAAAAACTAGGGCATCCTTTCCCTATAGATGATGGTGTAGGAGTGCTCGATCCTCATGCCATTACCTTGGTTGATTCTTCTGCTGCTAGAAGGCATTGCCATTTTTTTCGGGGCATTGACCCCAGTACCGATCAGAAGATATCTTCGCAAGGCCAAGTTAAAATGAGAGTGTAAGGATGATTATGTCTATATATATTTTTGGTATCATACAAAAAACAAACAAAAACATCATTTTTTCTTGATTGATCACATAGTTTAAAGTTAAAGAGAAAATTTACCTTCTCATTTTTCTCTTTTTTTATGCATGTGATTATATTATTGATTTGATAAAAATAATCCTTTCTCTCAAATAAAAAATACCAACAATATTACACTAATCGACACCATAAGGGACCCAATGGGACCCTTTCAATCTAGGGATTTCTTAAACCTCCCCCCATTGAAGCGAGGGGTGTCAGGCCTCCTGCCTTTCAGGCATAGATGATGTCACACTGGCACCATTATTGGATTATACTTTATCAAGGAATATTTGATTGGAAACCCCCAAGTCTCACCAATCACCACACCAGTGGAAATCCTCATAGGGTCACCACACTCAACCCCTTCTATGACCCCTTAAGGTCAAAGGAAAGCTACCCCTCCAGGGATTCAACAAAATATCCATTAGGGTACTCAATATGGTAACATTCCTTAGGAAACTCCCCTAAAACATCACATTCAAACACTCATTTATCAACAACGTATGATGGCGATCAATACACAATCACCATTCTTAGCATCACTACATCTTCCAGATCTAACGAATTTGATAAATGACCCCTGCACATGGCCTTAATTAGCCCCCCATTCCCACAAATCTCCCTTATGATACACCAAAATTTGAACAGAAGCAAGTGGAAGACCTCAGAAATCATATAATGAATTTCCACTTGTGGTGTTCATCGAATAGTATAATTGATGATACCATTTGACTTCAACTATTTTAGTGCACCCTAACAGGGCTTGCAGCGAAATGGTATGTTGAGAGCCCATCTGCATAGCACAGAGACTTTAGCACACTCGCTAATTCATTCCATACCTATTTACAACTCCTAATTCACTGTGACTCAGGAATGGAACTTATTACACATTTCAGATAAACACCATCCGTTAATATGTCACACCATCTCCACGAATGGAGAGGATATCATAGTTTGTGCAAATCCAAACTTGACGACAAATTTATATTGGATTTATTTTTGAAAACCCTCAGTGCAGAGATTTCAAATTATTTGTAAATGGAAAAACCTACCTCAGAGGAAGATGCCATTAGAAAATCCCAACAACTTGAACTCATTTACACCAAATCAGGATATATATAATGTCTCACCAAATTCCCCACACTTGCAAAATTATAGGGAGTTACTAGGCGTGTCAAATACTATTGATGGCTTGACAGGGTCCTTAGCCTAAGGTTGACCAAAAATTACTAATTAGTACCCAAGATGCTCTTACAATTCTACATAGAACGTATCACAACCTGGGTACCATCAAAGTCAGCCTACAACTCTCCAGAACTTGAATAATATGGTAAAGCCATACCATCAATAGTAGGGAGGCCCATATCCTCCCTCATAGAGGAATTAGTACTCGGTTATAAATTTTGATACAAGAGAGTCACCCCAATTTTCATACACCAATAAATGATAGGGTAACCAATACTCCAGTGTCCATGCACAAAATATACCACCAGAACAAAACAATGCACCAGTGAATTAAGTGCAACATTCTCAGGCTCATCAGCGACAATATTATGACCAGGAGAATAATAATAATCCTCCAAATGCTACAAAGAAGAATCCAAAAAAAAAGAAAAAGGGAGATTCTAGACATGGTAACAACAATAAAAAATGCCCCCTGTGATCTCAGGCTGGGTAACCTCTAACCAAAATCCAAACCATGAGCCAAGTAATAACTCCCAAGAGAAAAAAAAGAGACCCAGTCGAAGGGATCATCATTCTTATGATATATGTGGGGAGTACGGTCATTTTACCCACCACTGTCCTGAAATCGACAAGTTGAAGAAGCTCTAGGGTAACTAGGATAAGGGGGACAGAACGAGAAACCTGTAGTGATGAAGGAACCTTTCCCCCATCATGCAGTGGTTAACACCCAGAATAAAAAACCCCCCCAACACGATAGCGGAGGAAAAAACAATGAAATATATATGGCCAGAGAAGAATTTTTCTTCCAAAGACGGAATAGGAACTACGACACTCCCCCAGATACCAACCTGTTAGGTAAAAGTACGAGTGCACCTGCAACGCCGTTAACCATCTCTAAAGTATTTATTAAGCCCCTTCCAAGAATGGTCAAAGGACCAACTAGGCACACAGGACATCAGTCCAAATATTGTTGGGTATGTGTTATATTCTTTCCATGACTATGCGCCGGGTGTAGTAGGGGGGTCACAGCAGGGGCAGCAGCCCCCCCTGTTGGGGTCTAGGGTAGCGCCTTGGTGAAATTTTTTTTGGTGTGCGGTCCCACTCATAGGTAGACCCACCCATGTTTTGTGCATGAGTTTGCACATGGTTTTTTGGGGTACGATGGTTTTCAACCCCTGGTATTTTGTAGATCCGGTCAAGGGAACTACTGTTATGTTCTAATCCAGGGTTAATGGATTGGGGTTTATGTATGCTTCGACATGTATATATATGTGTTGTAACACTAAAAGGAATACAATGAAAAATCAAGCTGGTAATCCCGATTTGGGATCCAGGGGAAACTCTCTGTGTTTATCTATTTTATGTTTTATGCTCTTGCTATTGTTTATTTTCTATTATAAGATTCATGTGTAGATAATTTATGTTCAAGGTTAAAACCTACATCTGGTATCAGAGCTATTTTGGCTTCAAGGGGACACCTTTGCTGCTGAGGGTTTTTTTGCTCAGGCCTAAGGTAGACCCTGTTCAGTAGGAGATCTGCGAGATCGATTCTTCCGGTGAAAGAAGATGGTGAGCGGCGGAAAGATAGAGATCGAGAAATTTAATGGTCAGAGTTTTGAGTTGTGGAAGCTCAAGATGGAGGATTTGCTGGTGGATAAAGATCAGTGGATCACGGTAGATCTAGGTACTAAACCAACGACAATGTCAGATGAAGACTGGAAGAAACTGGATCAAAAGGCTAAGAGCACAATACGGTTGTGTGTCTCAGATTCCGTATTGTTGAATGTATCTGGGGAAGCGACGACAAAGAATTTGTGGGAAAAACTTGGGACTTTGTACCAATCTTAGTCTCTAGTGAATAAGTTGTTCCTACGGAAAAAGCTATATAACCTGAGGATGAAGGATGGAGACTCAATGACAGAGCACCTGAATGCCTTCAATACTGTGGTAAGTCAGTTGTCATCTGTTGATATTAAAATCTCAGAAGAAGATAAGTGCATCAGTTTGTTGTGTTCTCTACCAGACTTGTGGGACAGTCTGGTTATTGCAATAGGTGGCAATACAACTACCTTGAATTTTGATGACATTGTCTAAGCCTTGTTGTCGGAGGAAATGAGATGGAGAAATATGGAGGGCTAGAATGGAGATACTTATCACATCTGAGGAAGAGTCCCAAAACGAAACAAGAATAGTTTAATTGGGAGATATAAATCCCATGAGGAGGTCTAAATCTTGGAAGGTTGTAAAAATTGATAAAAATGAGAAGGAAGGGCACTACAAAAAGGAGTGCAGATCTAAAGCTCCTGAGAAAGGAAAGGGATCTGATGATGCTCCTTCTGCAGAGGCAAAAACCACCTCGGATGAAGGTGGGGATGTGTATTTGGATTCTTCTTCAAGTACACATGTAGATCATGAGTCATGGCTGATTGACTCAGGTGCATCCTTTCACTTCACTCCCCATAGGGAGTGGTTCTGTGAGTATGAGAAATATGATGGTGGTGATGTCTTCCTAGGGGATGATAGGAAGGCCAGAATCGTCAGACGTGGAAAGGTTAAGCTGAAGCTGCAAGGTGGAAGGATTAGAACACTTCTTTGTGTTCTGCATATTCCTACATTGGCCAGAAATCTGATTTCTGTAAGCAAGATGGATGATGCAAGTGTAAAAACAATGTTCGAGAAAGATGCCTGCAAGATGGTTCGGGGAGCACTAGTATTAATGCGGGGAGTTCGGATTGGAACTCTGTACAAGCTACAAGGTAGAACTGTTATTGATGGGTGTAACAATTCTGTGGTTCCTGAAAGTGGCGTGGAAATCCTAGCTGTCTCTAGAGAAAAGACCATGATATGGCATCAAAGGCTTGGACATATTGGAGAGAAGGGCCTTCGCATACTGCATAGAAATGGTATGATAGAAGGTATGTATAATTGCTCTCTGGATTTCGATTTATGTGAACATTGTGTATATGGGAAGTAGAATCGGGTGAGTTTTCCTTCTGGTGCTAAGAAGGCAAACAAGATATTAGAACTTGTGCACAGTGATGTGTTTGGACCTGTGTCAATTCCATCACTGGGAAATTCTATGTACTATGTTTCAATCATAGATTACTTCTGAAGGAATACATGGATATATTTCTTGAGGAAGAAATCTGAAGTCTTTGAAAAATTTAAAGAATTTAAGGCTCTGGTGGAAAACTAGAAAGAGAAGAAGATCATAAAGGCATCGAGGACAGATAATGGTGGGGAGTTCTGCAAGAAGGAATTTGAAGAGTTCTATATGAAGTGTGGTATAGCATGACAGAAGACTAATCCATACACACCTTAGCAAAACGGAGTTGCAGAAAGAATGAATAGAATGCTGATGGAAAATGCAAGAAGCATGCTCAGTGGTACCGGGTCAGGACAAGAATTCTGGGTAGAGGCAGTGGAGACTACATGTTACTTAGTTAATCGATCACCTTCATCAGCGTTGGAGGATAAGACTCCACATGAGGTATGGACTGGTAAGAAACCCTCTCTTTCACATCTAAGGGTATTTGGATGTGATGCATATGTACATGTTCCAAAGGAGAAAAGGACCAAGTTGGATAATAAATCCGAAAGGTGCATCTTTATTGGGTATAAGGATGGTTTAAAGGGTTACAAGCTTTGGAACCCAGAAACAAGGAAGGTTGTGTACAGCCGAGATGTGGTGTTTAGAGAAGTGAAAGATGTTGTTAAACATGAAGTCCTACCAAAGGAACCTGAGAAGATAGAGTTTGAGCTAAAGGAGGATGAATCGGACTCTACAACAGAAGAAGACTCAGAAGATGATGAGCCACAAACTCCAGCTTTAAGAAGATCAGTTCGGGAAAGAAGGCAACCAGAAAGGTATAGTCCATCTACTTTCTATTCAGGTTTTGCCTTAACTATAACTGATGATGAACCCAGAACTGTCAGGGAGGCAGTAGATTCAGAGGATGGAAAACTCTGGAAGGAGGCCATGGTTGATGAAATGGCATCCTTGCACAAAAAAGATGCATGGGATCTGGTGGAGTTGCCGGCTGGAAGGAAGCCCATTGGGAGCAAATGGGTGTTTAAGAAGAAGATGAATGTAGAAGGCAAGGTGGAGAAATACAAATCTCGGTTGGTAGCAAAAGGTTATTCCCAGGTGCCGGGAATTGATTTTGGTGATATTTTTTCTCCTGTTGCCAAGGTTACTTCTATTAGATTACTTTTATCTGTTGCTGCTGCATTTGATTTTGAGATAGAGCAGATGGATGTGAAGACAACATTTCTTCACGGGGATCTAGAAGAGGAGATCTACATGAAGCAACCTGAAGGCTTTATGGTGAAGGGTAAGAAAGAACTGGTATGCAAGTTGAAGAAGTCTCTGTATGGATTAAAACAGTCACCAAGGATGTGGTATCAGAAATTTGATACCTATATACGGGGACTTGGCTTCACCAGAAGCAAGGAGGATCACTGTGTTTATTTTAAATTAATTGGTGACCGTGTTATTTATTTAGTCTTGTATGTGGATGATATGTTGTTGATTGGAAATGACAAAGAAATTATCCAAGATTTGAAGACCCAACTGTTCTCCAAATTCGACATGAAGGATATTGGTGCTGCAAACTATATTTTGGGCATGGAAATTAAGAGAGATCGGGCAAAGAGGAAGCTCTGGTTAAACCAGAGGAAGTATTTCGAGACTATATTGCAGAGGTTCAATATGCAGGATAGTAAACTGGTGAATGTTCCTATTCCTGTAGGTGTAAAGTTGTCTGCTGAACAGTGTCCCAAGACACAAGAAGAAGAGGAGGATATGTCTTGTGTTCCATATGCAAGTGCAGTGGGTAGCCTGATGTATGCAATGGTCTGTACTAGACTAGACATTGCACATGCAGTGGGAGTATTGAGCAGGTTTATGTCAAACCCAGGGAAGGAGCATTGGATAGCAGTGAAGCAGGTTTTCAGATATTTACGTGGCACTAGTGATTATGGCTTGTGCTACCAGGGAAGACCAGGATTGGAAAGAATGTTGGACATTCATGGTTTTGTTGATGCAGACTGGGCTGGAGATATGGACCAAAGAAGATCTACAAGTGGGTATGTGTTTAGCCTATTTGGAGGTGCAGTCAGTTGGATGAGTAAAAGACAGTCTGTAGTGGCTCTTTCAACTACAGAGGCGGAATACATAGCAGCCACTCATGCAAGCAAGGAAGCAGTTTGGTTGCAGAGATTGTGTTCAAGTATGGGGTTGGTACAACAAGCTATAAGGATAGACTGTGATAGCCAAAGTGCAATTTTCTTGGCTAAGAACCCTGCTTATCATTCAAAGGCAAAGCACATTGATGTTCAATATCACTTTGTTAGAGATATGGTTGAGGCTAAAAGGGTGTTGCTGGTAAAGGTGGACACTTTGAAAAATGTTGCAGATGCATTGACGAAGTCTGTGAGCACTCAGAAGTTCTCTTGGTGTAGAGAAACAATGGGTGTTGAAGAATTGGCCCAATGACTAAGCTCTCCTGTGGCCCCCTGTGGAAAGAAAACAACAAGTGGGAGAATGTTGGGTATGTTTTATATTCTTTCCACGACTAGCCCCACGCGCTGTACATTGTGCCGGGCGTAGTAGGGGGGTCATAGGGCAGCGCCCCAGCAAAATTTTTTTTGGTGTGCGGTCCCACTCATAGGCGGACCCACCCATGTTTTGTGCATGAGTTTGCACATGGTTTTTGGGGTACGATGGTTTTCGACCCCTGGTATTTTGTAGATCTGGTCAAGGGAACTACGGTTATGTTCTAATCCAGGGTTAATGGATTGGGGTTTATGTATGCTTCGGCATGTATATATATGTGTTGTAACACTAAAAGGAATATAATGAAAAGTCAAGCTGGTCATCCCGATTTGGGATCCAGGGGAAAATCTCTGTGTTTATCTGTTTTATGTTTTATGCTCTCGCTATTGTTTATTTTCTGTTATAAGATTCGTGTGTAGATAATTTACTTTCAGGGTTAAAACCTACAAATATTCTCATAGTTATAATATATAGGATGACTTGGCTCAATATCCAACGCCCATGTCAACATTGGAAGTACTACAATCATGCCCAACACAGTAGAAGACCTTACTTTATGCTTTAGGCACAATCGACCATTTTGATTCTTGCCTAATGATTTTATATCTAGAAAAGCTATGTCCTAAGCTTCCTTCTCTAGTCACTTTCCAGATACCAGTTTCAATTCAAAATATCACCATACATTGGTGCATTGTGGATGAAGGAGAATCAACATGCATCCTGTCCAAAACAATTTGGAAAAATTTAGGATCACCTGAATTGAAACCATCCAACATCATGCTTAGAGTGTATGGCGGGCATACATCAGCCCCCGTAAGTCTTTATTAAAATGTACCAGTGAAATTAGCCGAAAAAATAGTCCTCAAAGACATTGAGGCCTTAGACGTGCAATTATACTACAATATCCTCCTTAGGTGGAGTTTCATGTATGCTATGACCATAGTTGCATCCTCTATTTTTAGGGTGATGATGTTCCCTCATGACGATAGAATCATCACCATCGACGAGATCAAATTCTACGAAAGGAAACCCATGACCACTCTAGATGTTGTACTACCATACGTAGATAAAACCATGGAAACAGGGAAAATTTTAAGGATGGAAAATTATCTTGAAGTTTAAAAACATTGGTGAATATCTCTAGTCCCTAATATGCAAACTATAAAATTTGTATTGATGTATTTGTAAAATATTTCAAATTTATAATGATTTTTTATATACTCTCTATATAATGTTAGCGAATTTTAAGGTAAAATAATTTTATATTATAAAATTTGGGCGAATAATTTTTATAAAAAATGGAAATTGGCGAATCTTTTTTTTGGAAAAATCATGGAAAATTAACCCACCTACAAATAGTAGCCCCTAAAATTTTCCATGCATGGAACCACTCATAAGGTATACAAAATTTGGCCCAGGACATTTCAATCCATCTTCTATCCTAGGATTATATCCATGAGACCCCCCTATCCTACCAAGGGAATTCCCAGAAAGCACAGAGGTAGAGGTGTCTATGATGACCTCATCAAACATCGAAACTAGCCCAGAACTAGAAACCAGTAGCACGGATACTGATGCCACGGGTTCAAAATTCCTACCTTATGCTATCTCCCAAACCCCATTTTTGTATCCCCCGCCTTTTTTTGTTCCGATACAAGTCACAGAAACTCTTACATTTCCAAATATGGCTTCCGTAATACCATTATGGCATTTGGCTCCCCTAGCCATGTTAGGAAGCTAGGTATTACCTCTACAAGCATAACTCCTATTACTTGCCTAGAGGCCATAATAGCTAAAGAAGCCCCTATAGTAACACCAAATTGTACTACCACAAGGGATAACAAGAAATGGAAAAAGGTCAACACCCATAGGATTGATAGAGCATTAAAACATTGTGCATAATGGGATATCGTAGGCCATCCTACTAACATTTTCCCGAAATTAGATGAGTTAAAACCTCTTCTACATACACAAATAAATTCCACAAACTCAGACACATGTAAAAAGGAGAAGGTCACAAATACTCAAGGGAAATCATTACACACCAACAATGCATATGCCATATGCGATGAATTCGGGCATTACACCCATCATTTCCTTGAGATTCCTTGATATATGGATGCATTATAAGCACTAGAACAATCCAATCAAGGGGACCCCTCTACAGCTTCCATGAAAATGGAGGAGGATGGGTCCAAAACCATATTTTACGTACGAGAAGATCCTATATCATGCTCGTACTCATCCAACCCAACATCTCAAAGAACGCAAACAGAGGCCACATCGGTTGAGGAGGTAAATCCCCTCTGCGGATAGAGGTGATCCCACTAGCCCTAGATTTGGTTTAGCAACAATTGAATCATGCAATGACATTGGTTCCTAGTTACAAGAAAGACAAAGACCGCGATAAGTAGCCTACCTCGAATCCCATGCCGTTGTTGTCAATGAAGAAGTGGTGCTCCTCGTCCCTAGCTTGACAGATCACAATCCTTTCGTTCGTCACATCGAGACACCTGTACACATGCAGAGAAATGACAACATACAACATAATACTTAAATTATGTAACTATATATCAGTCAGAGAAGATATAATTCATTGCATTACATAAAAGAGTAAACACAAGAATGGAACCAAAATCAGAGTCGCTTATATTATAAGTGACAAAAGGGAGATTACAACCAAATGCTCTGACACTATGATCTTCCTTCGGTGGGGCTTGCAGCAGAGGGCATCTCAACAAAGCTTATCGGGAATCTGGACGAAGTTCTCTCTCTTACAAGGTTCTCCTCGGCTTTTCTCTCAATAGTTTCCTAGATATAGTTTCCTTCGTACAAGTTCAGCTAGGTAGAAAATGGAGAGGGCAAGATTTTATATATGGAGGAATGGAATTTGGTATCCCTATAATCATGGGATAGGTCCTATCTCTTAGGAAGGTTCCATGAGAGGTGGAAAACCACTTCCTATACATGAAGATCCGGAGCCAAACCACTCAAATTCTTTTGATGATTCATTCTGGAGTTTATTAGAATCAAAATTCCGCCATTTATTTTTAAAAAACATCCTTTAATAAATTGGCACGAGTGAAGCACAGGTTTAGAGCGCCAGCTAGCACGCCCTCTAGTGTGGATTTCCCCCATTGGTGCGAGGGATGAACTGGCTAGTCGCGCTAAGGCTAAAACATCTGTTTTTAGGATTTTTTAGAGGAAATGTTCTTCAGGAGAATGTTTGTACTTATGTAGGAGGATGCCATGAAGGTGTTTTTATGACATTTTACTGTTCACAAGTCACAGGAATAGTCCTCCAATGTACGGGACGAGGGATTGCAAGGACGATGACAAAATGTTGTGTAACAACACTACATGTCCTAGTTTTCACATTGTGTGATGAACACGATCACTTGATCATGTAGTGCCTCAAATTAAGGGATTTCAACTGTTGGTACCCAATATCAGACATTTCCCAAAGAAAATTATATCGAAACAAAAGACACACATGTCAGATATGTCAGAGAAACCATCATGTGGTTTGTTGTCCCCACATCCATTGAATCTGATCAATTGTCAATTTAATGTGACATTTCATTGATGAAAATCATGACTTAGAAAACTCGGACACAGAATCCACAGAAATAAATACACTCAAAGGAATGAAGCAAGAATGACCATATTATATATATCAGAAGAGATACGGTCACCAAAACAACCACATATCCCCCATAATCATCCTCAGGATCAAGTCCAAATTTGTGCATTATGCGATGAATGTGATCATTTGATCGCGCAATGTGGATCTTTAGAGTTGTTTCAAATATGGTGTCCATTCAATCCTGTGTACTTCATAGGGTTATGACATGATCAATATTCTTGTTAGATATGTTAGGATAGGCCACCATATTTATCATTGTCCCTAAGTTCCTCGATTCTGTTTAGTGTTAGATTCTCTACACTTGGCCATATCCAATCTCGCTGACTTGGACATATTGAATTTAAAGTTAGTAGAAAGTTCCATAACCTAGGAGAATGAAGTGACGAGGTCCATCCTATATGTATCTAAAATGAGTGTCCACCAAAAGGGAAAATTCCCACCCCCAATACCCCTCCATGCTCAGTCCCAAGCTGAGTATTGTGTCACAAACGTGACCATTTAATCTATGATTTCCCAGGTTTAGTATCATTCTGAAAATGGTACCCAATCACCCCAGTGGTCCAAAGAAATTGGAAAAAAAAGTGTGTTAGTATTGTCTAATTTTCCAAGATAACCACCATGCTTGGCATTTCCCCTATGTCCCCAGATTTCGACTAATGCTAGACATCATGCACTCATTTGTCACCAAACGTAGTCGGTTTTTGGTTACCACAACATAGGCAGTTAGTATTAATGAGACCTGCCCCCCATTGTCACCAACCACCTAAGAATATGAAGGCGACCTTTCGTCCCAACAAGGTGAGAAGAAAATTAAACATCTCATGTGCCCTATGTGATAAAAATGATCACATGGTCAATCAATGTCGGGAGCTTAATAAGTTCACTGAAAGTCTTCACATGGTCACACCCATACCTTACACTCATCTCTCTAATAAAGAGAAGATCACATGTTGTTATTGCCTAATTTTCTCTAAATTTCACCATACAATTGATTATTATTACCATTCAAGGTTAAAAGTGGCTAGAGTAGCGTTAGAAAAAAAATCCCAAGAGAGCCAAATCAAACAAAATCTAATATTAGGAGATAGTAGGAATGCAGAAATGCACATTCTCGTAACCATCCCGCATCATCATCATATAACATGATGAGTAGTAATGGATCTCATACCATCTAATCGATGCGCACTTTTACTCCATGCAACATTTGCATGAGCAATGACCATTATACAGAGGAATTCCCTATGTTACAAACATTTCGGAACCTATGCATCTGACAAAATCATTAAATAAAGGAATATACATGTACCCCCGTACAATGCCAAGAGAGCATGAATCTCCTCTGGCTTAAAAAAAAAAAACATCACAGATATTCTTCTACCATTTAATGCTGCAGACATGCCAAATCATTATACGTCCCAGACAATAAAAGCACAAGAGTAGGTGTAGTGGTGGTTTTGGTGCACAAGTGTGCCAGACCACCAGTGCTTGGTAGGAATGGTTTCAACCCACAAGCTATGGTCACATGCAAAAAATATAGTTAGCAAGTTAGTGAATACATGCTAATATATATAAAACACATGACTAATTATGGAATGTAGTATGTTGTATATAAGGAGAGGAAACTGAACTAAAGTAAAACAAAAACAAATGCTCACAATGAGTCAAACGAGACAATAATGCAAATGGTGGAATAAAATCCCCTCTTATTGACTACTATTAGTAAGAAAGATAAAATGTACACACTTGCCAAAGGATCCTTAGAACAATTGAGTTCTAAGACCTAGTGCAAAGAAGTTTTTACCCCTTAGCTGATGTTGCAAGGCCTTTCTCTTCTCCAAAGGGATTGAAGTTGTTGGGTGGCCAAAAACAAAATCCTCTAACTCTTCTGCTACTATGGGTTACACACTGCTAGCTTTCTCATGGAAAATTTTGCCAACGTAACATTGTGTTCTCTGTTTGTTCTTCTCATGGTGGAAATTTATAGGCAAATTCAAATCCTTCTTCCCTATCTTGGTACACTTGTGGATGGTGACCAAAGAGAGAGGGTTTATTCCTTTCTCTACCCACTTGATTCCTTTGTGTGCTCACTTGAGGTCCTAAGGTGGCTTAGGCAGCTATCCTTGGGTGGCCTCAAGTGGAGGATCATTTCTTGAAGTGTGTCAAGTGATCCCAGATGATGACTTCCACCAGTACCAAGACTGCGTGGATTTTTTAGGGAAAGCCACGTAGACCAGCACACCTATCAAATAAAAGTGCATGCAAGGCGCATTTTTCCTATGTCTCTGGTGCACAATTTGAATTTTTCCTCTTAACCTTAGATATTTTTAAATTTTTTCAGATCCTCTAATGTTCCTCAGCCCTGTAAATCCTTCTCCTTGAAATTTAATATTTTCATTTTGCTTGTCTGATTTTCTAGTGATAACAATAGGTATCATTCTATCCTCAACATGATAAGCTTCCCTAAAACGCTTTGCATATTCTAACATCATTTCCTCAGAAGAATAAAACCATAAGTTTCATTCACCTGACCATGTTTATCGTCACCCCACCTTGCACATGATAAACACCCTTGCCGGTTGGTAGAGCCACACCTTTCATGGAATCCATCACTCATGTAGATGATACGTCAATATTTAGAGCCACAGACATAAACTCCAGCCCAGGAACCATTTCATGTTCATACATCCATGATCAAACATCGACCAGTTTTACTCATCACATGTCAAAATCCTATTCTTAGGCCACCATTATCTACAAGCGGATCACAAAAAATGCATCACCGTGTTTCACATTTGGCCTATCACTTCCTCATAAGCATAGAACATCTGTGAAATTTCATCCAACTCATCACTGTTGCACTGAGACTAACTAGTGAGGCCACCTCCCTCAGCAAAAAACACTTATCACATCACTATGTAGTATTATTCATGTTAATGGGGCACTCGTCTCCATGCTTGTACATCCAAACCAATTTCATATTCTTTTGGAAATTGTACAAATATTCCTTTTAGGAGAAAAATCCCACCCATCCGTTTACATTCTTACCTGGCAGAAGTCCCCAAACAACCTTGGTTGGAGTTGCACACTCTTTACCACAACCAACGATGCGAATCAGAGCAAACATACACCTACTCTGAATGTCCTACAAACCTTAGGGATCCCCCAATCAAAATTTGTTATGACTTCCGCCACTAGCATTTAAGGCTTCGACCTCGGGCTAGTTAACCATGATCACTAGTATTTTTTGAATTTAAGCTTCTGTGATCCATCATATAAATTTTCAAAATTATTTCTGTAATAATCACATGCAATGGAACATCGTTGACGCATTTCGAACCAACCAGTGTGGTTCATCATCAGGACTATGTGAGAGATCAGATCCAGACATTAAGTTTAAATAGATGTAGAAATGGCTCAACTAGCCGTTAGGATAACGACTAGTTTGAATTTGAATATTTAATTAATTATTTTTTATTTATTATTATTATTATTATTATTTATTTATTTATTTATAAAATGTTTAATATATTTATTCAACTAATTAATCCATTAATTAATTTAATAGTTATTTATTTAACCAATAGTGATAATAATATGTATATATGTATATATCTCTTATTTAATTTAATTGATTTAATTGTTTAATAATTAATTATTATTATTAATTCATAATTATAAATTATTTTTAATTGTATATTTGACTATTTATAAGAGCTATAAATAGTCAAATATACAATTAAAAATAATTTATAATTATGAATTAATAATAATAATTAATTATTAAATAATTAACTCAATTAAATTAAATAAGAGATATATACATATTTACATATTATTATCACTATTGGTTAAATAACTAACTATTAAATTAACTAATTGATTAATTAGTTGAATAAATATATTAAACATTTTATAAATAAATAATAATAATAAATAAATAAGTAAATAAATAAATACTCAAAGTCAAACTAGCCATTATCCTAACAGCTAGTTGAGCCATTTCTACATCTATTTAAACTTAATGTTCGGATCTGATCTCTCACATAGTCCTGATGATGAACCACACTGGTTGGTTCGAAATGCGTCGACCATGTTCCATTGCATGTGATTATTACTGAAATAATTTTGCAAATTTACATGATCACTAGTTTCAACCATCTCTCACCATCATATCTTGTTAACCATTCACATCAAGCCCTGTTTCATCAGAAAAAATGGTCCCTTGCATTGGTACTTATTTTTAGGTTGGTTGATTCTTCCTTCCTGTCAACTCCAACAACCATTATCCAGGAAGGAGGTAGTACCTTGGATGAGCCCCCACCATTAAAAGGGGCATCCATGGGTGGCATAGTAGGAATTAACATCGCCCAGTGATGTTATTGATCCTCTTGACATTCTACATCAACAAATTTTTCATGTCAATATGGTACCATACTTAATAACAATTTCACTTTGTTATAATTATTCAAAGACTCATAATCAGTGAGTTTCTCTTTCAACAATGCTCACATGGGAAGGTCCCCAACATTTGAATACTCATGCTATCACTAATCATTTCCTTTGGATATTCCTTACCTAACCAATGCATGGGGGTACCACATTAAGATTTTCTATGCACAGGAAAAACACCCTTGATGGTGTCATCAATTGTCTTTATCAACCAGTATCAGGTCACCTACCACAATGTAACTTGATAGAACCAATATCTTTAATATTTTGTTAACTAGTCATTATCATGATCATGGGACATTACTGCCTCATAGAAATATTTATATTTTTCTCTCGTGAAGGTTTTGCAAAGAGCATGGTGTCTTTTTTACTTTAGAAAAGGGGTATCTCTACTTAGTTCCACAACAAGTTACTCTCTCTCTCTCTCTCAAAAGGATCACATAGAAAAAAAACGTAACGTATTTCAGCTATACAGTTCCTCCTAAACCTCATATATCAAGGGGAAGCTGTTAACACTATAAAATTTTACAGGAAGAAGACATTAGAAAAATGTCAAGAAAAAGGTAAAATGAAATATTTTTAGGGAATAAATACATTAGGAAAGGAAAACTTTAAAAATTCCTAAAGTCCAGTCATGAAATTGGCGAACAACGCACCAACAATAAAGTGTTTTGGGCATAATGTGCCTATCCCTTTGATAGTTGCGTGGTCGTGAAGATGGCGAAAAGTCACAATCTGAGACCACTTGACACACTTGACAAGGACGATTCTCTATCCAGTATGGTTAAGGACAACCAAAATGAAGCCACCTTGAGGAGGTATGCAGACCACAAAAGAATATCTTCCCCAGTCTTGGGTCACTATTAATCTTGGGCTAAGAGAGGGAAGAGAAGTTCAAAAATATCTATAACAATTGGGCATGGGAAGAGAAAAATGAGACACATTGTTATGCTAGGCAAATTGCTCCATAACAAACCAACTTGCACTTGTAGCAGCAAAATGATTGGAATGACTCACATGTTGGCAATCCTACATTTTAGTCTAAGAGAGAGATTCACCATATGACAATGATCGACATCCTTTTGAGAGAGGGAGGAGATACTTGTAGAGAACTTGAGGAAAGGATTCCCCATTGTTGTGATTATTTGAGCTCCATAGCTCAAAGGACTCACTTCAATATATTTTAACATTTTATTCTTCATAACACCAACACCTAATAAAGGGAGAATTATCCATTTGAACATTTGTATCTTGTGTATTTTCTGTTTTATTTCATAGAGATGTATGCTTAGCTTAACCTTTGAGTTTTTTTAATATTTTTAAAATCTATTCACTAACAATAACACCATTTTCTATGTGATCTTATGCGAATATCAACCAGCTGCTAAAGAGGTGCATTTTGGTACATCCGTGTAGCAAAAACACCACCACAGACCATGTGGGGGTAATTTTTCTACCAAGAGAACTACCTACAATATCCTAGAAGTATAATATTAATTTCCAACCCTTCACAAAGATGCCCAAAGATACAAAACAAAATGTGATTAATTCTAGAGGATGGGGAAACCCACTCAGAGGGATGAAATAAATTTACAACCAAAAGTTAATTTTGAGTTATTTGAGAAGTGGGGCATGGAATTCAATGGTCCTATACATCCTCTATTTGGAAAAAAGAGATACACCATTTTGTGAATGGCCTACCAAAATAAGAGGATAAGGTGAAATCCACACAAAAAAAAACCGAGAAGAAGGTGATTTAATTCTTGAGGGAAAACATATTTTATAAGTTTGGACTCCCAAGAGAATTAGTGATAGAAAAATTATCCCAATTTGCCTCAAATTTGATCATGTGGATCATGAAGAAACATCATATCCCATACTAAAATTATAATCCATATCACACTGAGGAAAATGGGAAACATGAGGTGATTAATAAAGCATTTGAAAGCACACTAGCCAAGGTGATTAGCAACAACAAAAAAGATTAAGCATAAATATTTAATGAGGCCACATGGGACTAAACCACACTTGGAATAACACTATTGGATTCACCCCCTTTGAGCCAATATATATGGAAATAAAGCCTCGTTATCCATTGAGTTGGAGTACACCACAATAAGTATGCCAACCTCAGTTAACATGGATATCACCAAAGAAAGGCCACATTAGTTAAATGCACTTGATCAATAAAGATGCAAGTCCTATTACATACCATAGTGGTTCAAATACAAAGAAAAATATGGCATGAAAAGCATATCAAGACTAGAGTCTTCCAAGAGGGTTATTAGGCCCTTTTGTGTGACTTTAGGTTTAAATAATTTAGAGTAATTATCATGGCTATATGGTTTCCACCTTATTGGTTGAATAATTCTACGATAATGGTCCATTCTAGATCGAAACAATAGATGAAGAGCAAATTTCGCTTCTGGTAAATGAGCATGTATTGAAATTCTACAAGAAGACCCTCTCCAGTGATAAATTTACTGATTCAATAATAAACTAGATGAATTCAATTCATGACATTAGATATGTCAATCCATTCATCCTCTCACAACAAGAGAATAAGAAAAGAAAAAAGAAAAAAAAGATAAGAAAAAGAAGAAGGAAAAAACCCTCAAATGAAAACCTCCTTTGAGGCACTTGGGGTAGGCTCATTAGATGAACAAATCTTTGAGGTAGCCTATGGGTTTGAGAAAAAAATAAAAATAATAAATATCCCTAGGTGAAAACCTTTGAGGAAACTAAGGTATATCTACTAGCTAAAAACCTCCATGAAGTGACTAGTTGGCCTCAAGAAAAAAGAAAAAAAAAAAAAAGGAAAAAAATATGAAGAAAATTATGAAAAATGTTTTATGTTACATTGATTTATGTGCAAGTATCATAGAGGGACATCAACAAGGAAGATTAAATATGACATATTGTCGATATTTCCTAGAGTTTCAAGCCATGTACTCTTAGAAGGATCATGAAGCACCCCTACACCATTTTCCTTCATTACCTAACATCCACAACATCATTTATGAAATCCTAGGTTATTTTTATGTATTGTTGTCCACTTCCCTAAGTTGCTACAAGAAAGTTTTGTATTTCTACTAGATATCCTAGATATGGTAAAAAGAAACATAATGAAGATTCCCTCTACATTTAAGCAAGAAAAAAACATCAATGGCTTCATAATACCCATCCATTCCACCAAGATGTCTCACCCTTCAATGTTTTCTCCACTGTTCATAATTTTATGTCCATAACAACTTAAAATACTCATATTTTCTATCTCAGTCACCATCCACACCATTTCTAACATCACAAAAAAATTATCCTTGAATTGTTAGGACTCTCTAATGGGTCTGAGAAGAAAATAATTATGAGCATGAAGAGTTTTTATCACTACTATAGGAGACTACATAGTCACATAGCAGCCTTCATAAGCCCTACAGGTCCAAATCTCGAACACCCTTAAAGATCACTAGATGACAAAATTTTCCACATCTTCAAAAGCATCTTTAGCAACACATTTCAACTCAAGAAACGCACCCTAAGTAGCCATATGATCTCATATAGGTTGTTATAGGACCTTATTTCTAGAAAAAAAAACACCAAATCACATGCATAAACATCACCTAAAAAACCATCAAAATTTCCTTTAGAAGCATCAACATCACCTGAAAAAGCGTAACAATTTTTGATCAAGTGATCAAATTTTCACTCAAAAATGAAAGTTCCTAGAGTTTGTTGCAACCAATGTAAAATTTAAGTGCTCATCATTATGAATCCAATGACATTCATTTCACCTCAATTTGACACCTGAAGCTCAAGTTATAATATGTTGAAAGTTCTCCCAAACATGCAAAAAAATGGAAATTTTGGGTTTGACTGTGTTTTTGGGTTTTTAGAGGGCCATTGGAAGCTTGCCACTTGGCCTCCCTCCATTGGTTGAATCTCGTAGCATTTTTATTTGTCGAAATTGGGACAATGGCAGGGAGCCACATGGGCCAGTGGGAGGCAACCATGTTTTTCCCGCATTAGTAAAAAATCATGTTATGGAGGCAGAGCATAGCCCATGTGAGTCAAACTCATGACCTCCCATCCAAAAATGGAGAAAATTACCATTTTAACCCACTATGATCACTTTAAATCATTTTTACAAAATTTTGTTTAATGGTATTACGATGCTAGTTGGGAGGAGGGGTCGGGCTGCTAGCCTCGACCCCTGTCCACGTCTTGTTATATATAACCTCACACGACCATGATTTTTCGGTCTTAAGGTGTTAGAGGAAAAATTAATGTTCTGAAAAAATGTACTTGCTTTAGCGAAAATTGTTGCTCCTTTAGAAATTTGGGGGCAGATTTTTATGACAATTAGGCAGCAGGGAGAATTTTTGGGACAATTAACTGCAGAATTCATGACAGAGCTTGTAGCTCATAAATTTTGGAATTTTGGCCAAACTGAGCTAAAAAAGAGGCTGGATAGGGGTTTTTGGATGTTGGGAATCTAATGGTGACCTATTTTTTTCTGAATTGAGTACATATACAAAGTCGTTTTGTAGGTTGAAGACAAGGGAGTATGGATCAATCAGGATTTTGAGGATAACTTTTTTATTTTTATCCAAATTTAGCTTAGAAAGAGATTGCATCAAGGTTTTTTATTTTTCCTATTTGAGCACATTTATCTGGACTTTTTTTAGGTTGGAGGCTAAAGGGTGTATGGATCAAGAAGAGTTTGGTAGCAATTCCTGAGGGTCTTGAGCATGAATAAGACCTTTTAGGGGTTTTCCTCACCTTCAGAATTCATTTGAAGAAAATGTAACCAACAGAGCTCAACTTAGGTTTAACTTCTTTCATCATGAAGTTTTAATTATGTGCGTCAATGTGGAATTGAACGATGCACATGATGTTTTTGACTCATTTGAGTTGAAGTATGTCATCTTTGTAAGAGATGTTTTGAGATTTTTTGTTGTTGTGAGAGTTCTCTGTAGGAGAAAATTACCTTGTAGGGGTAATAACCATATTTTTATTTGTAGAAAAATTTTATGTACTTCATTTATATTGAATCTATATGAGTAGTCTAGTCATGTTGATAGACCCAAATATGTAGCCCAGGAGGGGTGAACTTCATCAACAAACCTTTTATCTTTCACTTTTTTCTACCTACATGGATTATCTTTGTTATGTTCATTATGTTCAATTGCATATGAAGACTAATTGATGTTAAAGAGACACTAAAAAAACATGTTATTTTTGAAGACTCATTTTCATGCTTCCAAAGAATCAACAAGGTCCTAAGTTTTGATTTATGTGATTTTTAGGAAGAGGAAAGAGAACACCTCCTTCAATTTTAGATCAGGTTGGTATCAGAGCTCCAGCTGTCCAAGTTGCATGATGGCAGAAAAAAGAGTTTCTAAGAGTTTGAGGAGCAAAATTTGGCTCTTAGAATGGAGAACATAGAGTTGAGAAGGATGTTGGAAAGGGTTGAAGAGGAGAATAGGCAGATGCACTTTTTATTGTAGCAAGTGCTTGATGAGAAAGTTTCATAAAGTTCAACTCTTGCACCAATAAGAGAAACCTCCAAGATGAAGCCAATATGTGGTCACAGTTCAACTAGTGGATTTGGACCATATGTAGAGGATGACACATGCAAACTTTTAAAACATATTAAAGAAGAACACCATATTCCAGTGGATAAAAGTGGGTGGCTAGAGTTGATCCAGGTGGATATTGGTGGCCACCCACATATTCCATTTGGACCTTATTGGAGCAGGGTCCCATGAGGCACAATTTTCAATGTAATTTTGTATGTGTGCACTGCACAATGGAGTTAACGGGATTTGGGGTGGGTCAAAATCCCAAATTTTGATGTAAATGGGTTTAAGGTTAAACTGTGCACGTCAAACCATGGTTTGAGACCATAGTATCTGTGCGCTAGGTGAGTATAAATAGATAGATCGAGTCTAAGCTAAGTAGAAAAGATAAGTTCATGATATTGTCATCTATATGCCTCTGTAATAAATTGTAAGGGTTTTTTTGGGTTGGGTTGAAAGGCGCCTATTGGTTGCGTGCATGGATACCTAATCCTAGCTGTGTGCAGACTCCCCTCGTTGTGTGCATGGAAGGGTTTTGTAAGGGAAGTTGATGTATTGAACAGTTCTGAAGCTAATAGGGAGGACAGATTTTGGCGAACATTTTATGTTATGAATTTGAGTTGTTTACCGTTTATGTTTTGTTGAGATCACAATGCTTTTGTCTTAAATATTGAGTATTACGTAAGGATATCTGTTATGATTATGAATAGTGATGGTTGATAGAACTATTTAAGTATTTGCATTGTTTAAGATCTAGATCTTGTTCTGTTCTGTTTATCTACGCTAAGGAGAACAACGAAACTGTGTTATTCTATTAAATATTGCACATTCTTTGTGATTATATTGTATATTATTGCATGCATCTGTTTACCATTGATATAATTTTGCACTTGGTTTGTTGAGGACCACTTCATTAATTTCTCCCTCAGGGTGTAGAAACTTAGTTCCATCACCCCTTCATATTACTTCGGGTGAGAATTTGATCTGTTCAAGTAGGTCATTGCCAAAATGGATAGTAGTTGGAGGGTTTGTTGGTTTATCCATAAACTTTGAACCTGGGTCACGACCCCTCAAGCCAACAAATGGTTTTGTTTCTAGGACCAAGATCATTTTTATGGAGATTTGATGTTGTGGCATCCACCACGAAATGAATTACAAGGTTGGCTATATAGAAAGACCATTGAATTTGCACTCCAAGAGAATATATGTATGAAGTTATATGATGAGGAGTGGGTACAAAAATATATCTATACAAAATTACATGAAATATTATTTTGTTCCTTTGTGCATGAACTACATGAGTGGTTATCGTGCTTAGCTGAATTCCATCACTGCATAAAAGATGACATAGTCATTGAGTGGACTCTTGAATTGATACAAAAAGTAGAGAAGTTTGATAATAATATCAACCACAATGGATCATTGGATCAATCGCCTCTTGGGAGGATTTGTGACAGAATTTTCCATTGATCAATTCGTGTCATATTCTAAAGCAGAAAGAAGGGTTTCCAAAGGCCCTAGTGGTAAGTTCCTGCACTCATTGAAATTATTTCTGAAAATTATATTGTGTGAACGGGGTTGTCGGTGTGAACATACTCCTTGAATGCATCAAAGAGGTTGAGCTACACTTAGTGGAAGGGTTTACTGAGAAGATTATCAAAAATTTATTTATAGCCATCTAAAGCCTATATCTGATAGTGAACCTGAACTAGAAACTACTAGCTCAAGTAATTCTGAAGAAGAAAGCTCATCGCACCAGAAACCCTTGAGTCTGTTTCAAACCCCATCCACTCCACTTCTTCAATTACATCACATATCACCCACTCCACAATGCAATCCAACTCCGCCACCACCTCCACCTCCCCCTAAAGTAGATATGGTTGCATCAATGAAGTTACCTAATTTCAAAGGCATTGGAAACAAGGACATAGATCACTTCTGGTTTGTGATTGAGGTTGTATGGCAGGCTTAGCAAATTAAAAATATTGATATTAGAAAATCATAGTTGGCTAATGCTTTCCAATATTGCACATTAGATTGGTACATCAGGTACGTTCAAGAAAATCCTAATTCTACCTTGGAAGAAGTCAAAGCGGCCCTAAAAGAGTAGTTTGAGAAGCCTAAGTCAAACGTACAGCTGGTAATAGAAATGAAGGATATTCATCAGGAGGGTAGTGAATATGTATGGGAGGCCGATCAAGGGTTGAAGCAGAGCATTAAATATGGTGAATTTTTTTTTGATGATACTTAGCATAAGGAATGGTTCATTTATATGTTTGTCCCACATATGAGCCAGCCCTTAGGTTAGCCAAATATTTCCACACAAGTTGAGGCTATGGAGGTCGTAATGAAATTGGAGGCTAACCAAACACCTATCGCACTGGGAACTGAATAGATTCAGAATTAGTTGGAAGCCATGCATCTAGAAATTCAAAGCCTACACAAATATAAGGGAAAGGAGGTCTGGGCAAAGGTGTGGTGTATAAAATGTAAATATTTTGGGCACCATAAAGAAGAGTGTCCAGTCTTCAACAATTATTTGAATGCTAGAGGTCCTAGTCCATTGAAGGATCCTGTGTGGTGCACTATCTATCAGATTTTTGGATTACATGACACAAATTTCTGCCCAAGGATCGGAAAGTAGCAGTCTAACTTGAAGTAGCTATTTTTCAAATTGTGTTCGTCATTATGACATGATGAGCAACATTGTCACACTTTTGATATGATTTTAGAAAAATAAGAAATATATAGAATGTAGGTTGAGCCTACATAACCAACATCCCTTTCTGGGCACAAAGGATTCCAAGGCAGAGGAAGAGGCAGAGGAGGTGGATTATCTAGTCGAGGAAGAGGAAAGTTATTTGCTATAACTGTGGAGATACAGGCCATTATGCACGAAAATATATGAATCCAGCATGACAGTCCTACAGGTATTGTAGACAATTTGATCATTTCATAGAATATTGTCATATCTATATTGATAAAATGTAGGAAAAGAAGATGCATACCCCAACACAAAATCTTCAGATGGTTTGTGCTGAGACCCGAGAAGAATATCCCATTATGAATTTGGTTACTAGGAGTGGTGCAGCTATCAATGAAGATAAAGGAAAGAAATCAGCCATTGATGTATGGATCTGCAAGGCACCGTAAACCAAAGAATGCTTTAATCTTCAGTGCACAAAAGAGACCTTTATTGAAGCATGGAAATAATTTTCAAAAGGAAGTGCATCAACATCAGGAAGAAAAATGAAGTAAGCATGTGAAGATAAGGAGATTAAACCATTTCTACAAGCATGCATAAAGTTATTACGCAACAAGAAGGCAATCGAAAATATGTAGGCATTGATAGATAATTGCACAGAAAAAGAACATCCCATGGTAGAACAGTGAGCGTTCAACAACATTTGTAAGAAAAAGAAGAGAATGGGTAGGGAGATGCGTAAGACCGTGTAGATTGGTGCTTATGAAATGAATCAAGTTATTTTAGATCTGGGATCGTATGTTAATGTTCTACCTAAGAAAACATGGCAATGCATGGGAGAATCAAAGCTGGAGTGGTCTACTATCCAACAGCGCATGGAAAATCAGCAGAAGATGATTCCTTTAAGGCATTTGTCACAAGTTGTCGTCAATGTAGAAGATGTTAAGGTGATGGTAGACTTTGACGTCATACAAATTGCGGATGATACTGATCCCTATATTGCACTGCTCGGGTTGGATTAGGCCATTTATATGGATGTTGTTATCAACCTAAAGAAAATGAGGATGGCATTTGAAAGCAATGGAATCAGGGTAATCATTCCTCAAGATCCCGTAGAAAGCCAACAGTATACTGAACTAGTATGCACTAAGGATGAGATCGATCAAATATATAAGTTGACTTTGCATGAGGAAGATTGGATTAATCCAACTATAGATGGAAATATTAAGTGGGAGAAGGATAACTCTTCTTTTTCAGGCTCTGATGAAGAACTAGAAAATTGGCAGAACCGATTGCCTGAGGTTTATGTGTTGTGCTGTAATCGCGTGACTCAATCTCTACATTATATAGCATCTGAGGTACATGCTTTACCACACTTTGATGGATCAATTGTTGTAAAAATTCTTATAGGAGAGATTGAGGGCACCATTCCTGAAGGACAGAGATTCCATGCTTTGGATCTCAGTTTGCACGCTACTCCAACAAGATGGTGGGAAACTCAGAAGGAGAATATGGGTAACTGGGAGGAATGTGCATGCATGATGAGGTTATAGTTCAAATTTCTCGTCATTAAAATGGAAGATGTATACTCTGGAAAAGAGGATTTGCGTAGACATTTGGCAATATGGAATCAAGTATGGGGTGTATATCCAAGACTTGAATGGGTCCATATGTTTATTCACACATTGGGAAAGGTGCCTATTGAATGGTACTTGGAGAAAAATATGTGCAGAGATGCATAGAGGCACTAGTGAATGGTCTGTGATGACAAAGAGTTTTATTCTTACCTTTATCTTCGAAATTTGTTTTGATACAATTAGCCAAGCTTTGCATAATATTCAATAAGTAATCTTCGATACAATGAAGCCTACAATTGAGTGTGCTCCACCATCTTAGGATGCGTAGACGAATACTATTGTGAATTGCAGGAACCTGACAATAGAATGGAATGATGAGGATTCAAGTAATATCATGATCCCTAAATCTGAGGGACAACGTGCAGTGGCTGGGCCATCAATCACCTCGCTCGATGAGAAAAAGGCCCTAAAGCTCAGATAGGTGAATATTGGATCTGAAGAACAACCTAAGTTAGAAAATATTGAAGACTATTGGGATGAGATATAGTAGGAAAGGTTGATGAGTTTCTAACAGAGTATCAAGGTAATTGCCCTACCAAGTTTTCAGAGTTGAAATGAATCATTGGATAACTTAGAGTAATGAAAATCACATTGAAGCTTGATGTGCGCCCAGTAAAACAACGCCGATATAGGTTGAATCCCAGATATAAGTAGAAGGTGAAAGAAGAGTTGGAAAAAATGGTGGCAGCAGGCATCATTGAACCTGTAGAACAATCAGACAAGATAAGTCCAATCGTTGTGCAAGATAAGAAGACCAAGGGAGAAATCATAATCTATGTAGATCTGTGCAAATTGAATGATGCTTGTGTGCATGATCCATTCCCAACTCCATTCTCGGATGAAATTCTAGATAATGTTGGAGGTCAAGAAGAAAACTCCTTCACTGATGGGTTTTCAGGATATCATCAAATATATATTGCACTAGAAGATAGGAGTAAGACCACTTTTTGGGGATCCTTCCAATATATCGTTATTCCCTTTGGATTGAAAAATGCTCCTCCATTTTCTTGTGTGTGGTAGTTGTTGCTTTCAAATAATTTATACACAAGTTTTCAGAGGTATATTTTGATGATTGGACTATATTTGGTTTGTTAAAGAAGCATGTGTTAAATCTTCTCTTAATGCTGAATACTTGCAATAAGGATCAGATCTCCTTGAATTTTAAGAAGTGTATTTTATCTATACCATTTGGAAAACTGTTGGGACAATTTGTCTGCCAACATGGATTGATGTTGGATCCTGCAAAGATTGCAGTCATAATCAATTTGGAAGTACCTGAGAATATTAAGTTGTTTCCCTCAGTCTTGGGGCATACTTGGTATTATAGGAAGTTTATTCAGGGATATGTGTTGATAACTAGTCCCATTGAAAAGTTTCTCAAGAAGGATGCAACGTTTTGCTGGGATGAGGAATGTCAAAAGAGTTTTGAGCTACTAAAGAAAAATATGGTCACTGTGCCCATCCTCGTCTTCCTAGATTGATCCAAGGCATTCCATGTACATGTGGAGTCCTCCTATATTATACTCGGAGCTGTGGTAGTGCATAAAGGAGATGGGGAAATTGATCATCCTATTTCTTATGCAAGCAGAAAATTTTCAAGCGCAGAAAAGAATTACTCAACCACGAAAAGGGAAGGGCTAGCAATGGTGTACGTGCTACAAAAATTCTGCCGCTATCTGTTAGGAGGTCACTTTAAAATTTTCACTGACCACTCTGCTTTGAAGTACCTGGTCAACAAGCCTGTGTTGGGGGGGAAGATATGTAGGTGGTTGCTGTTATTCCAAGAATATAACTTTGAAACTATGGTGAAACTGGAAAGATTGAATGTTGGGCCCGACCATCTGTCACACATTGAAACATGAGAGGAACCTACAAATATGGACGATGGATTTCCAGATCGGAAGTTGTTTGTGATAAAGGTGGTTGATGAATATTTCCCTGACATCATTCAATTTTTGAATACTAGACGCAAGCTTTAGGATTATACAGTTCAACATAAGAAAGAAATTGTGGCGTGCGTAGTGGACTTCACAATTATTGTTGGACAATTGTATAAAATGGGTGCAGATGAGGTCCTATGAAGATATCTATCAGAGTATGAGAGACATGCCATTCTGAATGAAGCTCATGGAGGGGTTTCTGGTGGTCATTATGCAGGTAAGGCCACTATGCAAAATATTTTGCAAGTTGGGTTATGGTGGCCCACGCTGCACAATGATGCCTATGCACCTTAGCACCCATTTGATGTTTGTTAGAGGATTGGAAAACCTTCATGCAGAGACGATATGCCCTTGAATCTGCAGATGGAGCTGCAAGATTTTGAGAAATGGGCTATTGATTTTGTGGGACATATTAATCCTCCAGGAAGTAAGAGTGGGGCCTATTATCACTGTGACATATTATGTAACCAGATGGGCTGAAGCCAAACCAGTGAAGGAGTGTACTGCTGATACATATGTGTAGTTTATTTTTGATAATATAGTGACCTGATTTGGTTGTCCTAAGATTCTGATAAGCGATCAGGGTACAAATTTTGTAAATGACGCCATTGAAGCATTGAATGAAGAATTCAAGATGCATCATCAAAATATATCTCCCTATCATCCTCATGCAAATGGCGCAGTTGAAGCTTTCAATAAAATCTTGGATACCATGCTCACTAAGGTATGGAATGCTAACATAAATGATTGGGATAGCAAGTGCCCATAGTTCTATAGGCATATAGGAATACTTGCAAGAAGTTGACTAGAAGGACACCTTTTAGGATGGTATATGGGAAAGAGGCTGTGTTACCCATGGAATTCATTGTTACTAGTATGTGCATTGCAACATTTACCAATATGGCTAAAGAAGATGCTCCGGAAGACCGGTTGTCATAGTTGGTCACTCTGGAAGAAGACCATTTTATTGAAAATTATCACTAGCAGGTTCAAAAGGCGCACAAAAAAGCATGGCATGACTAGCATATCAGGAAAAGGTGTTCAAAGAAGATGATATTCTCTTACCATATGACAGAAAGTTTGCATGCCACCCAGGGAAGTTGAAAATGCATTGTCTAGGGCCCTATGGTGTGAATGAAATCATTGATGGAGGAGAGTGTGCCTGGCCACGTTGAGTGGTGAATACCTCCTTGGGTATGTTAATGGTAGTTGTCTGAAGCCATACAGGGATGACCTTGTGCGTACCAAATGACTATATGGGCAGAGTATCATACCTGCAGAGATGGGATGGAAAATTCACAATAAGGTGTAACGCGTGTGCCGTAGTTGCGTGAGGAGGTTAAATGGGTTTCATAGGTGTCAAAACTAGCCGTTAGAATGGTAAAACTAGATAAGTCAGATTTATTACCATTTTTGTGAGCATCTAGGATGCATTTAATGCATGGATCTTACCAGATTTGGGACTGTTTTATCAATAATGGAGCCTCATTAATTCATGAGTTGTTGAAGATGTGCCACAAGTATAAATATGACCTATGGGGTCACAATAGTTCCCTTTGCTTTCTGAGTGATTGCTATGCTTTGAGCTCTTTGATTGCCACAACATTTATTGTGTCTATGTCTAGTTTGGATCCATGGTTCGAGGACGCATTACGCCATGTAGGGCTAGGTTTTTCTATTCCTGAAAAGATGACAACCACAAGACTGGGTGATGACCCTTTTGCGCCTAAAGTGCCATTTATGGAGATGAACACCACAAGAGTGGGTGATGACCCTACTGCACCTGAAGTGCCAATTATGGAAACACTCGCGCCCTCTAAATCTAAGAACGAGGAATCTTCTGGAACACGCAAATCTCCTCAAGAGAAGACCCCAAGGTTGCGCCCTTCAACGAGGGAGAATATGAAAATTCTTATGTCAAAGGTCCCATAAACCATTGAAGAAGAAGATGAGGATGTGGTTGAAGTGGCCACATTCTCGTGGCTACCAAGCTATATTGCACTGTGCAAACCATCTGTCAAAGCACCTAAGGACCTATACAACGTGCGCGTAGGTATCCAAATACCCCTAATCCTTGAGAATGTCTCAATGGAAGGGGACACGTTCACAAAGATTCCGCAGCTAATATTTGATTATTGGGAGATCACTGATGTCGAGAAGTTCCACGAGCTTGTGCTAGAGCTATACTTGGACCAGATTACCTATGAAGGAAGCATTGTATGCCTCGAGCCTAAGACATGGGTCCTAGGTCTGCATAAGGTAGGCCTGGTCAATTTTCTCTAGATCCTTCATTTTGGGCGTAGCCCCATAAATGATATCTCAGTCAGAAAATTGCTAGATTTGGTGCATGATGACGCACTCTGGTTGGGAGAGCGCATCCCCATTGGTGTTGAGTTAATCCACAGAATCATGGGTCATCCTGCTAAAGAAGCCAACCGTATTGCGTATTTCAGTGGTAAGGCATAGGAGAAATCTGTGGCCGATAAAATCAAGAACAAATACATTGTCACCAGAAAGAGTCAGGGATTTGTGGTGGATGAAATAATTTACCGCGTAGTGTGCTTTGGAATGATCATCTTGGAATACAATATGATGCGTAAGTTGAGACCTAAGCAGGTTCCCACACATGTATTGCGCTTATGGGACAAAGTGAAAAAGGGGTGATTTATAATTGGTGCATGTACCTGTGTAAAGAGTTTTTAGAAAATGTGCGCGAGGCATAGAAGGAAGGCAAGCACGTCTGGTATGCTTGGCTTCTATTATTGATTACGCTGATTGGATGGACAACCTTGGAAGATACACAGTTCCCAGAGATTGAGCCAAAGATGTGTGAAGCTGTGCACTATGCTACCTTGTGGAAAATCCTTAGAGTAAGTGCACACCAAAGAAAAAAATATTTTTTGGATTCTACATGACACTACCTTGAATCAAGCGGTGCAGTAAAAGTCACGACTGTGACCTACATTGTATGACTAATCAAATATGGTCAAGGATTTTAAATATACATTCCATAATATACATATTCACACAAAGGGCGATGTAGAGGGCTTATGGTAGGAGATAACATACCTGGTGACTGAAGATGATCTGCTTAGAGTGAATATAGAATGGCCACTAGCCTGGTTGACACTAACCACCCCAAATAAGTCGCGTACTGCAACAGGGAAATCAACTGAGAAAGTAACCACGACAGTCACAGAGAAAGTTACAGAGAAAGTGATAGAGAAGGTCACATAAAAATAAGTGACCCCCACAACCACTGGTGAGACTGTAGAAATGGCAATAGTGCCAGAAAAGAATGGATCTACACCAAAGGAGACAAGGGAAGCTGAAACTTCTAAAGGAACCAAGCGCAAGTCTCGAGTCATTGGAGGATCGCGGCAAAAACAAAAAGGTTCCAAAAAGGCAGGGTAGGAGGTCTTGACACTAACAGAAGACAATTTAAACGAAATATAAGACACTGTCACATCTGCGACTATGGATCCTAGAAATACATAGAGGTTCAAGATAAGTTTGTGGTTGAACTTGTACAAGTTGGACTATAGGAGTTAAAGGTACAGGTGAGCCAGATTCAAGAGAGCGTAGCTCAGGCGAGCTAGACTAGTGTTCAAGTCATGAGCGCACAACCGTAGACGTTGCTCTACCTAGCTCCGAGGATGGCCACTTTGTCCACATCCCCTTGCCAACCATTTATATGGATGCTAACTGGCATCTCAAATTCATAGGATTAGGTGATGTTCATATTAATCTTTCTGTGTTACGTGCAGGAAAATTACACCTTATGCACTCAATGATCATGGACGAGCTTCAATTCAGAGAGGCTACCATGCATACATAGATGAGGGAAGCATAACAGTAGGCCAAGCAAGGAAATCAACAACAACAATGAGTAGAGGTAGCTTTTTGCGAAGCAAAAGCACACTGGAGGCAAAAACACACGAAGTCTGCCAAGATATTATAGTTGTCTTGGCCATAGTTGTGCCCAAAGAAAATTTAGAAGGATTGGTTACCGTGGGGAAAGTAGTGCGTGCGAAGGTGAAAATAGTAAGAAAAAAGTATGAACAATAGATTGCAGATCTTCAGAAAAAACTTTAGTCGGTGACACCACCAGAGGTTCGTGCATAGAGAGAAGTTGAAGTAAAACAAGCGTGAGATAATATTGCTGCTACGATCATCCAGTGTGAAAATTTTCTTGAAGAAGCTATGAGTGTTTGGAACTCTATCTGAAATGATCCAATAGTACAACAGCTGCATGAAATCCTCCACCAAAAGGAGTAGCAGTTCGACGAAATCAAGAGAGTGGTGCCCACACTGGTTCTCAAACAATGCCTCGCTCATATGTAGGAGGGAAAAACAATACAAAGAAAGATTAAAGGGTTGCATCAAAAGGAACAAATACTGAAAGAATGCATGCAACCATGGGCAGAATAAGTGTTTCAATTATTTCAAACGCTAGAAAACACTTTGAATACAATCCAAATAACTCAACGCATCATCGATATGGATGATGAGGGGCCTGCCAAAGAAAAAATAGTTCAGAAAGTGCAAGCCACGGCAAAAAATTTTTTGGAATCAATGCGCCCTCTCAAAACTTTTGTTAGCACGCTTCAGGATAAGATAAAAGAGTAGGCACCTCAATGACTCGATGTGGAATTGAAGGATGCACATGATGTTTTTGACTCATTTCAACTGAAGTATGTCATCTTTGTAGGAGATGTTTTGAGTTGTTTCTACTGTGAGAGTTCTTTGTAGGAGAACATTACCTTGTAGGGGCAATAGCCACATTTTTATTTGTAGAAAACTTTTATGTACTTCATTGATACTAAATTTATATGAGTGGTCTAATCATGTTGATGATGTAGCCCATGAGGGGTGAACTCCATAGAAAAACCTTTTGTCTTTCTCTTCTTTATGCCTACATGGATTATGTGTGTTATGTTCATTATGTTTAGTTGCATATGAATACTAATTCATGTTGAAGAGGCACTAAACAAACACTTTTTTTTTTTTGAAGACCCACTTTCATGCTTTCAAAGCATTGACACGGTCCTAAGTTTTGTTTTATGTTGTTCCGAGGAAGAGGAAAGAGAACACCTCCTCCAATTTCAGATCAATTTCCTAAAGAAGCATCAACATCACCTACCAAATCATCAAAATTTAATTCACCATGTATGAATCTCCTAAAATCACCCTTCAAACTTATCCCAAGCATGAGAAAATGTTAAAAGTGGAAAGGGTATAGGCATTTATAGCCAAATTAATATAGCAGGGGTCTTGGTCAAAATTGGCAGAGGAGTCTAATTTTTCTCCAAATCACCCACACAGGTGGAGGAGAATAGGAAAAAAGTTGGAAATGATTTAAAAAATAAGCCATTATCACTTACTGATGGAAAAATACATGGAGTAAGAATAATGACAAGGAGTAGACGGGGGCCAACTCACCCATTATTCGTTGATCCCCATCTCATAAACCATTGACAATACATCAACTTAACTGGGGAGAAATCCAAGCTAGTTACTTTTTTTTGCATGCAACATTGTTTAAAAAATCTGAACGAGGCCTTCCATCAGTAAGAGATCAAGATCCAACTATCAAGCATCCAAATTGTCTGCTCCAAGACCATATAAGCATTGCTATAGGATAGGCGAAAAGTTTGATAGGGTATCAAATTATTTCCTAGAGTGTCCAAATAAACCTGATATGAGTTAAAAGGAAAGGGTATACTTTAAATAAATGTAAGTAAAACTCACACACTCGCATTTTGCGTAAGGATAAGTGCTAAAATTACCTCAATTTATTAAGCAATTTTTTTGTGTTAGATAGACCTAGTTAAAATAAAGAAGCATATATGAAGTTTGTTGTTTTTAAAGAGTATAAATTGGAAAATGACGATGAATTGAATGGAGTAATTAGTTAAATTTTCCTCTTCCTCTTCTTCTCTATTTTTGAAGGCTATAAATTTTATTTAAGCTACAAGGTCCCATGTTGCCAAAGGAAACCCTAATTCATGTAGTAGCATAAAACCAAGACTCCCTTGAAAATTGCTTTCCTAAATATAAAAATAATTTCGTTCTACCATGGGAGGTGGATTTAATAAAAGTGAATCCATAAATATAACCCAAATTCATTAGAACCTAGGGTCAGGGATATCTTGGAAAACTATAACTGGCTAAGTTCGTTTTAGATATTACGATTTTATGATGATGAGGTTTCATTAGAATTTTATCTAAACTTGCAACATCCTGAAGGGCATGAAATAGTCAGTATAATTAAGGGTTTGAACATATCTCTTTATGACGAATAAATTAGAAGATTCACTGCCCTCCTTAAGGGGATGAAATGGAGTAAGGAGGAAACTCATAAAGAAATTAGTGCTAAAAGAGGTTTTTCTCTCTCTGAGGATTAGCCAAGAGAAGATAAGAATGGGATCAGGAGGGAAATCCTACAAAACCCATGGGATGAGTTTGAATATCATATCCTTAAATACATTTTTTGTGAAGGAATATTAATAATTAATCTATGCCTACCAAATTAGGCTCCTATATCAACTCAAATTCCAATCTAGCTTACATGTCCATGATATGCTTAACATCTCACATTTTTACCCTCAATCCATAAAAGAGATAAGAACAAAAGTATAGGAGGGGAAACATAATTACTTGTTCCATCATAACCTCATTAGTTTAACAGAAATAGATTCCTTGAAACACCTTCAAAACCCTATTCCTTATACAAACTTTAATGACATGGATAGACAAGATTTCTTAGAATCTCAAGCTGAACCTTAGATAGATCTAGCTAAGTTAGAAGGGGAATAAACAGAGGAAGAATAAGAGGTAGAAACATAGTCAGTATAAGATGAGACAGAGGTATCATAAACATGAAAAAAATAGAATTGGCTAAGTTACAATTGGTAGGTATGGGAACCTAGGCTAAAGTAGTAGCCCTAAAGGCCGAGTCCCAAAAAAAGGCAATAGAGCCTCAATAGAACAATGAATCAAACCAAGGAGGAAAACTAAAAAAATAAATAAGGAGGAGACATAAATTACCGTTGTACACAAATGAGAGTAAACAATTTAGAGGAAGAAAAGGATATTGTCACCACGTTGGCATTCCTAAGCACTCCAACAAAACCTAAGGTAAGAATACCTAAAGAACCTCCTGTTTATTTTAGAAGAAGAAAGAGTACTAGAATATAGTTTATTAGAAATACTAAAGCTCCATCTCCCACTCCTATAATCATTGAATAAAATCCTATCCCTAAGAAAGAATAGCCTTAGAAAGAAGGGAAGAAATCAATGACATGAATGGTGTAAACAATAGTGGAACCCACACCTCCAAGTAAATAAAATTACAATCACAACTAAAGGGACCAAGAACTCATCCTGAAGGGATATGTGAGAAACAAATAGCTCTATATGGTATTTATAGAACAAAAATTTATCCAACTCCAAGAACATCCATTGACATCTATTCTTGGATTGAGGAAGGTAAATTAATTAATGTACACCTAGCACCATAATTTTCCTTGGAGGTTGAACAAGAGAAATCTAAAAATCATAGATGGAATAAGCTTGTATAATGCAAGGGAGTTTTTGATGTTGGTAGGATGGAGGAGGAAATGAAAAATGCGAGATAAGAGATACCAATCCTCATATTTGATGAACCAAATGAAAGGGATTTCCAAAAAAGAGAAAAAAAGCAGATAAGATCTGAATTGCAGAAAACCCAAATATTTTTGTACGCGAAAGAAAATCAGGTTGCAATGCTTGAAGCCAATCTAGGCATCATGGCACACATTTCTATAGAATTAGATAATTTTTGGAAGCCATCCAGAACTTACTCATTTCTCTTGAAGAAATGGTGCCAATTTCAAATTAAAATGATTGGATAAAGATAATCTCTCCCTCTACAGGATGTTAAAGAATTTATTTATTTTTTCCTTTAGTGAAACACAAAAGAAAAGGACACAACTACCGAGTTTTACATTCACAACTGTTGTGCCATATAATATGACCATATTAGATCGAAATTGATATTTTGGATATACACATAATTTCCCTATAACTTTGATTGAGGCATGGAGAGGTCAGGAAAAAAAAAGTAAAAAGATCAATAGAAACAAAGATGAAAGAACGACTTTATATCATAGAAAAGCATCCTAATCCAACCATATTCACTTCTAGTCATGCAATCATAGTAGAATATCCTGAAATGGTGAATATTTACAAAAAAATGTAAGTAGAGGCCATCCTACACTTTTAGTATAACTTTATACTATTGTGAGAAGAGAGTTAATAGGCATGATTGAGGAGATGTAAGATAATTCCATACAATATGAATATCATGGAATATCATTCCATTAATATGTTACATGTTGCATTAAAAAAAAACCCTTTATATAAAATAATCATTCAAACACTTGATACACACTATATTGGACTCATATTTAATCCTCCTTTGTTGCTAGGAATTTAGGAACATCAAATCCAAGAGGAAGAGTCAAGAGAGTGGTAGGAAATTTATACAAATGCATTCCTTTTTCTAGGAGGGACAACCACTTCCATCACAACATGGGATGTTAAACAAGTCATCTAGGAAATGAATGAGTAAAAGTAGAGAAGGGATGAAGAATAGATTTCTTAGAGGATGAACAATAATTTTGGTAGGGGTTATGATGGGCCTCAAAATTAGGTAAAACATAAGGCCCATATAACCTTTCCTAGGAACATAAAGGTTGTATTAGACCTCTCTTTATATGTTTAGTAACTTTTTCTTAGCGGAAATAATTTCTTAGAATGGTTAGAGATATTTATCACAATTTATGTGCCTAATGTGCTTATGATGTAGGATATTGAAAAAAATTGGAAAAATTCATGAGGATATTTTGTAGGAGAGACTTCTCAGACTTGTCCCCTACTACAAGAAGGCCAAACTCAACTGGATTGAAGAAGTAATTACTCCTCCCTTTAGCTATGAGGTCACTTAGGGAGCAGGATCATATATTTTAGGATTTTTGGAGGGAAATAAATACTCCTTTAGAGGAGGATTACCCTTACTCATTTTGTATACATAGAGGGCTCAAGGCCCTTATATTAAGATAAAAAATTAGAATCAGCTAGCAACAATCAAGTTAGTAGAGGCATTAGTTTAGATGTTCTAGTTCTACAACTTTTCATGTACAAGAAATTTTTCTTATTAATGGAAGGAATAATTTATTCTTAGAGTTTGTTCCTTCAAGGATCTAATCCTCCTTGGTTTAGGGCCCATGCCATGTTCTTAAGACCCTTTTTTACAATTATCTTTGATTCATTTGTTCATTTATTAATTTTTTCAACTCATTTCTAAACAGTGTTTTATGGAGGATTGATTAGTTAACTTGTTTACAATAATTTATTACATAAAAATCTGAAGAACTAAATGGTATTCTTTTGAGTGATTATTATTTTTAGTTAACACCTCTTTTCATGCACTAATATTCGCTTTGGTTTCTATTCTTTAAATGTTGTTCATATTTTATGTATGTTGTAAATATATTGCTTACTATTTTGTAGAGCTACAAGAGACACTACAGTCACCCATTCACTTATTAAACCTATATATAATTTCCATAAGGAAATGAAAATGAATATTTTATCATCCTTTAGCCTTTCCCTAGCTCATTTTTTCTTCAAATTGCATCCTTAGTGCATTTTCCTGCTCATTGGACTATCTCTTGTAACAAAACAAGGACTCTTTAACAATTTTCATTTTGCATGCAAATCTCATCTAAACTTGCATCCAACACCTAGTTAATATTATTTTATACATTACAATGTCCGAAGACCATGAAGATGACGTTTAGAAGCCAAGAGGCCAAGTAGATCCTTTGACCTAGTTGATGTAGAAATCTCTTTTTCCTGCGATATTAGGGTTTGAAGTTTACATGATTTATTTCACTTGAGAGTTTACTTTCCCTACACGGTTGAATATACATAATTTAATTTCATCATAGTTACAATTTTTTCTTCCTTTTGTTGAAATTAATATATATTTTCTCACTATCATTTATTTCCTGCAATTCTAAATTTTACTTATAGCATAAACAATATAATGGTCTCTAAGTAATTAAACCTCCTCTCAGTACTTTCAGCTACGTGAAATCAACAAGAAAATAAGATAATACATGTTTCATGCATAATGTTGAACGCTATTAAGTTAGTGTTCTTCTCTCTTTCTTTGGTAGGGAAATATGCTAGAAAAAATGAAGAGGTACTCTCTATGGAGTTACTTAAGGCAGATGAATTTTACAACTACTATTGAACCTTAACCTCCTCTTTATTCTAGTCTCTAACTTCCCTCTCCCATTTTATTTTATTTCTATGGAACAAAATATAATAGCATATATTGGAACCCCTTATTCTCTTGGAAACTTCATATTTAAGATAACATGATAACTACTCGTAAGGTATAAATCCATCAAACCTCAATTAGAGTCACAATTTGGAAACTTCTAGAGTCTTCTTGGAAATTCATGTCTGGATAGCGCAATATGCATGAGTAAAAGACATTGACATCTCATCCTCCTTTAAAGTGTGTTAGAGAATTATATATTACAAAGAAATGGAACACATTAAATATGTGAAAACCCAAACACAAAAATAACATATAAAAAAAGAGAGACACATATATATGTGGTCCACCCAATTTGGGTTATGTCCATGGAGAGATAACCAAACTATCATTTTATATTATCCAACAATATGAAGAGATACAACATAAATTACATACGTTTTAATTTCCTCTTCTCTCACACACAATTCCCCTCTCTCTTTCTCACTCATAATACACATAATAAATAGTCCTAATACAATTCCTTCATATAAACTAAGGGTTTTCCTTCTAGGAAAATTTTATGAAACCAACTCCAAAAATAAAATAAAAGAGAGATCAACGCCTTAGAAATCATCCACTTCGTGGGGGAAACCCCCAATAAATTACATAAATGAAAAATTATTGGATGATTGAAATTACCAAAACCTTCTTTCTATATATAGGAGTCCATGGGGCCACAATGTAATCCTAGCCGACCTAACAATAATAATGTAAGGGCACAATAATAACAATATGGGGGTTACAGGGGAACAATAATAACAATAAGGGGGGCTACACTAATGGGTCAAGAAGGACTAAAATAGCACATAAAGTATAAAGCCTCTCCAAAAACAGCCATCCCTAATGCTGAGTAGCTTTTCTTGGTGCTGAGATAGACTGCAGGCTCCCATGTGGTAGAATATTTCCAAGGTGTTCTACTGATGTTACTCTAAATTGGTCACTTCAGAGCACAGTTCTTATTTCAAGGACACTGTGAGAAGTTCAGAAGCATTTTTACTCCTCATCAAGTTCTGGAAATATTGTTTGAATTGGAAGATTTTCACCTATAACCTTCTTTAAGCATGAAACATGGAAAACTGGATGCACTCGCGAAGAAGCAGGAAGCTCCAATTTGTATGCTATAGTACCAATCTTTTGCAACACCTTGTAAGGACCATAGTACTTTGGCAATAATTTATTATCCTTCTTAGCTTGCTTGAGGGACATTTGTTTGTATGGTTGTAGCCGTAAAAATACCCAGTCTCCTACATCAAAACTTCTTTCGCTGCGATGTTGATCTACCTATTGTTTCATTCATTTTTTTGCCAAATTTAGGTTATCCTTTAAGAGTTGGAGAACTTCTTGTTGATGCTCGTTGTGACCTTCCACTGCTTGAACCTTAGAATTTTCTCTTAAATATGAAGTGATGGACGGTGGATGATATCCATAAAGTGCCATGAATGGGGTCATTTCTGCTGCAGTATGGAAGGAAGTGTTATACCACCATTTAGTGAGAGGTAACCACTTGACCCATTGTGTTTGTTTATCAAATACAAAACAATGAAGATATCCTTATATTCTAGCCACTACAACACCACCCAAAATTTTGGGTATATTCAAAATTTTGGGTCCCCCTTTGCTCGCTCAACCCATTAAGTTTTTGACTCAGCCTTCAGTCGGTAATATCCCCATGACCTATTTCTACCCAGCCCTGTCACCTCACCCACTTGTCTTGCTGTCTCTCAACTACACTAGGGTATGTAAGTTTTAAGCCGGTTTCCAAACATAGAGATGCTCAATCAATTGAAATAAGTTACAATATCTTAGGTTGGATATTTCAATGTTGCTGCTCCTTAAATGAGAAATTTTTCCTAGTCACTTGTTTTTTTCTTTATTACCAGGAGCTAACTCATTGTCATATTATTCATTTTAGGAAATTGGTCAAGGTGCTATCATTATACATTGAATAATGCATTTGTTTCATTAAGAGTCCATTGGCACGACACCATTAAAATACTCTACAAGATGAGGTTCCAAACGTGCATGTGGAAGCTATTGGTTTTCACAAAGAGACAGGGTTTTCCTAGCAAGCAAGGGGACCCTTTCAAAGTGAGGTGGATGCTCATGAATCCCCAAGAGCCTCACTTTAAGCTCAAAGGCACATGGTCACTTGCACAAGACTGATATGCAGGAAAAGGCATATTGTTGTGAAAACCAGAGATCACCGAAAGAGGAATGCAGAAGGGATAAAACTCAAGGTTGCAGGTCGTAGATGACTCCAGGTCACAGGATGAAGATGACTCAGGGTCGCAGGTCGCAGATGAATCCAGGTAGTAGGTCGCAAAAGTCGCAAAGTCACATGGTCACAAAGTCGCATAGTTCACAAAGTCGCAAAATTCATAAAGTTGCAAGGTCGCATAGTTCCCAAAGTCGCATAGGTCACAAGGTCGCTAGGTTTCAAGGTCGCAAGGTTGCAAAGTTGCATAGGTTGCAAGGTTGCAAAGTCACATAAATCACAAAGTCACAAGGTCACAAAGTTGCAAAGTTCATAAGGTCACAAAGTCACATAGGTTGCAAGGTCGCACCGTCGCAAAGTCGCATAGGTTACTAAGTCGCAAGGTCGCAACACTAGTAAAAAATGATGAACTTAGTGACTAGGTGACTAAAAATGTTAGTCACTGCAATTATTTCAAGTGAAATACTACTAAATTTGAGCAATTTTAAGTGATGGAACTAAAATTGACTAACTTAAATGACTAATTTAGTCTAGGAATAAAATATACGACTAGATAATAAGTGACTAAATTAAAAATGACTAACTTAAATGACTAATTTAGTCTATGAATAAAATATACGACTAGATAATAAGTGATAAACTAAAAACGACTAACTTAAATGACTAATTTATTCTAGGATTAAAATATATGACTAGATAATAAATAAATAAATTAATAATGATTAACATAAATAACTATTATAGTCCAAGAATAAAACTATGACTAAATAACAAGTACAACAAGTATATGAATTAGTCATTTATGTTAGTAATTTTTAATTGTGGACACAATATTTGTTATAGGTTTTTTGTGGCATTGTTACATACCATGATTGATTATTGCACTAGATTCATAGATAATGATTTCATTAATTTGAATTCAAAGTATGTTGATTTATACATGGTCAATTGATATAAATATTGACTCCAAATTGGTGTATGAGACCCCTTGTTTGTGGAACAAGGCACCCACCTTCAAGCAACGATTTGACTACTAAGTCTACGAAGACATACATACTTTACCCCTCTGGTTTTATAGACATGACCTCTTGAAAGGAAACACACACTCTTAACCATTAGACCACCTCAAACTATATAATAATTTATAAAATATAATACTTTTATACTAATCCTTCTTCTCATATCATTATATTATTGGTTTATTACACTGTATATAATTTATACTTTTATAGTAATCCTTCTTCTCATACCATTGTACCATTGATTTATTACACTATATATAATAGTTCATAATATATAATTAGTTTATTAGATGATATATAATAGTTTATATACCATTGATTTATTAAACTATATATAATAGTTTCTAATATATATAAATAGTTTCATGCATTGGCAATCTAAAGATTTGGATATATGACATTCGTGCGCATTTGTACTCACTTCAAAATTTTGGTTTGGCCATAGGAGGGAATATTCGATTTGGTTGTTTGGTAGGAGATTAGGACATTTGGGAGGGCCATTGTTTTCTATTAATTGGAAATTATCAATTACTTGGTTGGGGGAGCCTTGTGGGTTAGATGAGTACTTATTATTTATTATGTAGTATTCTAAATACAACTCTCAAAAAGGGAGGAAAGCTTGTTGTTGGCTAGTGTAAGTGAGTAGTTCTGATCCTGTATTCCATCCTGATTCGAAAAAAAATATTCTTAAAGAGTCACTGCATCCTTCCAGCTACAGATCGATTTATTTACCTTTAATATTTTTACTCATAACTGACCTAGTTTCCTGAGCAAAAGCTATAGGTTTAGACATTGAACCAATTGAATTTGAAGCTCATTCAGTACCGATCATCAATCTGTGTAATCTATGAAAAGAAAAATCATGAAGCAAGGATATATTTTTTCTTATCCGGAGAAGAGAGAGCAATGCAAGCAGGAGAGTCCAAGCAATAGAGCCGCTAGATGAGAGTTGCTACATCTGGTGCTTTGAGAGCTGGTACGCTTGGTGCTTAATGTTACAGGTATGTATCTATCTGGATGCTAACTTAGTTATTTAAGCATTGGTGTTGAAGGATCTTCTGTCACGGGGATTGATGATTTTATTGGGATCTTGGTTCAAGTACATGTTACCTACTGGAAATTCAGTGCATGATTTTTGATTTGATTGGGATCTTGGTTGAAGGTTCAAACCCTTTGTGTGCCTTTATAGATGGGAGGATGTCTCATTTTATGGAGCCATCCACAAATAGCATCAGATAGTCATTTCCCCTACAAGTTGTCAACAAACCTAAAGGAAATCCATTGAAATTGACTCTCATGGTCTACCTAGGATCGAAAATAGAGTACACTTTCCCAAATTCTGTTTTGTTGGTTTTGAAATTATATGAAGGGAACAACTTCTTATGAATTTATTATCAACACTATCAATATGATTGCTAGTGATCATGGAAGGTAATCTACTAGTTTACTTGTTCTTCCTTTTCAACACTTAATTGAAATGAAAATAACTGGACCACTTAATGTGGTGTGCATTCTTGATCTTGCTCAATGTTCAAATGTATGGTGAGACTTCTGATTTCTATGAATGGCGATCTCTTTTCCACTAAAACAATGTCTACAATGATGTGTTGTTTGAACCAATGTGTACATCTCCTGGTCATATATTGTGTAATTAGGAATGCTTGAAAAAGTATTGGAGTGGTGTGCAACTGGTCTTCATGTTGCATCAATGATGTACCCATGGAATTTTTCCAAGAATCCATGTTGATATCGAGGACTTGTTGAATGTAAGGTAAGGAAAGAATAGTAGTAGTCACAATTTGACACTTGATCTCTTTGAACAATCTTTGTTGTGAATTTCCCTAGCTAAAATTGAATTGGTCATTTTAGTGAATTAAGAGGGTGCGTGACATCGGAAAACTACACAAGAAATATATTTAAATAATTTTCCATTTCCATGAAGCTTTGTAGGTTGTGAATGTTCTTTAATAGTGGTCAATTGGCAATAGCTGAAATATTTTTTAGAGCAATGTTGAATCAATCTTGGTTCTTGCAAAATCTAATATGCACTAGTTCTGTATGCTTGAATGTATGTTTCTTTGTATTGGTTAATTCCTTTTCTATTCATAATAATGATAATATTTGATCCAAGTGTTTCAAATGCTACTCCAAAGTTTTACTAAAAACTAGTATGTTATTCAAGTACACAATCACAAAATAGTTAAGATACAATGTGAGCACTTTGTTCAATATCCTTGTGAATGTCATAGGGGCACAAATTATATTGAACGACTTCATGAAAAATTGAAAAAATTCTTGTCGTGGCTCAAAATTTTTCTTTCATATATCTTCGAGCTTGATATATATTTAGTTGTACCCAAACTTTAAGTTAAGATTTCTAATATAATTACCTTCAAGAATGTAATCGATTAGGTTCTTGGTGCATGACAATGAATACCATTTCTTGATGGTGTTTCTATTCAATAGAGAATAATACATTCTCCATGTGTCATCCTTCTTTGGAAACAAAAAATAACAGATCCACAAAGCAATGAGTTGGTTCATATTTGGCCATTATTTATTAAGTCTCGTATCTACCTCTTGATCTCCTAGTTTTCCAACAACAAATCCTTGCACAGTGACTCATTCAATAGCACAAAAACTTGTTGCAACTCATTGATGTGTTGGACTACATGGCTTGGAGGCATATCGTGTAGTTCTCATAACAACTTGAAATAGTGCTACAATAACTTGTCCAACTTATTTTGTTCTTCTAACTTCTCATATGTGCTATATATGCATGCAACAAGGCCTTGGTCTATTGTTGTTGGTTGACCGCTAGAGAGTGGCACTATCCTATGCTCACAAGGCTATTAAATAAAACTATATTGAAGCTTTTTATTAGCCTCTAGCCTTTAGTGGTTTAATTAACACCAAGGGAGTTGGATATTTTTTATGTGGTCACTGAGTATTTTTGGCCTTTTTTGACTAGGCTTTGTTTAGGCATTGACGATACAGTATCTCAATCCTAGAGATATGAATAGTTGAATATCATATCATAGACATCAAATGAAACAACATTAAACTCCACTTCATCTACATTATCTATCGATATGGGGAACTTCATCCACTTTTACATGCACATTCAGCAAGTACTTGTTCTTGATAAGCAAACCAAGGGATCGGGTTAAGTATGCATGATTGGACGTAAATTATGCTTCTTTATCACTACTTTTGAGATGATGTCTCATTGGTTAAAAACATCAAACACTAAATTCACAAGATCCTTCCCGAGTTGGATATTAATGGAGAATAGTTTCCAACTCTTTGTGTAACTAGGATGTACAATTGCCATCAAAGAGATGCAATCCATCACACTGTTAGCTATCGATATATATTTCAATACTTACTCTATTATGATCCACATTTGATGCTTCTCTATAATGTAGTGACCAAAATCCATCTTTGGAATGTCCATTGGACTTATTGATAGTGATAAAAGGGAAAATTTGTCTTCCTTAATGTGGTGTTTGTATTCTACTACAAAATTTTGTTGAATGGATTGATGGTCCTACCATCCTTTTCAATGGTCACCTTTCCTTAATTGGAATTAGTGGCAACAACATTATTAATATTCCTCCAATTGTTTGTAGCCTCTGCTAACCTAGCTTTTTGACAAGCATATGAAAGAGTGCAAATGTTGAGCATCTCAAACCCCATCTAAATAAAATGGTATTGATTGTAGGGAAATTATCTAGAACACTGTGTAACCTGGTTTGGTCAAAATTCCCTTCTCTCAGGCTACCATTAACGACATCTACATGTGAAAATAGTTTAGTTGAGGATGGAAAAGGAGCTTTTTGAGCTAAAATGCCTCATTATAAACACTAATGTTGTAATCAAGGGTTGTATGAATCATTCTTGTGTCTTTTCTCTACCATATTCTAGATAAGATATGTTGTAGAATTTGGTGTAATAATATTGTATATTAATAGTTAATGAATTGAAGGTTCAACTAGGATCGGATTTCCCTTACACATAAGAAGGCCATCAAGTATATTGAGATGACTAGCTTTGATATAATTCATTTGTATATTAATTGTGAGAATTATTACATAAAATATGGAATTCTCTTGTCTTGAGGAGGATTGAGTTTCCTATATCCCAATGTCGATATTTGAAACACCATAGGGACATGCTATCTTACCTCTTAGACTAATGAGAACCCCATCGACTCCTGCCAGTTCAGGGTTTCGTTTCAAGGAACCATTAAAACAGAAAATGAAGGATTTTTGAGTCTGACTCCACTGATGAAATTCTTGTGGAGTTATATGAAGCTTCCAACATGATTGTGGACATACTTACCTGGGTCCCTGGGTCGGGAAGAAGAACAAGAATATTTAAAATTAAATTGATCTAGCAATTGAAGTTCTTACTTGTTTAGATCTTGATCTGGAGTGAATTTAATCCCTTTTGAATTAATATGTTTAGATATCAATGCTTTATATTTAATTTCCACCATCTCCATTTCACTCATCATCTATTTGGAAGATGGCATGATTTTTTTCCAGCCAGATTTCTAACATGCGAATTTAGACAATGCAAACTAGACACTTTCAAAAGAGCCTTGCAATGAAAGGACCTTAAGTAATGATTACAACATGTCCAAAATAGTTGCTTTAGTGAATTGACTACTTGAAATGAATCTCAAGGACATTTACCACCAGTAACCAAGTAGCCATAGTGAAATGGAAATCCAAAAACAAGAAATGAGAAGATTCCAAACTAAAGGCAAAGAGCGCACTAGGAGGGACCTTGGATCCCTCTCCTTTTCATATTTTCTGAGGTTAATATGTTGTCATAAGATGGGGTCCAATATAAAATATTAATCTTTGGAAAGGCATCTAAATGCCATATTTTTCTCCAGATTGAGGCTTTGTGGGGAAGTGAACAACCAGAAAGTTGTTGGGCATAGCTATGCTTAACTGAATACTCAGCTAAACCCCACCCACTATAGTTTGAGTCCTCTAGGTTCTTAAGGGCACAACCGTGAAATTTTTGTTCCATTGAGGCCACCAAATGGAACATGTGTGAAGGTGGAGTCCCAAAATCTGACCCTCTAAATAATCCTATCCCATGAATAAATTTCAAAGGGGGAATTGTCTCCTTGTTGTCCAATCATATCTTTAAAGGAGTGAGATCCTTGAGAGTCAAGTAGTTGGTGACCCATGATGTTATTCTTCCAAATATTAATATTTTATGATTTCCTAAAATCCACGTAAACTGATCCATTATTATTGGAATGTCAAATTTCATAAGTCAAACATCTCATGACCATTAAATAAATTTAGCATATGCTAGGAAAGATGGAATTGCCTTCTATCTTTATAAGAAGAATTGGGTGATTACAAGGACCGAGTAATGGTGTGGTTGGTCTTAAAAAGTAAAAATTCATTTTCTTTCAAGAGTATGCTTGGGTCTTCAACTAACCAAGCAAGACATGGCCTCCAAAGATCCACTCCTCCTTGATAATATATTCCTAAAGTTACATGTGAGGAATATCTAAGGTTTGTTGAAACTTGAAGAAATACCCTATGATCTTATCTTTGTTGAAAATTGATCAAAGTATTCTTAATAGGCATTTTTCAATTTTAGTTTCTTAATCTATGTATGGCAATTCCCTTGTCGAGTATTACAACAGTGGCAACATTCTCTTCAATTATTATTTGTTGTTGGAAGAATGAAGCAAAATGACTGAGATCCACATTCTCTTGTTCGCTTCTTTACATTTATTGAATCTGGAAAATACTCTTAAGAGACAACTACCATTGTTTATTAAAGAGTAAAAAATAATAGAAATTTGTGTGACAGGATTAAGGGACTTGTCTAGAAGTGAATTAGCATCAGTATTGCAAATGGAAGACTTAAGCTTTCTAGGTTCTACCTGTTCTTGAGTTGTAAGTTGATTTTCTTCCTGGGTCACATTTACCATGTGTATTCCACCTTCTAAATTCATTTTTTTTGGTTGAAGCACATCTTCTCTATCTAGATTGGTTGATGGGTTCAATTTATATGAACTGGGAAAAAATTGACTTGACTAAGTTATAATAGCTTGGTTTGGGAAACAAATTGCATGAGTTGACCAAGGGTTGGGAATAGTGTTTGGCTTTATTGACTTGGAGTGTTGGAACTACTACCAAAGATTCTATGAGTTTCCAACATTGGACTCGACTGACCTAGACTTAGTCATGTCAAAAATATGGTGTTTCTAGGGAAACTCATCTCTTTGGCCAGGATCAATTTTTAAGGCTTGGTATGTCCTTCTACCTTATCATTCACTTTTTTAGGAAATGAATTAGAGATTTCTTCATTTTTCTTGGAATTAATAATTATAACATTCTAATGTGTGAGGGGAGTCTTTGATCTTATTTATCTAGAAATAACAATCAAAGGGGTTGAGTGACATACTAGTATGACAAGAAAAATCAATCAAATTGGGTAATTATGTTGCCTTATCCCCATTATAACTATAAGACCCCTTCTAGAACATCTAAGGTAACTTGAAACACGAATAGCTTCCTATTTGTGAAGCTTATTTTTAATTGAGATAATTTATAACCTTTTGGAGTTCCTACCATCTTCTTTTGCCCGGGATACTAATTTTTGGTAACCATTTTAGTCTATGCACTCTGTGTCTTGGAGCTAAAAGATATTACCTTGAAGTTTGAAACCTTGCAAGCAATAGTTTGATGGCTTCATTCGTTTGTCCCTGGAGTGTTGAATTTGTGGTATGCTTAAGCTCTGAGATGTTCTTGTATTCACTAAATTATAAACTTCATTACTCTATTATGGATTTGGGTGCTTTTTTATGAATAATTACCTTCCATTTCTCAACCCTGTGCATGCTGATAAATCATCCATAAATTTTTTGCAGGTCTTTCTCTTAATAACTTTGTTGTGACACCATATTCATGAATGAAACATTCAGATAAATTAGGCTTAGATCGGGGCTTTTTGCTGGGATCCTTTTAGCGAGCTTTAGGATCCCATATTCAAGATGGGAATACTCTTGGACAACTAGGGTATTGATAAATATAGCATCATGTTATGGCAAACACTATTCAAGGAAATCTGAGGGGAGTTAATACTTGACTTCTTCAAGCTAGAGATCCATCGTTATCCTCCAGTTCGTAAGTTCCAAAATTTCTGGATCAAACATAGGAACAGTTTTATGCTGGCCATGAACATCAGTGTTGCAGACAGGGAGTTGTTTTATATGAGAAATTAAAGCTACCCGAATATAAATTTTATTTAGGAGAAGGAACTTCTTTGGAGATCAATTATCATACCTATGAACAATAAGAGACAAACTTGGAAATGATTTTTCTCACTTTGTAGTTAACCAATTATGGGTTTGCATGAGTCCTTCTTTTTCCTAGATATTGGTTTGTTCTTTCAATATGAAAAGACTATTCATCTTCAATAAGGACTCCTTCAACAAATGGAATGGACCTTTCTGCCTTTGTCTCATATGGTTCACAAAATAGCTGGTTGATATGATCAACCTTATTTTATTCCTCGTTAGAGTCCATGTCATATGTAGGATGACTATCAAAGGAAAAATATCAGATCTTGCACTGCTATGTTCAAATTTAATAGGCAATGTTGATTGGAGATGCACATAATTAAGTGTGCCAAAGTTTCTACCATATTCAAAATCACAGAAAGGAGTGTTGTTATCTTGAAACTTAAGGGATCTTCATGATTTCCCTTTATTTATGAGTGTCTTATTACTCTCATTTTTAGGAAAACTAGAACTACAGTCTAGTGCATTATCTCCATCTACGCTCAGGATTTTGTCATATGTTGGTTCAATTTCCATTTTCCAGTGTAGAAAAAAGGCATGGTATGATACCCATGTCATCACGTGCTAAGTCTTCTAGGGTGATTGCAAGAGTGGTAGAAATTTGTTTCCTACCCTCCTACTGATATTCCTCCTCTGCATTCAGGACCTTTTCTCACACTATCAATCATCCAAATCATTCGATAAATTTAGCATATGCTAGGAAAGATGGAATTTCCTTGTATCTTTATAAAAATAATTGGGTGATTACATGAACCGAGTAATGGTGTGGTTGGTCTTCAAAAGTAAAAATTCATTTTCTTTCAAGAGTCTGTTAGGGTCTCAATTGACCAAGAAAGACATGGCCTCCAAAGATCCACTCCTCCTTGATAATGTAGTCCTAAAGTTCTATGTGAGGAATATCCAAGGTCTGTTGAAATTTGAAGCAATGCCCTATGACCATTTATCTTTGTTGAAAATTTATCAAAGTATCCTTAATAGACATTTTTCAATTTTAGTTCCTTAATCTCTGTATGACAATTTCCTTGCTAAGTGTTACAACAGTGGGAACATTCTTTGCAATTATTATTTGTTGTTGGAAGAATGAAGCACAATTACTCAGATCCACATTCTCTTGTTTGTTTCTTTATATTTACTGACTCTGGAAAATAATCTTAAGAGACAACTACCATTGTTGATTAAAGAGTACAAAATAATAGAGATTTGTGTGACAGGATTGAGGGACTTGTCTAGAAGTGAATTATCATAAATATTGCAAATGGAAGACTTAAGCTTTGTAGGTTCTGCCTATTCTTGAGCTATAAGTTGATTTTCTTTCTAGGTTGCATTTTTTATGTGTATTCCACCTTCTACATTCATTTGTTTTTGTTGAAGCACATCTTCTTTATCTAGATTGGTTGCTGGGTTCAATGTATATGAATAGGGAACAATTTGACTTGACTAAGTTATAATGGCATGGTTTGGGAAACTAATTGCATGATTTGACCAAGGGTTGGGAATATTTTTTGACATTATTGACTTGGAATGTTGGAACTACTGCCAAAGATTCTGTGAGTTTCCAACATTGGACTTGACAAAAGGTAAAATGCATACCTTGTCAGTCCCAGGGACAAGGGCTACAACATGAGTCACTTCGTCATCAATTTGTGTTGTGCATACTGCACCAAATTGTTCAGCCATCTGCCACAAAGGGTGAAGATGCGGCTGTGCTTCTCCAACTGCAAAAACCCTACTGAAAACCACTTTACAATCTTTTAAAATCTTTTGTTGTTCAGCTGCAAGAAATTCCCGGACATCCACTTCATGCAACTATTTGTTTGACAAACAATTATGGCGAATTTTCTCAATCACCTGTGTTTGAATTGTAGGGTATATGTGTTAGAAATGTGACCATACAATGAACTTAGGAAATATCTCTAAATTGTGAGAAGTCACAAAAGCAATGTTTGTTATAGATTAATTTTAGCATCTCATCACTAAAGAAGATGCCAGTGTTCCCTCTTCTGGCCTCTCATCAATGTCTGCTTCTAACAGTGAAATTCCCGTCAATCCAAATTGGTGCCTACTACAAGGAAAATACATGTATCTGTACATGGCAGTCTCCAAGTTCTTAGGAACAGTCACATATATCTTTAACTACCAATTTTTAAAGACAGAAATTAATAGTCGTAAGGTCTTGATTGGACACTGGAAAATAATTGACATGAACTTACCTTTCCACCACAATTAAATTATGTCTATGATGAGGCCAAACCCTTACAGAATCATCGATAATTACTACTGTAAATTCCATTCCCAAAACACCTTCTAGATCTTTACTTTTAGGTAGCCTATCATCTCCATCTAGGTCGGCCTCATCACCCTTTGAAATAACACGTCTTGCAATTAAGGTTCCCGTGGGATCAAGTACTTTGGCCATATCTGTGGCATAAACTCTGTTGTCCATTGTATAAACATGTATTTCATACAACTTGCTTACCTGCAACATAAACCACCACAGAATGAATTAGATGAAAATAATAACAGATCCATCTATTGGCATAAAAGGAAGTTGTCAATTCCACATTGTAAATCAAATGTTCCCTGTAAGAAACTACAGTTTGCAAATATAATAATATTTCAATCCAAATTTTACTAACCCTATCCAGAAAATTCTAGATGCCAGGCCACAATTTAGTCCACATTCCCATACGAGGAAAGAAAAAAATCTGACACTGAGGTTTCTCTCGATCTTGCTCCTCCTTCTTCCTTATAATTTACTCATGCACATGATCTATTTTAGTAAACTGTTGGACAAACAACATCATCAATTAGAAACATTTATATAATCATATTATCATCAGTTCATTTACTTCAAATCCCTCTTTGCCTAGGAATCACCTGAAGTAGAACAAGATAGTTTTTATTTTTTTGACACCTTAGTTGAATTTAGAAGTGGGTGATCAAGGTCCAAAACAAGGCAAATTTTCTTGGCGCTAAACATCTTATTTTGTTCATCAATTCTCCATGCTTGTTCTTGTGGGATTGCAATTCGTTATTCTTCACTTAGCCCTTCGAAGAAATGATTCACATCACCACAAGGATTCATATGATTTTGTGTGATTGTGGTAATTTCATTTGGAAAACTCTGTGAGAGGGGTATAACCATGCTTGAATCCTTTGGAAGTGCTATGTATTGTTTAATATCTTCTTCTGGAGATTTAGAAGATTCAGTGAATTCCTGCTCCAAGTCAACGGGGTCAGTTTCTATAATTGATTGGCCAACATGCATCTGTGATGATAGAACTCGTAATGTTTTCATGTCAGAATTTTTTAGCATTTCAACAATTTTTGCAAGATTTTTCGTGAAATTATGTCCAATATTAGGCAAACAAGGAGCCTGTTGCAAATTTGGACCCGACTCTATAGTTGTTGGTCCTGAAGCCATACATTTCTACCCTCTCATTGGGACAAAATGTTTATCTGTCCCACTCAAGTTCACATTATCATTACCCAAATTCATGTGAAGAATATGGTGGGGATCATGAGGTTTCATTCAAGGCTTCCCAGAGTCTCCAGCCTACCCAACCAATAGATAACATGAATAATTCATCCAAAGGAACATTTGAAAAAAATAGAAGAAACAATTAAACAAAGAACAATTTACATTTGAAATGCTTAGAATTAATGGCACAGGTGTCTCTTCCAACATAGAAATAATGATCCAAAGTCATATTTTCAAATACCACTAGCTAATCCAAGACAAATCACCAAAGCCAGATTCCTTAGGAAAATTGCTTCAACCGACATATAGGGAATGAAATGAAAACAAAATGAAAGAAAAAGAACTTTTAAATTGTTACATCTCTCAAACACTCATTACCCACATGATACAACTCAAACTCTACTGAATCAACAACATGTCTTACTATGGAAGTTCCTTGAATGGAAGGTTTGGAAGCATTTGCTAGTGCTTGTAATTCCGTTTTATGTTGTACATTATAATTATTTAGTGTTCTTGGGTCAGCTATGATTACTTTCCCAAATGTGGTAACAAATTCTCTACTAGGACCTGAAGGAAGATTTGTATGCTAACATTGATTAGGCTTTTGTGCAGCCTGTTCTAACAATGTCTACTGTTCTTGCTTAATCAGGTGCATTAGCATAGTTGGGTTTACAGCTATATCTTTCAATACAGAAGGTATTATATTTGAGTTATGACAAGAATTCATCTTCAATAAGGATTCCCTCAGCAAATGGAATGGACCTTTCTTCCTTTGCCTCATATGGTTCACAAAATAGCTTGATGATATGATCAACCTTCTTTTATTCCTCATCAGAGTCCATGTCATATGTAGGATGACTGTCAAAGGAAAAATATCAGATCTGGCACTTCTCTGTTAAAATTTAATAGGCAATGTTGATTGGAGATGCACATAATTATGTGTGCCAAAGTTTGTACCATATTCAAAATCACAGATAGAAGTGTTGGTATCTTGAACCTTAAGGGATCCTTAGGATTTCCCTTAATTTATGAGTGTCTTATTACCTCATTCTTAGGAAAAATAGAACTACAATTTGGTCCATTATCTCCATATGCGCTCAGGATTTTGTCATATGTTGGTTGAATTTCCATTTTCCAGTGTAGAAAATAGGCATGGCATGATACCCATGTCATCACGTGCTAAGTCTTCTAGGGTGATTGCAAGAGTGGTAGAAAGTTGTTTCCTATCCTCCTGCTGATATTCCTCCTGTGCATTTAGGACCTTTTCTCACACTATCAATCATCCAAATCATTCAATAAATTTAGCATATGCCAGGAAAGATGGAATCACCTTGTATCTTTATAAGAAGAATTGGGTGATTACAAGAACCGAGTAAAGGTGTGGTTGGTATTCAAAAGTAAAAATTAATTTTCTTTCAAGGGTCTGTTAGGGTCTTCAATTGACCAATCAAGACATGGCCTCCAAAGATCCACTCCTCCTAGATAATATAGTCCTAAAGTTCCATGTGAGGAATATCCAAGGTCCATTGAAACTTGAAGCAATGCCCTATGACCATTTATCTTTGTTGAAAATTTATCAAAGTATCCTTAATAAACATTTTTAAATTTTAGTTCCTTAATCTCTGTATGAAAATTCCCTTGCTGAGTGTTACAACAGTGGCATAATTTTCTACAATTATTATTTGTTGTTGGAAGAATGAAGCAAAATGACTGAGATCCACATTCTCTTGTTCGCTTCTTTACATTTATTGACTCTAGAAAATACTCTTAAGAGACAACTACCATTGTTGATTAAAGAGTCTAAAATAATAGATATATGTGTGACAAGATTGAGGGACTTGTCTAGAAGTCAATTAGCATCAATATTGCAAGTGGAAGACTTAAGCTTTCTAGGTTTTGCCTGTTCTTGAGATGTAAGTTGATTTTATTTATTGGTTGGATTTACCATGCGTATTCCACCTTCTACATTCATTTATTTTTTTTGAAGCACATATTCTCTATCTAGATTGGTTGATGGGCTCAATGTATATGAACTGGGAACAATTTGACTTGACTAAGTTATAATGGCATAGTTTGGGAAACTAATTGCATGAGTTGACCAAGGGTTGGGAATAGTGTTTGACATTATTAACTTGGAATGTTGTAACTACTGCCAAATATTCTGTAAGTTTCCAACATTGGACTTGAAAAAAGGTAAAATGCATACCTTATCCATCCCAAGGGCAAGGGCTACAACATGAGTCACTTCTTCATCAATTTGTGTTGTGCATACTACACCAAATTGTTCAGCCATCTGCCACAAAGGGTGAAGATGTGGCTGCGCTTCTCCAACTGCAAAAACCCTATTGAAAACCACTTTAAACTCTTTTAAAATATTTTGTTGTTCAGCTGCAAGAAATTCCCAGACATCCACTTCATGCAACTGTTTGTTTGATAGAAAATTATGGTGAATTTTCTCAATCACCTATGTTTGAATCGCAGGTTATATGTGTTAGAAATGTGACCATACAATGAACTCGGGAAATATATTTAAGTTGTGAGAAGTCACAAAAAAATGTTTTTTATAGATTAATTTTAACATCTCACCGCTAAAGAAGATGACAGTGTTACATCTTCAGGCCTCTCATCAACATCTTCTTCTAATAGTGGCGACCTCGACAATCCAAATTGGCACCTACTACAGGGAAAATACATGTATCTGTACATGGTAGTCTCAAAGTTCTTAGGAATAGTCACATATATATTTTACTACCGTTTTTTAGAGGTAGAAATTAACAGTTGTAAGGTCTTGATTAGACACTGGAAAAGAATTGAAATGAACTTAACTTTCCACCACAATTAAATTATGTCTATGATGAGGCCAAACCCTTGCAGAATAATTGATAATTACTACTGCAGATTCCATTCCTAAAGAAATGTATATATATTTACTTTTAGGTAGCCTATCATCTCCATATAGGTTGGCCTCATCACCCTTTGAAATAACACATCCTACAAATAAAGCTCCTGTGGGATCAAGTACTTTGGCCATCTCTATGGCATAAACTCTGTTTCCCACTGTATCAAGATGTAGTTAATACAACTTGCTTTCCTGCAACATAAACCATCACAGAATGAATTAGATGAAAATAAGAACATATCCATCTATTGGCATACAAGGAAGTTGTCAATTCCACATTGTAAATCAAATGTTCCTAGTAAGAAACTATAGTTTGCAAAGATAATAATATTTCAATCCAAATTTTACTAACCCTGTCCAAAAAATTCAAGATGCCAGGCCATAATTTAGTCCACATTCCCATATGAGGAAAACGAAAAAGTTGATGCTGATGTTTCCCTCGGTCTTGCTCCTCCTTCTTCCTTATCATTTCCTCGTGCACATGATCTATTTTAGTAAACCGTTTGACAAACAACATCATGAATTATCAACATTTATATAATCATATTATCATCAGTTCATTTACTTCACATCCCTCTTTGCCTAGGAATCACCAGAAGTAGAACAAGATGGTTTTTATTTTTATGACACCTTAGCTTCATTTAGAACTTTGTGATCAAGGTCCAAAACAAGGCAAAGTTTCTTGGCACTAAACATCTTATTTTTTTCATCAATTTTCCATGCTCATTCCTGTTGGATTGCAATTCGTTGTTCTTCACTTAGCTCTTCCAAGAGATGATTCACATAACCACAAGGATTCATATGATCTTCTGTGATTGTGGTATTTTCATTTGGAAAACTCTGTGAGAGGGGCATAACCATGCTTAAATCCTTTGGAAGTGTTATGTATTGTTTAAGATATTCTTCTGGAAATTTAGAAGATTCAGTGAATTCTTGCTCCAAGTCAACGAGGTTAGTTTCTCTAATTGATTGGCCAACATGCATCTGTGATGATATAACTCGTAATGTTTTCATGTCAATTTTTTTTAGCATTTCAGCACTTTTTGCAATCTTTTTCAAGAAATTCTATTCAATATTAGGCAAACAAGGAGCCTGTTGCAAATTTGGACCTAACTCTGTAGTTGTTGGTCCTAAAGCCATAGGTATATGCCTGCTCATTGGGAGAAAATGTTTATTTGTCCCACACAAGTTCACATTATCATTACCCAAATTCATGTGAAGAATACAATGGTGATCACAAGGTTTCATTCGAGGCTTCCCAGAGTCTCTAGCCTACCCAACCAACAGATAACATGAATAACTCATCCAAAGGAACATTGGGAAAAAATAAAAGAAATAGTTAAACATAGAAACAAGTTACATTTGAAATGCTTAGAATTAACGGCACAAGTGTCTTTTCCAACATAGAAACAATGATCCAAAGTCATATTTTCAAAGACCACCAGTTAATCTAAGAAAAATCACTAAAGCTAGATTCCTTAGGACAATTGCTTCAACTGACATATAGGGAATGAACTGAACACAAAATGAAAGAAAAATATCTTTTCAACTATTACATCTCTCAAACACTTATTACCCACAGGATACAACTCAAACTCTGTTGAATCACCTGCATGTATTACCATGGAATTTCCTTGAGTGGGAGGTTTGGAAGCAGTTGCTAGTGCTTGTAATGTTGTTTTATGTTGTACATTAGAATTCTTTACTGTGCTTCAGTCAGCTGTGATTACTTTCCCAGATGTGGTAACAAACGCTCTACTAGGACCTGAAGGAGGATTTGTCTGCTGACATTGATCAGGCTTTTGTGTAGCCTATGATGACAATCTCTATTGTTCTTGCTTAATCAGGTGCATTATCATAGTTGGGTTTACCGCTATATATTTCAATACAGAAGGTATTATATTTGAGTTATGACAAGACTATTCATCTTCATTAAGGATTCCTTCAACAAATGGAATGGACCTTTCTGACTTTGTCTCATATGGTTCACAAAAAAACTTGATGATATTATCAACCTTATTTTATTCCTCATCAGAGTCCATGTCATATGTAGGATGACTTTCAAAGGAAAAATATCAGATCTTGCACTGTTTTGTTCAAATTTAATAGGCAATGTTGATTGGAGATGCACATAATTATGTGTGCCAAATTTTATACCATATTTAAAATCACAGATAGGAGTGTTGGTATCTTGAACCTTACCTTAAGTGATCTTCAGGGTTTCCCTTCATTTATGAGTGCCTTATTACTCTCATTCTCAGGAAAACTAGAACTATAGTCTGGTCCATTATCTCCATCCGCGTTCAGGATTTTGTAATATGTTGGTTGAATTTCCATTTTCCAATGTAGAAAAAAGGCATGGCATGATACCCATGTCATCATGTGCTAAGTCTTCTAGGGTGATTGCAAGAGTGGTAGAAATTTAATTTCCTACCCTCCTATTGATATTCCTCCTCTACATTCAGGACCTTTTTGCACACTATCAATCATCCAAATCATTCAATAAATTTAGCATATTCTAGGAAAGATGGAATTGCATTGTATATTTATCCCTTTCTTCTAGGTTGTGATTATGAGTAGGCTTAATTGATCGACATTCTCCACCCAAACTCAAGTCGGGGTGTGGTTGGGTTCACTAGGGGAGTATAGTTTCTATGACAACAACGTCAATGTTTCTTCAATAGATGGTTAGATCACCGTCTTTGCTACTATTATGAATTCATTGTACTTGGATGCTAAAAGAGTTTTGACACAATCCTTTCCCTTATCTTTAGTTTCTACAACCCCTAAAGGGACTTTTTGGAGGTGACCGTGGTCTAGCTATTCAAAACTTAGAAATGTGAAGAATAAACAATCTGAATAAACAAGTGATAATGCTAGACAAAGCTGCAACAATAAATTGTTTAATTCTGTAATTGGAGAGAAGCAAGATCTTGGAAATGTTCTCCATCATGATCATGGGACTGTTACTCCATGAGGGCTTTAGAAATACATCCGGTCTCCAAGAATGCCTCCAAATTTTTTTGCTTCAAGTCTTCAATAAATCTTCAACAATACCACAAGGATGTCTGCCTTTGTAAGTGACCTATATAAACATGGAAAATCTTCATTAAATCTCCTTCAATAAGGGTCAATGATTATTCTCCAATCTCAAAGACTGCTTCAAAAAGGATCCCAAAAATATGTAACTGTGTGTGCCTAAGGACTGCTCCCAAAAATGTTGCAACCTGCTCCAAAAAACTTAGACCTGAAATGTGCTCAAATATGCCATAACAAGTCTGTCATAACAGATTATATTATTTTCCACAGGACGCAGTTTTGAATCTCTCCTACAGATTTGAATTTTTTTGTTCCTAAATAAGGCTCAAAACATTCCTTTAAACACTGTCTCAAACAAGCATGAAAATGCCTTTAATTACAGCCTTACACAAGCTTATACTGCATCCCTTCCTGCAGCCTACATAGGCCTAGTGTGTCTCTTCTTGTGGCTTACACAGATCTGACAATCACAATGTTGTAGGAATTTCATAGATATGCCCAAAACCAACGATCTGAAGTGTGTCTTTCTTTTTTTCTCCACAGTTTGCTGTAGCATAGATAATCCGAGTTCTTGTTGATTGTTGTCCTCAAGGTTTTGAGCTTTCACATACATTATTACAGTTCTAGATTAACAAGTCCAAGTTTGAAAAATGTATAAATATATTTTCCCAAATATATCCTTAATTTTCCTCCTCGGCCTTAGTTCACCTTCTGTGATTCTTCTCTGAAATCTTGACCGAAAATAATGGATAAAATGAAGAGTACGGATTTCTATTTATACCGGTTTAACATTTGACGAAGAGACACGTCTCTTGGATGACATTTCAAGCCTATACAAGTCGGCTTAGGTTGGCTCAATGTCAGAGTTAATTTCCTTAACTTAAAAAATCAATATCTCCCAAACTATTTGGTGTTTTGGGGCAAGTAAGGGCTTGTTATAAAGGGAAAAATACGCTCTACAAGATGGTATAGGATCCATTTTGAAAGATTTCCTCTAAGGTGGTGAATTTTTTTTTTCTTTGTGACTTCCCTTGAATTATTTAGTACAGAAAATGATTAGGACAGTATGGATTCTTTGTTTTGATTCTCCATTGTTTGTCTTCTCCATTATTTGGCTTCTTTATCATCATAGGAACATGTAGGACATCCACGTCATCATGATAATTTCCAGAAATGAGTGCATCACCCATGTCATCACATAATGGTGCAATGATATGTTATAGTGCAACATTATTAGGAGAAATCCAAAATAGTTTTCCAACCCTCAAATGATCTCCAACCATGATCATCACATGTCATCATCAAGTATCAAAGTGTATGACATCATCACATAACTTCAAGGGTTAAGATCTAGATCATCAAGTGCATGCAACATTAGATCAAGGACTTCTTAGGGCTTCTTTCATTAGTGGTTTGACTTCTTCATGATTTGGAATCTTCATTGATGGCGTGACATCAACATCTTGAACCAAACATCTGAAGAATATTGACATCTCGGTGAATGTCATATTGACATCAATGAAAACCTTGACCAACAAGAGGAAGATGTGAAACTTCTAGAGCCATCCAAAATAATAACCGGTGTTGTCAAGGGTAAGAATTCTTAAAAAGAGCCTGAGAAGAAAGTCCTGAAAGAAGTGGATGACTAGGAAGATGCAGCCGAGCTTTCAACTCCTATGAATCAAGTAGCTATTTTAGTTACTGAATGTTTAGGAGACAGAAAGTACACCAGTGGTTTTTTGTTGACAATCAAGCATCAGTGCAAAGATCTAACAAATCATTTTGAAATTTTTTCTAGACATTATTGAATTACTTGGAAATTCCCAAGAACTTGCAAGTAATATAGGGGAGGCTGATGCATTAGCAAGCACTGCAAAAGGAATTGACAGGCAATTGAGTGGGAATTATCTACTTGAATGTCGTGGGAGAAATATGGCCAGTTTGGATGATGATAGATGGTCCAAGCCAATGGAGGCTCTTACTAATGGTTGTGATATGTGGATGGATGTGGATTTTAGTGGTTCCTCTGTTGTGTTTCAAATTGGCCAAGGTTATAATACTAGCTTTGCAAGAAATACCTGTGCAACACAAATGAGTATGAATGTCATCCTTCCTAGAGGGCCTTATATACAAGCATCACTTCCACAAGTTGGAATAGTGGATTGCTTTACAAAGCTTCCATGCATTTTCATTATGTATTTTAGAGAAGTCAACAAGTTTCCTTGAATTTTTCTTAATTTTGCATGACATACCATCCAGTGTGAGAGATTTGAAGGAGGAAAATTTTTATGTAGATGACCTTAAAGCACCATTGTTCCATTCAACTATGGTTTTGCTTTGGATATTAGATTATTTTTTCAGGAAAGATGTTGAAATTGATCTTATGGGGAATCTACTACATTTATGCAAGTTTGAGCCTTTCTTTCTAAATCAAGGGCATCTTACTGAAGGGTAATGTGAAATTTTATGTTTGTTCTTATTCAAGTTTGAATTTATTTAAGGACTACTACAATCTATGGTCATTTGCGATTATGACTTATAACTATATATAATTTTGATGTTTCTACGTTGGAGATTATGCTATTTTCATTGGAGGATGCTACCATTGATGCACCCAAGGCTCCTGAGTTCCTTGGTCATGTAGGGTCAAAATCCACTAAGCCGATTCCATGTCATTAGAACAATTTTGCATCCTTCCTGGGAAACAAATCCATTACAGAATAGGAGTTTCCCAAGAAGGAATTTATAACATGAAACCAAAAAATTACAAGCAATGTTAGTTTGTCTTTCCAATGCATATGATAGAGAAAACTGGCTTTATTTAGGCTACTCATCCATATAGGGTTCAATGTGCAATTGGTTAACTAGACAATGAATTTTCTTTCCTAAATATATGTGCAATTATAATTAATGGCTCAACCTATTCTTCTATCATGTCTACAAGAGACCATGGATAGGTATGACTAATGGCTCCTGTGCCATTTTTCACTGTAGAGTAGGTGGTCTCAACAGAGTTATAACAGAGTAAAAAATAACTATAATATTGGAAACTATACAATTAGGATTTGCCCTAAACTTGAAATATTTACTCTTTGTTGATTATGCTTTTCTTTTGGGTGATATGACCAAGGTAGGTGCAATTATGTTGAATGACTCCACCCTTGAAGAACTGAAGTTCCTACCTTAAAAACTACCAACAACTAAGGAGCTACAAGAATCAACACCATCTTTGATTTGAACCTAAATAGTCTTATTATCTCCGAGTATTTCACTAATCACAATGACCAATATATTCTCCTCATGGATTATTTTCTCATTCTATTTATTAGTAAAATCCACAAAATGTATCCCTACATTTGAATATTGGGAAAAAAACATATAATTGTTATCATTTAAATTACCCATATCTCTTAGAGCCCAAAAATCGATTTGATTTGGATAAGATTTATTTATAACCTCAAAATCAACCCTATTATAAGTTGAAGGACCATTATGTCGTCTTCAGTCTTGACAAAGTATGATGGAATGAAATCAGGTGAAGACCAGATCGAGGTTTACCATGTCAGAATCTAGGTTCATTGAGATGGCAACCTTGGTTTGAAGATATCCACCATACAAACTAGGACCACCCATACTTATCGTTGCCATCTCTCTTTCATCATCAAGATTAACATACTAAGGACCTATAACCCGTGGAGGCCCATGGTAGTTATTACAAAGTAATTTATTAGAATACATGCCATTTCTTATTATGATATTTACCACATCTGAAAATGGCATCATGTACATCATTTTGAAGAATTTTACAAATTAGGTCAACATAATTTTTTTCACATTTACGACTTCCCTCACATTTTTTTTATTCTTGAAGCTCAAGCACTTTCATAACAAAATATGCAAAGTCAAAGAAAAAAAATGGTCCAATCCATTTTCATTTTCTAATATTATAATGAAGTTTTATTAGAGACACTATTTGTTTGTTTGTTTTGGTTAGAAAAGGGTTTCCTCTTGGTTTTATGCGACTTTCAATTTATCATATGTAGCGTTTTGAGAAATGGGAAAGGATAACATGTGACATTTATCTTGCAGAAATTGATGTTGAATGAAAGGATACATATTTTAACCAAACTACAATTCACTTTGGTAAAGGTAGAGGAACATCTTAAAAGAATGCTTAAGTATACACCATATATAAAGTTTGACCATAAGTAATATATGCATTTTTCTATTGTAGATATGTAAATTTTTCTACCCAAGATATCACAACAAGAAAAATATTTATATTGTAGAAATTGTTTGAGGACCTCATTGAGGTCGATTTTTCTGATGTCCTATTTGATTGATAATTTCTCATATGTCAAGAAGACTTTAAATAGGAATTAATATGCTCATGAAACAAATAAGATTCAAATTTTATAGATATAAAAGATAAAAACAAATGTCAATGTCTTTGTTTGATTGTTACTTGACTCTTTGTGGGCAGGCTACAAGAAATGTGATTGGAAAAATGACGGGGAGATGATGCATATCATGTCTTGGATATGGTTCATTCATTGTTAGAGATCACTTAGACACCTAAGCCACCGACTTTGAAAATGTTCCTAGTGGGAATTCCTATGGTTTTTAATGTTCTGATTATTTCACCTCATGGTTATTTTGGGCAAGAAAATATCTTAGGAATGCTACACACGACATTAGTGGATAGGTAAAAAAAAAAATTATAATTGCAATTTCCATTCCATGCCATCCTTTCTTTATTGTTTGATTGTATTTTGGACGTTTCTTTTGATTTTGTTTTGTATTTATACTATGAACTTGAAAATACTTAGTACCATGTTCATTTAAACAACAACCAAAGCTTGAAGATGAAATCATTATTACACTATATTGATTGGAGTCTTTATAGCTATTTTGTGTTAAAATATTTTCATGAGTATTAGAAAAAGTTACTTTCATGTTGTTATTTGAGTACATATTGTTTATATACTTGAATAAGTTCATGAATTAGAAAATGAAATTTTATTGTGAATAAAATGACAAGGATTAAACATCACTCCTCAAATTATTTGTTTTCACAAGTTATCTACAACTCGAGCTTTTTAGCGTATAACTTAGTTGACATGATTTTTCTTAAGCTTTCCTTGAAATTTGAATACTAAGTTACTAAGGTGTTCTTTTCAATATATCGTGATATTTTATTTGATTTGTTTATACAGGTTATATGGCCACATTATAGTGACAGTTATTGCCCCAATGAAGAAAATTTGTTCGAGTTTCTTACTTATATGGGGAAAAATGGATTTGACATTGCTGATGTTGAGGTATATGTCGTATAAACTATTTATAGTCTAATTTAGTTTATATTATAGTGTTCATTGTTTTTCATGTTTTAAACTCATTGTATCTTCTTTTGTTTTTTTAGAAAATGACTACATTATTGATGGTAAAAAGCATGAATTAAAAAAAGAGGGGAGCAATAACATTGGAGCGACAAATGCAAAAAGAGGGAGAGGAGAATTGGTCTAGTGATACTCTTAGAGCCAATATCTTGCATAAGACACACATATAAAGACTGATGGTCAAGTCTTCAGAGTTGGTGAATTCACCTACAATGCTTTGAAAACACAACGATAATGTTTTGAAGTGATGAAACACCATTTCATGTGTAAATTGTAGTCCAACCAATATTAAGTTGGAAAATCATATTGTAATACTTTAACATTTCATATAATATAATTTATGTGGTTGAAATTATTTATAGTTGCACTTGATATTGTTTAATATTGTAATTTAAAATATGCGACTTTGTTTTTTCCGATTAGATGAACATGCATATTGTATGACTTTTTTTAAATCATATAAATTAATTTATGTTCATTAATAATTAACGCAAAATCAATTTAAAACTACTAAATTAGTAGTTTACATTGATTAATGATGAACACAAATAAAATGAATATACCACTAAATTAGTTATTTATAATGACTATTAATGAAAGTAAACGAAATGAATATAAACTACTAAATTAGTCATTTATATAATGAATAAATGGCTACTACAAATGATAAATTTGTGACTACAAATGATGACTAAATTTTGCATATATACGACCACTAGTAGCTAATTTATAGTATCTTATAACACAACTAAAATTTAGTCATATTACTCTGGTCATTAATTGGTTTCAAACAATGACTAAAAATTGCATATATATGACTATTAGTAGCTAATTTACAGTATCTTATAACACGACCAACATTTTGGTCATATTTCTTGGTCATTAATTGGTTTTATCGGGTGATCATCTAGTACTATATTTTGTTGTATATTTGGTCATTAATTGTGACAATTAAAGACCAAATCAAAGATTAAATCAATGATTAAATCAATGACAAAATCAATGACTAAATTAATGATCAAATCATTGAATAAATCAATGACTAAATTAATGGCTAAATCAGTGACTAAATTAATGACCAAATATACAACTAAACAAAAAAATTGAGATAACTAATTAATGAATAAGCTAAAAATGACCAAAAGTTGATTGCGTTATAAGATACTGTAAATTAGCTACTATCGGTCACCGACCGAAAAATAGTCATTTATATGGAAATTTTAGTCATTTTTTTAGTAACTAATTAGCCATTTTGTACTAGTGCAAGGTCACAAAGTCATATAGGTCGCAAATTCACAAAGTTGGATTTTTTGTGAAGTCGCAAGGTCGCAAGGTTGCAGGTTGCAAAATTTGCAAAGTCACAAGGTCGCAAAGTCGCATAGGTCGCAAAGTCGCAAAATTTTTGAAGTTGCAAGGTCGCTAGGTTGCATAGGTCACAAGGTCGCAAAATCAGATAGGTTGCAACATCTCAAAGTCACATAGTTCACAAAGTTGCATAGGTCGCAAGGTCGCGAGGTTGCAAGGTTGCGAGGTTGCAAAGTCACATAGGTCGCAAAGTCGCAAAGTCGCATAGGTCGCAAGGTCACTAGGTCGCAAGGTAGCATAGGTCACAAATTCACAAGGTCGGAAAGTCGCATAGTTCGCAAAGTTGCATAGGTCGCAAGGTCGCAAGGTCACAAAGTTGCATAGGTCGCAAGGTCGCATAGGTTGCAAAGTCACAAGGTCGCAAAGTCCCAAAGGTCACAAGGTCGCAAAGTCGCATAGGTTGCAAGGTCGCAAGGTCGCAATGTCGCATAGGTCAGAAGGTCGCAACGTCGCAAAGTCACATAGGTCGCAAAGTCGCAAGGTCACAAAGTCACAAGGTCACAAGGTCACAACGTCACAAAGTCACATAGGACGCAAAGTCAAAAAGTCACATAGGTTGCAAGGTCGCAAATTCGCAAAGTCGCATAGGTCGCAAAGTTGCAAGGTTTCAAGGTCGCAACCTCCTGTAGGTCGCAACTTCCCATCAATCACAAGTAATCCCAAGATTCAGGGAAGACCAAAAGTCACAGGAAACCCGAGAGTCACCTCGGCCTATCTGTACATCTTCTAACAATTTTGTAATGGGACTTTTGGGTTATTGACTTTTGAGAGAGACACATTTCTTTTTATTGAATGGATGCCTCTTGATGAATACAAAGACGTATTATTGGATCTCACTATTGAATCTGATGGAAGTCTCTTGTGTGGTTATGCTATGAATATGGTCTCTTTGAATGAATAAATTATTCTTTCAAATATTGGTGCACATTTATACTCATGTATTCCCTTGTGTTATGAGATTCCTTGAAACATGTGGATGATATATGATGTTCTAACTTAAAGAAATGTTGTTGAACTGCTTTGTCGATATTTTATTTAAATATTTATTGCGATGTGCATAGTTGATAAATGAAACACTTAACCATTGTGAAATTTTTATCGTTTGTTAAGTGAATCTTGCAATAAGTATGATCTTGGTAAATATTTGCTAACGACGCTTTTCATAAGTTTCATGCTTAAAATTATACTTTTCTATTCATGGTATTATGTTTCATAGGGAATTTGTCAATCACTAACTTGTATTCGTTCAACATACATGCATTCTCCATCTCAACGAGTCCCCTCTCTATCCGCAAAACATCTTGAATAATTTAATGGCAACCAGGCCTACATACCAAATGGGATCCCCAAACCAAACAGTGTAGAGTCTAATTGGGATTTTTCATCGAGGAGATACCCAAACTGTTGGCGAGACATTTTCAACCATCTAACACCTTCCAAACATTTATTCACTATGTTAGTTTGATCGTCGAATTGAGGATGATTAGATGAGCTATGAGCTAATTGAGTACCCAAATAACAAAATATCTCAGTCCAAAAATTTCTAGTAAAAATGGGATCTCTTTCGCTCACAATAACCTTTGGGTTTCCATGTAGCTTTTGAATTATGTCCATAAATGTAGTAGCAACCGTACTTGCTTTAGTTGGATGAGATAATGCACAAACGTGTGCATACTTGGTAAGTCTATCAACTACCACCATGATGACACTCTTTCCTTTGGAGTTAGGTAAACCTATAATAAAATCCATTGAAATATCCTCCCAACGTTGACTTGGAATGGATAAAGGTTGTAGAAGACCCGGGGTCTTAATAGTCTCAACTTTATTTTGCTGGAAAACCAAACATTCTGCCACAAACTTTTGAATATCAGATTTAAGGCCATCCCAGAAAAATTCTTTCTTTACCCTATAGTAAGCTTTTAAAAATCCTAACTATCCTCCTAAAGGAGAAGTGTGCAATTCCAAAATAATCTTTTGTTTTAGTTGGGAATTCTTACAAAGATATAAGGGATCTTTGTACCATAAGGAATCATTTTTCCAACTAAATGTATCATATGTACTAGGATCTTGTTGCCACTTTTGAATGAGTGTCCACACCTCTTCTTCCTTCTTCCATTCATCCCTTGCTTCGGTTATCCAATCTGGTTGGATAATAGAAATGGAATAAAACAATGCTTCCACCTCTTCATTCTTTCTTGAGAGTGCATCTGCAATAACATTTAGCTTCCCTTTTTTGTAGTTTATTTCAAAGTCATAACCCAACATCTTTGTGACCCATTTTTGCTGCTCTTCTGAAGATAGTCTTTGTTCCAAAATGTGTTTAAGACTATCATGATCAGTTTTTACCTTGAAGTGTCTTCCCATTAGGTAAGGTCACCATTTCTTTAGTGCATGTAGTATTGCTAAAATTTCCTTCAAATAAATAACTTTTTGTAATACTTTCCTTTTATTGGATGACTTTCAAAAGCAACGGGTCTTCCTTCTTGCATTAAAACAACACTAATTCAATTTCTTGAGGTGTCACATTCCACAATAAAGGTTTTTTTGAAGTCTGGCATAGCTAAGACCGGTGCTAGGAACATTTCCTCTTTAATATGTTCAAAGGTATTAGTTGCTTCAGGAGTCCATGAAAATGCATCTTTCTTCAATAATGTTGTTAGAGGTGCTGCTATTCTCTAATAATTCTTAACAAACTTGCGATAATACCCTCTTAACTCGAGAAATCCTCGTAACTTATTTATGGTTTTGGGAATTTTCCATTCCTTAATGGCTTTAATTTTGTTAGGGTCTACCTTAACACCCTTGTGAGATAAAATTTGACCCAGATATTCCACCTCTTGTACTCCAAAGAAACACTTGGATGTTTTTGCATATAATTGTTTCTCCTGCAATAGTTTGAGCACCCTATCAACATGTTGAACATGATCATTCCAAGACTTGTTGTAGATTAGTATATCATCAAAAAATACTATTACAAATTTTCTAAGGAAGGGTTTGAAAATGGAATTAATGAACTCTTGAAATGTAGAAGGTTCACTGGTAATCTAAAAAGGCATGACCGAAAATTCATAATGACCCTCATGATTTCGAAATGCTGTTTTCAGATATCTTCAATATTCATTCTAATTTGATGATATCCTGAACAAAGATCCAACTTGGTAAAATAAATTTCTCCATGTAATTCATCCAATAATTCATCAATCACAGGAATGGGAAATTTATCTTTAACGGTGAGCTTATTGAGCTCCCTATAATCTGGACACATGCACCATGATCCATCCTTCTTGTGTACCGATACTACTGGAGTAGAGAAGGAACTTTGACTAGGTTGAATTATACCAACCTCTAACATTTCTACAATCATACATTCAATTTCACTTTTTTGGACATAAGGATATCTATAAGGCCTGATGTTTGGAGGAACACTTCCTGGAATGAAATGAATAGCATGAACATGATCATGAATAGGTGGGAGTCCTTTGGGAGTTTCAAAAACATTGGAATGATTGTCCAAGACTTTTTGGAGATCTGCAAAAATAGATGATTTTGGTGTTGTAACTTCTAGTGAGCATAATTGTGCAATTATGTCTCATTGTTATTTATACAGAAGATTTATCATGACATTAGAGCTTATTATCTTCCCTCGCTTCCCTATGATACCCTGTAATTTGACTTCCTTTTCTTCTGAAAAAAATTTCAAGAAAAGTTCTTGAAAATTAAAAGCTACCATCCCCAAAGATTGTAACCATTGTACTCCTAGTACAACATCAGCACTTCCCATAGGAATGGAAAGAATTGGACTATTCAATACATATTACCCCATGGTTAGCTTGATATTATCACATTTTCTAGAGCAATTTATAGTTCCTCCATTTGCAACCATCACTTGACATTCTGGTGCTGGGTATAAGAAACAATTCAATTCCTTGGCTACCTTACAATGAATAAAATTATGGGTACTACCCGAATCAGTCAACATTATTACCTTTTTCTTCTTGATATGTCCTTCTATATTAAGGGTTTGAGGAGTGGTAATTCCTGCCAATGCATTGAACGATATGGTCGGACTCATTTCTTCCTCTTCTAGGGTTGGTTCCTTGTGTATATCCTCTTCTTTTGAATATTCTTTTTCATTTTCTTCTTCCTCTTCAAAATCTATGTAAAATAATTTCTTCTCAGCACACTTATGACCTTTAGTGTATTTGCTATCACAACTGTAGCAAAGCCCTTTTGCTCTTTTTTCTTCCAATTTTATTGGTTTCAACCTTGTAGGTTGTGGAATTCTAGGAGTAGCAACACTTCCATATTTATATATGTGAGTCATAGGATTCCTTGTCGCCATAATTTTACATTCAATTTTTCTTGCCAACCTGAATGCCTTTTCCAATGAATCAGGTTCCCAAATGCGAACTTCATGTTTGATGTTATCCTTTAAATTCCCTATGAAGACATCAATATTGTGTTCCTATGGAATAGTAGTTACCCTTATATTCAAATTTTGGAAGTCCTCAATGTGCTCCACCACTAGACCCTTTTGTTTGATATTTATCAATTGGCTAAAGAAGGTGTTGCTTTTTGTATCCTCATAATGTGCTATCATTTCCTCCATAAAAATTGACCAAGTGGAAATTTTTTTACAGGAGCAAAGCCATCGATACCATACAAATGTATTTTGTTCTAAATTTAAAGTTGCAATGCACACCTTTCGTGTGTTTTGCACATTATTGAGATCAAAATATTTCTCCATCTGTAGTATCCATGTTACGGGATCCTTGCCATCAAAATTTTTCATGTCCATCTTTAGAATATTGTGGTTCTTCCATCCAACATTAGAGTTTATGAAATCACGATTAACATTTATTTTTTTCTCATCATGAGTTTCCTCTACTATCTTTTCTCCATTAGGAAGCATTTCTTGTATCAAATTTGCCAAACCTTTGATGTCTACTTTTAGAAAATTCTTCATGTTTTCCATTTTGTCTTTCATTTTTTCATCGATCTTAGCTTCCATGTCATCCATATTAGCTTCCATTCCCAATTCCATGCCATCCATATTACCTTCCAAACCATTCATCTTAGCTTCCATGCTTTTCTTCAAGCCATCCATCTTAGTTTCCATGCCTTTCTTCAAATCTTCCATTTCATTTCTTATTGCTCTTTACGATAGAAAAATTTGGTGCACTTGCTCTTGTAATTTTGATGTCTCATGTTGTGTTTCTTCATCTTCATGAGTCATAGTAGAGCCTTCTGAAGGCTTAATGGGTGTTGAATTTTTTTTAGGGGGGATTTTAGAACCCAATAGTGATATCGATTCTTTAATATTCCCTTGGAATAAATTCAAGCTAATTTTTTTCAAACGATACTTACGTAATTTGAAAAAAATACACACCTTTTTCTTGCTTTTGAGGAGATCTATATTGAAATTGAATTATCTCTGTGATTTTAGATCTTCAATATCTAAAATTTGGCCCTAAAGTAACCATCTGAATTTGGATTCTTCAAGAAAATGTTATGCCCAATCTCCCACGATGACCTAATTATGGACTGGTTCAATAGAGTGAACTTGTACGACTTGCCACATGTCACTGTTTCCTCTTTTGGCTCTGAAATTGAAATACCAAAAACTATAGTATGTGTAATTGTGGCCACATTTTACATAATCCCAATCTGACGCTCAGAGAGAGAGTTATGATGTTTTTCCCACGGTCACGTCTTTGAGATGAAATTCAGGAGCCTGAAACAATCCTAAATTCCACAGATCATATCTCCAAAAATATTGTGCATCAGGATCTGAAATTTTTACAGGAGGTTCCTCGAGATTTTGGATTCATACTGTAACAATTTAAGCTTCTAAAACTTTGTGTACAAAAAGTTATAGTGAAAATTCTGTGATGACCAGATTTAATTGAAATTTGGGAGCCTGAAAAAACCCTAACTTCCCCAGATCATATGTCTGAAGATATCGTGGACCAAGATCTCAAATTTTTACAGGAGGTTCCTCAGGCTTTTGGCTTTGTGCTATTAAATTTAAGCTTCTGAACCTTCGTAGAAAAAAATTATTGTGAAAATTTCACGATGACCTGTTTGGAGTAGCAAAACCCTAGAATCCAAAGCTTTGATACCAAATTTTATGAAACAAACTCCAAAAATAGAAGAAAAGAGAGATCAATGCCTTAGAAATTAGCCACTTCAAAGGGGAAACCTCCAAAACATTACATAAATGAACAATTCTTGGATGATGCAAATGACCAAAACCTCCTTCTATATATAGGAATACATGGGCCCACAATATAATCCTAGTCTACCTAAAAATAACAATGAAAGGGCACAATAATAACAATATTTGGATTACAGGGGTACAAAATAAAAAATAAGGGGGCTACAGTAATAACAATAAGGGACTAAACTAGTAATATATCGACCCAACATGAAGAGATACAACATATAGTAAATACATTGTAATTTCCTCTTCTCTCTCACACAATTCCCCTCTCTCTTTCTCGCTCATAATACACATAATAAAGAGCCTTAATAAAATTCCCTCATATAAACCAAGGGTTTGCCTTCTAGGGAAAAAATTCTAAATTAAACATAGCTTCTACTCTGAGATCATCCTCCTAATGAATCACTGAGATTGACTACAAAATTACAATATTTTACAAGGCATTTTTTACAAATATTTGTAGCTTTGGGGGCGCTACCCTTGAATTCCTACTGTGGAGGGGTGTATAGTATTCCTGGGGTATACATCCATCTGAAACAAATACCTCTGAATTAGGAAGATAATCAGGCACCACACCCAACAACATGGTGGTGAACACAAGAGGTAAACCTATGAAAGGCATAAATTTTTCATATGAAATATAATTGATGTCATTATTACACCATTTGATAAGAGTAGATAAAAATATAAGGTTCTCGCACCAAAGTGAGACAGTACCTAATATTAAAAATTTCATTTGATGTCTCAAAATGGATTTGGAAGGCTTGAAACCCCAATTTTCCAAATTAGTGATAGGAGTAAGATCACAAAGAAATAAAATCAAAATGAATATAGAAACTCAATGAAATGGAACAAAGGAGACACCAAAATATGTGGTTCACTTAATTTTGGATATGTCTTGTTATGTAACTAGATCACAAAACAGAAGAAAAGATAGATCAACGAATTAAAAATAAGCCTCTTCGAGGGGGAAACCTCTCTTTACATCACATTAATTAAAAATTATTGGTTAATTCAAATGAAAATACCTCCTTTGTATATATAGGAGTCTCATGGGCCACGATATAATTACTTCCTACATAACAACAATGATTTCAGTGAACAAGAATGAAAATAGTGTGCTTCTATGGGGTACAACAATAAAAATATGGGCGCTACACTAGTATTATAGTGACCTAAAATGTGTAGTAGATCCGACAAGAAAATATATAAAAATGGAAATAGCCCACTAATAACACCGTTGAAGATAAAATCAAAACTTCAGATCTTCATTAATATCAAAACCCTTAAGGTAGGGCAACACCATACATTCACTCCTTAAGGAAGGAGATCACTCCACAAGCCATATGCTTGCCCACACAATAATCCTTGACATCCCTCAATGGAGAGTCTCTAGCCTCTATATAGGTTTCATACATGCAATACCATGGCTACGGGCTTATCACTTTATTCACTAGCTACATGTGGTCCCTTACATAATGTGGGTTAACCACTTTATTTATTAACTATGGCCCAATTATTTATCATTCTTATATTATTACATCATATTATTCCCTTGGGTACCTCCATCTGTACCCTATATTATCCCCCCTAGGTATACTACATTACACCCCCCTTAAACATGTTTCGTCCCCGAAACATAAGAAGAACACAAATAATAAGATCTACTCAAAAGAGTATTCCACTGGTACCATTCACGTGCATCTAGCCATCCCAGAGAAAGGTGAACACTCGATCTAGTCGATGTCTCGCTCGCTTGAGATGGAAGTGGGTTCTGGTGGTTCTTCTGTGTTGATGTGTTGTGGGTGGATCGTCGCACCTCTCTATGTGTCATCTAGGGGTTGTTGTCCTTGTTGCTAATTCGTTTCCACCTTCCTGGTTGTTGTCTTGCTGGGTGATGCGGGTGGTGATATGTTGAAGCTTTAACTGATGGAACATCTTTCATTAATTCCTCCATTATTGGTGATGGAGTGGTGTCAGGTTCTTTTGTTGGTACTTGCTTTGATGTCTGTGTTTGGCTGTCTACCATCAAAGGCTCATCATCTGATGTGTCTGTGTCGTTAGATATTTTTTCTTTTTCCTCCTCGATCTCTGCATGGTTCCTAATGCAAATATCGTGCAATGTGATTTTCTTCTTTTTATACCAAAGCTTCATGAATTTCTTTTGCACATTAAAATTGACCGTACCAACAGATTCCATCCAAGGGTGTCCCAAAACAACGTCCACAACATCCATATCTGAAGCATAAAAATCAGAATGCAACACATACTTATCCATAGAAATCTTCAAATCTTTATAAATTTGAACATCTTCATTATCAACCTGTGTGTTTTCAATATGCTTTGCTGGAACTTGCAATTTTTTAGCCAAATTCACATTGATACAATTATGCTTGCAACTAGGAATGATAGACACAACGATGTTCTCTTTTTGAATACTTCCATGAACCCGTAATATGGAAATATTAGTAGAAAATAAGTCTTTATGGCTCTTGCTATCCTTCTTTCCGGCTTGAGACCACTTGTCCAAAAGGACTTTTTCAAGTTTTTTCTCGGAAAGTTTCCTCACTGAGCTGTCAAGTGAGGTCCACCATTTATTTGCCTCATCTTTCATATGAAGCCCTATGGAGCATATCCAAAAACTTGCATATTGAGCCTTGAGATGTTGTAAAAAATCTTCAATAGTAGGGCCATCATCTTTTCCTGTAAACTTCATTTTGCGAGAATCCATAAAATAAAGTAAGGGTTTTGAAGAAAATCACTTACTTTGGAAAAAATTTAAAATGGACATTACTCGGTCAATATAACTCAGAATCCTTAATATAACCTATTTTTGAAAATGGAATAGCCATTCTGCATCTAACCATATGACTAAAATCCCGATCTAAGCACTCTGGAAACACAGATTTGTGCTGCAACTGCCCTGGCGTCACAAAATTTCAGAAAAAAATGGCTGATTTTAAATCAGTGATAACTCCCTCATCCGGACTCTGATTCGACTGATTGTTTTTTTGAAATTGGGTATTTTTCCGTAAAGAATCCAGATCTGATATTTATTTCTGAAAAAGTTTCACCAAATTTTCCAGATCTGCTCTACAACCTCGCCGCCCAAAAATTTCTTTGGCAAAAATTTAAAATGGACATTACTCGGTCAATATAACTCAAAATCATTAATATAACCTGTTTTTGAAAATTGAATAGCCATTATGCATCTAACTATATGGCTGAAATCCCGATCTAGGCACTGAAAACAATAAAATGTACAGACATAGAGAATATGCCCAATAAATAACACCATAGAAGACAAAACTTCAGATCTTCATTAATATCAAAACCCTTGTGGTAGGGCAACACCATACATTCACTCCTTAAGGAAGGAGATCACTCCATAAGTCATGTGCTTTCCAATACAATAATCCATGACATATCTCAATGGAGAGTCTCTAGCCTCTATATAGGTTTCATACATGCAATACCACAGGTTACCATGGATCTCTCAATACCATACATCCGATACAATGGACTTATCACTTTATTCCCTCTCTACATGTGGTCCCTTACATAATGTGGGTTAACCACTTTATTTATTAACTATGGCCCATTTATTTATCATTCTTATATTAATACATCATATTATTCCCTTGGGTACCTCCCTCTGTACCTTATATTATCCCCTCTAGGTACACTACAAAATGCCTCTCTAATGCAAAAACATGTTGTCCTCAACCATAGAGTAGTTAAGGGTGTTTATGAATAGAATAATTATCATCCCTTGTGGAGCCTTCAGTAGGTAAGTTTTTCCACTTAATGAGATATTCTGAAATCAATTTGTTTTGTAGTTGTAAGATTCTTGTTTATGTGATTTCTTCAAGCTCCAATATGATTTTCCTTCCTCTTTAGGTTTTGGAAATACAGTTTGAACTAAGATATTTTCATCTATGTTCTTCTTAAGCATTAAGCATGGAAAATTGAGTGTGCTCGCAAATATGTAGGAACCTCCAATTCGTATGTGACAATGCAAATATTTTGCAACACCTTGTAATGGCCATAATACATGGGTGATAATTTATTATCCTTCTTAACTTTCTTGAGGGACATTTTTTTGTATGGTTGTAATCATAAAAATATCCAATCGCCCACATAAAATTTTCTTTCATTGCGATGCTCATATGTTTGTTGTTTCATTTAATTTTGTGCCAAAGTCATGTTATCCTTTAAGAGTTAGAGAATTTTGTGTTGATGCTTGATGTGATGTTCCACTACTTGAACATTAGAATTGTCTCTTAAATATGATGTGATTGATGGTGGATGATATCCATAAATTTCCATAAATAGGGTTATATTTCATGTAGTATGCAAGGAAGTTTTTCTCGCTGCTACAACACCGTCCAAAATCTTGTTACATTCGATTTTTGGAGCCTACCTTACTATCATATCAAGCGTTTGTTTTGGTCACCAAGTGTCATTTTATGTTATTTTACATGTTTTAAATGTCCTTTTTTTTCTTAAGTGCCGTCACATCATCAATAATATCTCTAGTAAACTCCATAGTTATAACACACTTTCTAATCATAAGATGACACTTTTGATTGCATTCGCACATGCTTTGTCTATTATACTTGGAAAGTCTCTGTAAACTAGAGTTTTGGTATATAATTCTTAGCAATGGGTCCTGTCTAAGATTTACTTATTAGTTGTTTCGTGTTAGACTTAGTTTTAATCCTAACTCATTGTGTTTTCCCTTGTTTCATCCTCCAAACTTAGACAAATTTCAAATATTGCAAACCTTCCTATTGGGAATGGGAAATTTCACAATGCACTCCCAAGGCTTAGTCAAACCCTATTCCTTTTTTGGGTTGCACACTGCACTTCTCTTTAGTGAAAAATGTACTCTTACGCAACAAAAACTATTTGTTTCCCTTAATTGTGCCCTTCATCAAGTCTCTCTCCTAGTTGAGCACATGGTTCACCAACAATGGGAATTAGGCCTTCCTGAAGCCTTGGCACTATGCCTTGCACCCTAATCTGAGCACATGGTGCAATAAAAATGAACATAAAGTCTCCCTACAACCCTAACAATGAAACCTGCCCTCTCTTCATGACTCAGGCCTCCCTAGTTGAGGCAAGAAAATTATTCATTTGACTTGTGCCTTAGTCAAATTGAGACATTTGATTTTCCACATCAAAAAGATGACTTGAACTATAGTTAGTGGCAGTGACATGGCTTTGTATCCTAGTTAATTCAGTAAATTTGAGTTATAGGCTATAATTAGAGTTGTGGATGAGTTAGTTGCTAGAATTTGGCAACCTAGTGGAGTTATTGTTAGCTAAACTCAATTATTTCAGCTCTAATCATTAGTAGATTTAGTAGGAGTTGAGTTGAGTAGTATAAATATTATTAGCTCACTGATATCTCAGTTAACTGATCAATTTACTAAAAATATTCTTTTTCATGCATGGAATTTGAATTTCCTAGTTGAATGAAGGGAAAAGGAATCATTGCAATTATAATTTGTATACTAGTTGAGTGTAGAGGTCTGACAATGGCTCAGGTGATCAATTTATTTATTATTTGCACAAGGAAATAGAGAATTAACCTATTTTTTATGGGATAACTTCCTCAAGGATTGTGCAAGGAAATAGGAGGAAGGACGAGGCCTATTTTGGCTAAGTGTTGGTCAGAGTAGGCTAGTGAGTAGGATATTGGAATTTCAGTGGAGGGTGTGCTTCATGTGTGAAGTAGTTATTGTAATTGATCCATATTCTCATATCAATTAATGCAAAGTGGCGAAGGGGTTTTTCCAAGTTAGGTTCTCTTACAAAATATTTTTGTTCCTTGTGTATTCATGGTTGCATGTTATTGCATGTGTTTCTATTGTGTGTTTACCTTTTTGCAAATTGAGTAGAAGAAATTTGTATATATTGTTTTTAGTTTTAATTCATTAGAATATGAAAAAATCGAGCTATATTTACATGGTATCCAAGATACAAAATTCTACATAGAAACCTTTTTCTAAATCTTCTCTTAGAGAAATTTCGATTTGTAGAGTTTTTGGTGCTGATTCTCTTAAATGTAGGAAAATTTATTTCAATGGATTGAGGCTTGAGTATGCAGTGGAGGGGACCCAGAATTTTTGTGCTTGGAAAGACAAGATGGAAGTTTTCCTAGATTAAAATGTAGTATGGTAATATGCACAAACTAATATTCCAAAACCAACAACATAAAATTCCCAGGAACTTTCTCAGTGGAAGAAAGACACAAAAAGAGCTAGGAGGATTATTATGGAGGGTGTCAGAGAGCATGTGGTCTCAAATTTACATGGAAAGGAGATTAAATTTTCAATATCAAAAAATCTCACGGGTATATTCCAGAGAATCAGTGATGCCAATAAATTGGCATTTAGAGGCAAGCTCCACAACATTCGAATTGGTAAAAATGAAACTATTTTTCAACACCTATCCAGATTCACTCAAGTTGAAGATGAGCTTAGAGGATTAGGATAAAGTATGTAATCATCTAAAATTTTGAGCTTAGCATTCCTTGGCCTTCTTAAATCCTTTCACATCTATCAAGATTCATTTAATGGAAGAGACAAGCAACCAGATTGGGAGAGACTTTGGTATGATTTAGTGTAGGAGGAGATCAAAAGACATAGTAGAGATGGTGTCACATCCATTGCAGATGAGGAATAAGATTGTTCTCTAGTTGGAAAAGGAAATAAGGCCAAAGGCATGAAGGTACAAGGTGAGGAAGAACCTAGCCATAACCATGGAAAAAATAAAATCAAATATTTTCATTGCCACATGTATGGACACTATGAAACCAAGTGTCCACACAAAAAATCCAGTAAGAAGCCCACAACAACAACAAGAGGAGATATTGTCACATCAAAATTTGAGTTAGATTTCAGCCTCCTTCCATGGAAAGCACGGTAAGAGGGACTGAGTGGTACCAAAATCTATTTCTTCATTTTATATGATAAGAATTAAGGATTTATTCAACATTGTCGAGGAGAAGGACCTAAAATTACCCACAAATCTTGGAGATGATGGGAGATATAGTACCAAAGGGATTAACAATGTCACCTTTAAGAGCGATTAAGGCTCTCATATTCACCTAAATAATATAATGTGCGTGCCTGGTTTGAAGAAAAATTTAGTTTCTATAGTTGTACTTGAAGACAATGGATATGATGTGGTGTTCAGTAAGGGGAAAGATTATCCAAAGCATGTTTCTACTGGTCAAGTAAAACAAATTAATGTTCAAGTAAAAAATATCTACAAGCTAGAGGTACATTTTACCATGCATGTAGCTATACCTGAAAGAGTGAGGTGGGCCGATGTAGAGCCTTAGTCCCAAAGTTGAAAAGATTTGGGAAGGATCCATAGAAGAGCAACAATAGTTGTAGTATACTCTTCTCATGGATTATCACCCTTGTTACATGGAACCACAATATTTAGTAGTAGAAGGATCATTGTTAGTTGATGTAGTCAAATCATGAGTGATAGTGCAGAGGCTAGTAGCAATTAGAGACTCAAGAGACAGTTGCAACTTAGAGACGTGTCAGAGCCACAATTGATTCAATATTTTAGATGCTTCTCAGTTGTATTTGTTGCAGTAACAAAAAAAATAATGAGAGGGAGTTTTAATTGTGTTACAATACATTCCAGTGGACCAAGATTGGGTTTGTGCATAATTCCTTTCTTGCTAAGAGGGAGTGTAAAATGTATCAAGAAAAATCTTCATTTGAATTTTTCCTTAGTCAAATGGAGAAATTTGATTTTCCACATCAACAATATGACTTAGATTGCAATTAGCTAGAGTGACATGGCTTTTTCTCCTAGTTAATTCAATAAATTCAAGTTATAGGCTAGAACTAGAGTTTTGCATGGTTTGGTTGCTAAAATTTATAAATCTAGTGGAGTTATTGTTAGTTAAACTCAATTATCCAATCTCTAGTCATTAGTAGAATCAGTAGGAGTTTAGTTGAGTAGTATAACTATTGCTAACTCATTGATCTCTGAGTTAATTTATCAATTTACTAAAAATAGTCTCAAACATGCATAAAATTCGAATTTCCTAGTTGAGTGGAGGGAAAATGAATCATTGTAATTATAAATTGTATATTAGTTGAGTGTACAGGTCTAGCATTAGCTTTGGTGATCAATTCCTTCAGGATTTACACAATTAAATAGGGAATTATCCTATATTTTAGGGGCTAATTCCTCATGATTTTGCAAGGAAATAGGAGGAAGGCTAAAGCCTATTTGGATAAGTGTTCGTCATAGTAGGTTACTGAGTAGGAGATGAAAATTGCAGGGTAGGGTGTGCTTCATGTATGAAGCAATTATTGTAATTGATCCATATTCTCGTATGAATTAATGCAAAGGAACAAATGGTTTTTTCCTAGTTGGGTTCCCCCTATAAATTCATTTTTTTCCTCATGTTTTCCTGGTCGTATGTTATTGCATGTGTTTCTATTATGTGTTTTCCTTTCAGAAAGTTGAGTAGAATAAAGTTGCGTCTATTGTTTTTAGTTCAAATACATTAGTAGCTACAAATTTTGAGCTCTTTATACACATTCATTATTCATTTAAGTGAGTAGGGTCCTAGTTCTACCCTATTTGCTTGCCCACAGGTGAAATTGTTGTGTTTAAATTTAAACAAAGTATAGAAATTGTGGTTGAGTTGTTGCTAGAGGTTGACGTATGAAAATGCCACATAGATAACCTTGTATGGATCTCCTCAATTTTTTAACTTAGGATGATTATCTCATTTTCATTCCTCTGCATGCTAGACTTTTGATCTACCAACAACTCCATCACTATGGTTAGGCTTGATACTATTTGATTATGTATGAGTTGTAAGGCCATTATTTTTCCTCGACTTGATTGATGAGTGTGATAAGATGGTTTACTTCTACACCTTCAGAGAGGCATCTTTCTTATGTGGTTGAAAATGAAGTTGCTCCAGTAATTACAATAGGGTGAGGCAAAGAACTGATTATAAAACTACTTGACTAGTGCCCACTTATCCTTTAACGGGAACAAGTCCTTTGACCTAAGTTGCATCTTAGAAGGTTGGGAAAGGGGTTGTGTAATCATCTCATACTAGCCAGAGTTCATTTTCCTTTCTCTAAATTTGTCCTAATTCCACACTAAGAATTCGTTTGACATGACTCTCAACTTATAAATTACATGGAAAACATATTATTTGAATTCGTTCTTACCTAAAGTTACCACATGCTTCAACTAAGTGGGTGGGGATTAAGAAGAATGTATTTTGCTAAGGTGAGAACATACATTGAATACACGAATTCGCTTGACTTGTGATAGTAGGTTACCTAAATATGACCCTTGTTCAATCCCGATATGCTATCATTTCCTTTATGTATTTCACTGAGAGGATTACAATTAAATGGCTCTCTTATATATTATTCACAATGGGTTTAGGGAGAAGACCAGTTTAAACATTATTATCAAGATGGAAACAACAAAAGAGATTGGAATTACCAAATTTGGATTGGTCCCCTATTTGTGACCAATCCCCTCTAAAAAATTCATGCTAACAAAATGACCTTCAGGGATGATAGCCACTTGGAATGCGTCATCCTCAACATAGTAAGCTCTATTATTTTCTTCTAAATCATTTTCATCCTACTATGTCTAAAATAAAGTTACTCATATCTTGTAATAAATCCCACATCCATAAATAATATGCATATACCAATCCACACACTCTCCTTTATCACTATGTACTACATCATTATACCTCTCATCACCTTTGGAATTCCATGCATGCCGAATCATAATTCTTGTTGGGTATGAATTTCCTCTAGGTTGAAATTGATGGCACATTACACATTCTTCCTTCTCTCTTCACTCAGGCAACTTATGTCTCTTTGGAACTTCACTATCTTCTTAATTACATTTTATTAATTTATTGGATTCTTTGTATTATGACCATCCACCACTTGGCTTGTCCCATTAAATTTTAGTATTGACCTTTCTCAATGGTTGATCCTTAATTGGTTATTTCATTGGAATAAACATTATGTTTCCTTAGAACAAGTTGTATTTCATAAGTTTCAAGTTTTTTAAGTGCACTTAGGATATTTTTGATGATTTATCTTCACATGGATAATTTAGGGATGTTCCCTTTCTTCACAATGTTAATGATCAATTGTGATCTTTGATTATTGAGAGGTTATTGATGTTCCTTTCATAAGCGAAGATAATACCTTGGAGTAGGACATAAGCTTCAACTTCATTTTTGGGCTTGTGGGCTAGTCCTAACAAAAAATTTCATTCAATAGCTTCATCGCGGCATATAATAACACCTCCCACTCTCACCTCTGCAAATTGATTGTATTTTTTTAAAATGCTCATTCTCGATCTAATTTTGGAGTGAATCTATTTAATTTTGATGGAAAGAAAAAATGTGAGAAAGATGATTTGTTACACTATTTTTAAAAACTATATTGATGGAAAATATCTTTTCCATGCTTTGACATAAGGGGTTAGTGGTTAACCAAAAAAAAATTATTTTCCATGTGAAGTAGGTTATTTCATGGTAGATAGCTCACCAAATTAAATTTTCTTAGAGAGGATTCTAGAAGCCAGAAAAGTTTAAATCCCAAAGAAACATCGAGGAGTTTGAAATCAATTACTTAAAAGTTTGGGTTTTCTTGACATGGCCTATTAAGGAATTGTATGCATATGTGGTGTGGGGTGAATTTTATTCTTACATGAAAGTGATTTATGAAATATTTTGTTGGGTGGGGAATAAATAATAGAGATGATCTCTTTCCTTTATAGCTACTCACGAAATTTTCTATAGAGATATGCATTTACAAGCTACAAGTTCTAGAGAAAATGAGAAGTGCTAGATTAAGAGTTAGGTTGAAATACAATTATGAACAAGGTGATTTAGCTAAAGAGAATAATTAATTTCTAATTTGAGGAAATTATTCTAGATAATTGAAGTTATATCAGTTCCCCTTATCCCATTCTTTCACTTCTTGTTCTCTTGAATCTTTAAATAATTTTCAATAATCCTCTAAGACGATCCTTTTTTAAAATGTATTTGAAGGGCTTACAATTGATAATAATAAAGTTATCATGTCTTTTAGATATTTATTTACTAATTTTTCTCTATTCTTTCCTTTCTTCAATCTCTATATGTTACTACAAAAATGGGATTATCTCTATAATATTGAAACAATTTAGTCATATAAGTTAAATGGATGATAAACACCAATAAAATTAGGATATAGATGTAGTTAAGAAAGACCAATGTGGCAAAAATGTTGCAAGAATTCAAATCTTAGGGTTGGAAGTAAGTTAAATGGATTAAAAAAATTTCAATGACACTGGATAATAACAAGTACAAATTTATAAAATGCAAATAACTTAATAATTTTAACAACAAGATTTCATTAAATAATGATGAAAAAAATATTATTTATATTAAATATTGAATTTATATAAATGTCGCATCACATTGAGACATATTTAAAATCCACATTGATATATCACATTTATAATTGTAATTAATCATTGTAAAATAATTTAAGTTCATAAAAAGAAGGCTGGAAACTATGTAAGTTTTTTTTTTGTAAGCTTCGTGGTACCATTTTTTTCATTTAACCATAGAAACATGTCACAATCATATGATGTTCAGTGGCCCCAAAATTCTCGAAGGAAACCTAGTCTATAGGCCACCAAACAGATTTATAATCCATCCAAAACATTAATAGTTTAACTCTGCCTATCCAAGCCTTAGAGGAATTTAAATATGTTACACTACTAGACTTGAGACTGTTGAAATAAATTTCATCCTTCCAAAATATCATTAAAAAGAAAAAGAATTAACATGTCATGTCGATAGATAATCATCAGACGATTCTACCAGAGTAGGATCCTTGGCGCTTGATCCTATCATTTCAAATTGGTGCAGCCCCTGGAACTAATGCTCAATTCTACCAAGGCAGACATACTGATGGTGTAGCTGAAGCTGTATGAATTGAAATTATTTGTAAATATCCTTAGGGGTTGTCTCGTTCTGTGGATGTTGTTGGGTCATAAAGGTGACTGTTACAGGCAACTTCAATGCTTCTCATTCAATTATCAACCTAGGGTAAGCCTTGTTATTTCAAGAGTGTGAGCATAGTATATGCAAGTGATATCAAAGGAAAAGTACTCTAAATTATCATAAGGAATACTATCTAATTCTAGAAGTTCAATCAAATCAAAGTGAAAGGGATTATAGAATTATTTTGACTATTCCATCTAAGTAAGTGCAGAAAAGAGCAAACTACGATTGAATAAGATACTGTGATGAATTGAACAACAATCCTAAAAAATTGAACAACAACTTGAACAAATTGAACAAAAATTGTTTATCTAAATTTTGCAATGGAATTATCTTTTTAAATTAATAGATGACATCTCTCTGAATCAATCAACACCTAGACACCTCGCAATAATAATGAAAAGATCCAATTGAGCTATATACATAACTAAACAACAGTCATGCTAAAACTAATGAAATGAGTATAAAATCATTGGGAAATTATGAAAGCATCTAGATGATTATGAAAACATTGAATGTAAGCAAGAAAGCATGAATGATAAGCTATTCTAATGAAAGAGAAAGTTGTAGAGTCTTATGTTCACAATTCAACCAATTAAATGATATCTCACGAAATGCATTAGATGACTGAAATGCAAGTTCTGTAATTGAACGTATAGCATAGAGGTTAGTGAAGAAACTCCCAGGGCTTGGCCCAAAGCCACCAGAAGTCTACCATTAATGAAAACTCAAATATTGACTATTCAAAAATGCCAAAATCTTTATCAAGCTGAGGATTAATACATTGATACAACTGGACATTTCTGTCCCGATACGTCTATTACAGAAGAAAATCTCTATTTAGATTTATCTATCTTGTTCGTCTTCAGCCTTTTAAAGGCGATTTAAACAGTGGTAACGGATCTTTTCCATACAGGATCCTGCTGCTCGTGGTTGTCATTTGAGTTCTTCAAACGTGGATGTGGCTTTCCGTCTTCCATCGGCCCATGGGAGCCATCATGATCCCATTTTTTTCTCTTTGTCAGTTTTCTTCCGGTTAACATCAGTTCAGCTGCTTTGTTTCCCTGTAAATAAAGATACAACAAGTCAGTTTCCCATTGTTAAACATCCCTTTTATCACTAGTTCATTTTTTCCTGACTTTACATTAATCTCCTTTCCTTTATTTTTAAGATGAGGAAAAATTTATAAAAGTGAATAAAAATTCATGGTAAATATAGGATGAAAACGTACCTTATTCTCAGCCCAAAATACTCCCCTCCTTACCTATTTGCAGGTCCTTGTGAAAAAAAATGGTTGAGGTGTAATTGGGTCAGAGAATATGCAGGGTAGACTTCTTCTTTATAGGATCTAAAGCCATTTTTCTATCTGATCTTTGTAAAGGCAGAGTTTGTGTGCCACTCTGGTAGCTCATAATCGTGATCATAACCCTCAGGGGGGTACCAAATGAGAGGTTATTTTTACCTGCATCGTATCCATGTAGGGCCCATGTTGAAGATTAGATTGTTGTATAAAAGGAATCTAGAGGCAGCTGTTTTGAATTTTCTATAGCCAAATGGTTCTCTGTTTTTCACATTTTTCATGGAGGCCATCCGCCTCTATTTGGCTATTGCCAAAGCTGCTTCCTGAATTTCCTCAAAATACTCCCTGCCATGTTGTATGATATCCTTGTGGATAGGTCCCAGTCTAGTCCTTACTCCCTTCTTCTGCATGAAATTATTATGCTGGGTGAACAGGTACAAGGGTCTAGTAGGCTCCCCTCTAACCCATAGGTCTAGGCCATGCTCCCTCTTCTAGAAAATGTTGTAGGCTTTAGCCCACTGAGTATGGTTCTTGGCAAAGGAGAGGAAAGCCTGGAACTCAATGTCCCCTATAAAGGAGCTGGGATTACTGTCCCTGTCTCTTTTAGGAAGAAGTTGTGCAAGTATAATTCACACAAAATATATTGGACCTGCTCATTCTGCTCATTGCAACAATAGACGAATTCTTCAATGGTTTTAAAAATTGTGGGATTCCCTGCCCTGACAGCCTTGATTTTTAGTAATAGATATCGTTCTACTAAGAATAGGGCATAATTGGTGGTTGGTGCCTTGCACATTAGTACATCAGAGTACAGAGAGAAAACCATAATGGTTTGCTTCTTGGCTTGTTCCATGTGATCCTGTGCTTTCTTTACCTTCGCCTTTTCTTCTCTTAGTTGAGAAAATTTCTCATCCTCTGTTGCAGAAAGGTCTTTCAATTTCTTCAATAGTGCCTGATATTCTTGTGCAAGTACCACTTCCTTTCTACATTGTGCCAATTCATGTTGGGCTTGAATTAATTCATTATCCAATTTTTGATTGGCATCCTTTTCTACTAGGGGAGTGTAGGTAGGTTCCTCCTCCGTTTGGGTTTCCTTTTCTTTTGTATGTTCCAGCCTAGTCTACACAAAAGCTTCAGTAGTGTCTACTAGGTCAGTCTGTACCTCAACCTCAACAGTGTCTATCAATTTGGTGACAAATTCTGTTTGGGTTTTTGTGGTGACCAATTATTTCTTAGGCCTCCGAGCCTTGCTTACTTCCTTCAACTGTTTCTTTAGATGGTTTATCATTTTTCTTAACCTCCTACAAGTTCTTCTCATTTTCCTTAACTTCTTTTAACTGATTTCTCTTCTAGAAAATTTTGGCAAGGGATGGAGGAGTAGTAGCCTCGTTTTCAAGAATGGTGGTGCCAGTTCGAAGGTTATTAATGATGAGGTTTCCTTCCTACACTTCAGAGTTTATTTCTGCATTAATGTCCCATCTGGGTGAGATATTATTTGCTTCAAGTTTTAGGGGGACTGCCTCCATGCTTTCATTTTGTTCTAAGGGGATGGTATCTCCTAAGTGGCTTTTAGATTCGGTTACCCCTTCTACCTGATCTTCCATATTCACCCAATCACTCTCGAGAGGAGATAAGGCCCTAAAAGCCTGCGATTCATCTTGGTGAGGTAATATTTCAATGTGACCAAAGTTGCTAACAATGGTAGATTGATTCAACAGTTCCTCTTGCTCCTCAGCTTGTTCAGATGGGCTTCTAATTTCACGAGATGCCCTCATTTTATCCAGGACTCGAGCCATCCCTTCTTCATAGTCTTGTAAGGGTATGTTTTGAGGGCTTGAAGGTGGTGTATGGGATGACCTTGCCTCATCCGGTAATTCGGAGGTGTCTTGCGATAATTGCAGTATTTCAGACCATCTTTGCTTCCCTAGTTTTGAAGTTGAAACACAAGTCCTTTTCCCTCTTGCTCTCCTAAGTATGTTTATTCTAGGAAGCTCAATTTCTGTTTCAACAAGGTTTTCCTTAGGGGCATGCACACTAGGGTTAACAAACCTGTCCCAGGATGTCTGCTATCTTCCCAACTGATGAATGATAATTAACTTGATTAAGCCATGGTGGGATATGACTTCTTGGGGGTTTTTAGCCTTTCTCATTCGAACAGAAGTGTCGTGTAATACAAAATTCCAGAAAGAAGGCAGATTAACTAAACTTTTTTGTTTAAGAACAAATAATAATTTTAGTTGGCGGGGTTTTACCATGTCTTGGCATCCCTCACATGTGATGAATCTCTGGATGAATCCTGCCAATTCCTGCCAAGGTTATTGTAGGGATGCAGGGTTGATCCCATTTCTCTTCTGTTCCAATCGTTCTCCTAGATCATGTTATGCTACGATTGCCTCTCGTAGTAGAAGGTGTTTTTCGGTCCATCTTTCTCCCTATACTATTATTTTGGAGAATTCATTGATGATATCCTCTATGACTAGTATAATCCTTCCTCTAAGTCTGGTATGTCCCTCCTCTAGGTTCTACAGGAATTCAACTGCTATTTTTGTGTCATCCCCTTGCAATTTGTGTAAGTGTGGCAACCATCCAACTTGATGAAGAATGGTACGTGTTGCGTCTGAGGTTGGGAAGGTTGTAGATTCATTTCGAAGAGAGTTTCCTCCCATGGATGATGTGTTATCTGAGCTAATTTCTCCCTCTGTCTATGTTTCTTTTCGACCCTCTTGGTTAGAATAAACACTGCATGTGAGAGAAAAAAAGAAATTGCAGCCTTCTGTCATAATTGTATGTAACTTCATATCATAATTGCAATGATAATTTGGTCTTATCAGTGTATCCAAAGGAATTTGTGAAAGGAATTCACATTCTTAATATTTATGGATATTTACACCCCCTCTCTCGAAATAATGGTGTCCACGTCCTTAAGTACAAGAGAGATTGGATCAATCATGAATGCATACAGGGGAAAATGTCAGAAATCAGTAATCACAGTGTGTACCATAGAATGTTGTCCATGGCCTTGAAGCTCAATAAAATAGAAGTGATTGGAACAATTATGAATGTGTGTGGCGCAATGGTCAGAATTGGAATTTATCATAAGTGTATCTCATGTGGAAATGACCAAAGAAGGGGAGAAAGAAATACAACAATTATTATGAAAGGATGTCCTCATTTAATGGTATGGTATGGCGAAAGCATGATAGTGATGGATAATGATTGGTGCCGTCATCCTATAATTCAAACATGAAAGCATAGTTCATTCATAGTTACTTATGTAGGTAAATAGTATTATCACTTATTCGAGTAGCGTGTTTATCTTGGAAATGGATGAAAATAGGAGATAAGGTATATATAAGAGTAATTGGCTATCGTTAGAAGAATACTCTCATACCACAAGCAGAGCCACTGGTGCCAATAGGCGTTCATACCCTTGATAGGGTTGCTATTTTAACTCGAAAAATGAGCCAGAATCTTCTATGTAAAAGTAGATATTTTTCCAATTTTATGGAGAGATCACCGTGTTCGTGTGGTGACCAGATAATCAAGGTGCCACTCACTGGAGTTATAACAGAGTGATCAAGCCAGCTCGTAATGGGACCTCATGTCCTTCAAGCAGTTGGAGCTGTGGAGAAGGTCATTACCCTGGTGTGTTGGGCATTGTGGGCATGCCACCTACTATACCCTTATGATCATGGTAGGTTGGCTCGTGTTGAGACCCCCTATTATATCTTAAAAAATTGCATATAGGAATAATACTTATTTTTGAAAAGTAAGCACTTTTCTTTGTTTTATGAAGAGACCACTATGCTGGTATGGTGGCCAGATAGTCATAGTGCCATTCATTGGGATTGTAACAGAGTGATCAGGCCATCTCGTGATAAGACCTCTTGTCCTTAAAGTAGTTGTAGCTGTTGAGAAGGTCATTACCCTGGTGCGTTGGCCATTGTGGGCATGTCACCTGCTAAACCCTTATGATCATGGTAGGATGGCTCGTTATGAGACCCCCTATTCTCTCTTTTTAATTTTTTTTTGCATGTAAACATAATATTTATTCTTTATACATGAAGGGAGGCTCATTAACTCCTTACGAGTTAGGGATGGTGTGAGAAGTAAAAATAATGCCAATACAATTAATACTCCTTATTCCTAAATCTTTATGTAAAAAGGGAAATACTACTCGAGAGTGTAGAAATATATATTGTTATATGACTATGAATTGTGTGATGACATGTTTGAGTGGGGGATGTATAGCCCTTCATTGCATAGATGTACCATGTCAGCTTCCGAAGTAGAGATTTCCATTAAAGTTCCAAAGGATCATCATATTAGTAATATTACTGATTTCTCCTTTTCAAGTGCCAATTCCTACTCAGAAATGTCTTTTATAGTTAGGATGTAGGATGAGGATTGGGTTTTGTGAGAAGAGATCATCAAAAAGGAAGAAGGATCATGCTTAAGAAAAAGGAAAAATAAAAAGAATTAGTTGTTCAATTTGATTGAACAGTAGAAACGACACACGGCTGTTCAATCCGATTGAATAGCAGTACAAAAACGACACACGAATGTTCAATCCGATTGAATAGTAGCTGCTCAATTGGATTGAACAACAATCATTCAATGTTTTGAAAAACAATAAAAACACAAAAGGACACAGTTGTTCAAACTGATTAAACAATAGCTGTTCAATTGGATTGAACAACAGTCATTCAAAGATTTGAAAAAAAATAAAAATGCAAAAGGACATAGTTTTTCAGTTTGATTGAATAGAAGCTATTCAATTGGATTGAACAACAATCATTCAAATATTTGAACAACAATAAAAACGCACAAGGACACAACTCTTCAATCTGATTGAGAAACAATTGTTCAATTGGATTGAACAACAGCCGTTCAAAGATTTGAACAACAAAAATAAAAATGAAAAAGGACACAACTATTCAATCCGATTGAATAGCAGTTGTTCAATTGGATCCAACAATATCCGTTCAAAGATTTGAACAGCAAACATAAAAAGGCAAAAGGACACGATTGTTTAATCTGATTGAAAAAAATCTCTTCAATTGGATTGAACAACAAAAATGATGATGAAGGAGAAGGATACGACTGTGAGTATGAAGAATGTATAATAAGAAAAATAAAAATTGCAGGGAAATTATATACAATATTTACAAAAGGAAGTAGCAAGCTCTCATTTGCCTAAAGTTGTTGGGTTATCACTCCTTTCTCCTAAAATTTGGATAGTGGGATCATTGCGTACCTGCTGGCAGAAAGAATCCCTTGTAAAAGGTTTGTGATAGAGGTGCACTCTGTGCCCATTGACTCAGAATGTAGAACCAGACCCATCTATGGTGATCAAGGTGAGGCACCATTGTTTTGTACTTCTTGAATTTCGTATGGACCAAGCTACCTTGTTTATAACTTGCCCAGAAAATCTTGGAATCTGGAGTCATAGAGAAGCGCCCAATCTCGTCTCTAGAATGTCTTCTTTTTGATGAGGTTGTCATGCCAATTAGCTCATTGTTGTTCGATGATTGTAGTGCATTGTAGAGCGAGTAGCCATATTTCATCTAATTCATTTATTTTCTAGTCTTCTAATATGGGCCTCTGTCAAGTACAACCTTACCTCCTGGGCTGTCCTTAGAATCTTTATCTCGAATTCGATAGGAAAATAGGCTTTCCTTCAAACACCAGATGATAAGGGGAATATCCAATGGTGTTTTGCCATGTTGTGTGGGAAGCTCACAAGGCCTCCGGTAGTCTAGTAGCCCAGTCCTGGCGATGTGTTGATACTGTTTTAGTGAGAATTGCCTTAAGGAATTTGTTGGTACTTTCAACCTACCCATTTTCTTGTGGGTGGTAGGGAGACATGACTCTATGGATGATATGGTGATTCTTCAAGGTGGCTGTAATTTTATTACCCACAAACTGTGCCCCTCCATCAGTTATCACTTCTCGTGGTAAGTCATATCGCAAAAATAGCTCAAAAAGAAAATTAATCATAGATTCTTCCGTAGCTCTTAATAAGGACACTATTTTTATGCATTTTGTTACATAATCTATGGCAACCAGTATGTAGATTTTCTGATTTCATGGTGGGTTGAGTGGCCCAAAGAATTCGAGTGCCCATCGTTTGAATGGTTCTACTACCAATTTTGGTTGTAATGGCATTTCATCAGCTTGGCCGGAGCAGCCCATTCTTTGGAAACTATCGCAAGCTTGGACATATTTTTTTGCATATTTAAAAATCATAGGCCAATAATAACCTAATTGAAATACTTTGTGCCCCATTCTACGATCTGAAAAATGGCCACCACAAGGTTCATCATGACAAGCCCGTAGAATGTCATAAATCTCATCTTCTGGGATGCATCTGCGTATATTCATATCAGCTCCTGTGTGAAAGAGGTATCCACCGATCTAGGAGAATCTAGCACTATGCTGAACAATCAGCTTTCGTTCCCTTGATGTTAAATGTCTAGGAAACTTTCCTACTGCCAGGTAATTTGCTACATCTGCGTACCATGGTGTTTTTACTGCTACAATGAACATATTTTCGTCGGGAAAATAATCATATCATCTATTTTGTGAACTCTAGATAGGAATTCTGTAACCATGTTCTCCTTCCCTGGACAATCTTTGATAGTTATATCGAATTCCTGCAAAAGTAGCAACCAACGAGTTATCCTCCCATTTGTAGTTGATTTATTGGCTAGATATCTAATGGCAGAGTGATCAATATGTAGGATTACTTGATAGGCAGTTATATAATGTCTAAATTTATTGATAGCATAAATGACAACCAAGAACATTTTTTTAGTCATTGTGTAGTTTAATTTAGCAAGAGTGAGATTTTTTCTAATATAATAAATATCTTAGGGCTTTTTTATCTTCTTCTTGACCAAGAACTGCCCCTATCATTCTTTTCGATGCATTCGAAGAAATGTGAAAGGGTAGCTTCTAGTGAGGATCGTGTAAGATCGATGTTGTCGAGACCAGTTTCTTTAAATCTATAAAAGCAGTGTCACATTTATCAGACCAATGGAATTCAAAATTTCTAGTTAATTCATACAAGGGTGCAGCGATTTGTGAAAAATTCTTTATAAACCTACGATAGTACCCTGCATATTCAAGAAAACTATGTACCTCTGTGTGTGTACAAGGTGTGGCCAATAAAAGGATTACTTTTATTTTTGCCAGATCTACCTGTATTCGAGCTGTAGAGATGTAGTTTCCTAGGATTACTCCTTTGGTCATCATCATGTGGCATTTTTCATTGCTTAAACATAATTTGGTAGCAATACATTGTTCCAATACCTTTTCTAGTATTTCTAGTGCTTGATCAAATTCATCTCCATATGGGATAAAGTCGTCCATGTAAATTTCAAGTCCTTCATTTATTAAATCAGAAAAAATGTTGAGTATGGCTCTTTGGAAGGTTGTTGGGGCATTGCATAGTCCAAATGGTAATACCTTGTACAGAAATGTACCCCATGGGCAGGTAAAATTTGTTTCATCCCAGCCTTCGGGGGCTATTTGGATTTGATTGTAACCGCTGAACCTGTCAAGAAAGTAAATGAATTGTTTCCCTGCCAATGTATCAAGGAATTGGTAAATAAAAGGAAGGGGGAAGTAGTCGTTTTTTGTTGCTTTATTCAGTTCTCTGTAATCCACACAGATTCTCCAATTCCCATTATTCTTAGGAATGACTACTAGGGGAGAGACCCATTTATTGTCTGAGATAGGATAAATGAAGTTTACATCCAGTAGCTTTTGCAATTCATCTTTTACAATGTCTTTCAGATGTGGGTTTATCCTTCGTTGAGGTTTCCAAATAGGCCAAGCCTCCTTGTCAGTATAGATGCGATGTGTGCATAGCTGAGGGTCTATACCCTTCATGTCTAGGTAGTCCCAAGCAAATTCTCCCTAATACTTCTATATAACCTTTATGAGCCTTTGCTTTTGGTCACTATCCAAACTACCATTGATATTTAAAATTTTCCCTAGCTCAATTTCAATTGGTATGCCATTGCGCATAGTAGTTGTGGGTATGTGTCGATTATCAATGTCTGCCAAGGGGTCTTCTTGTGGTTCATCGTCAAGAAATAGTTTTAAAATTTGGCATTTTAAGGTTCCAGGCGTAGATGACTGATTCATGAAGTTATTGATTACATCATCTTTAGTTTGATATTTGAATTCAAGAGCTTTCACTATGGTCACTGATGAACAGGAATTTTGTTCCCAGTGTATATGTGGATTTCTGTGAATATTTACCATGGGTAGACTTGGTTTGGCAGGTGGGTAAATGATAGTGTTTTTTATGGAATCTCCTCTAGCAATGTTCATGCTGCTCGTCTGGCAGCCTATGTAAGCATCGGATGTTGCCAACCAAGGTTGACCAAGTACCAAAGGGTGTCCATCCATCCTACTTTTTGGGTTAATAACTAAAAATTTAGCTGGATACTCCCATGAGTCCACAGAAACCAGGATGTCTTGTAATATTCCTTCTGGTCTGATAACAGATCTATTAGCAAGTTCAAGCAAAGTAGCTGTGGGTTCTAATGCTGTTATGCCTAACTTCTCACAGGTCTCTGTAGTTAAGATGTTAATAGCTGCCCTTAAGTCAGCCAATGTGTTTGGAAAGGAGTGGCCAGACATTTGCATAAGTTACTATGGGGTTCCCCAGATCCTCATATTTCATGGGTGTTTCCTTACGCAATAGTAAGTCAGATAGTGCCCCTACCACATGAATAGTGGGTATAGTTTTTTCTTTCCTCACATGTTTCTTTCTGCACAATTCTTTAATTGTCTTGGCATAGATAGGAATGTTTTGTATAGCCTGCAAAAGAGGAATCTTAATGCAAAGGTTCTTTAATTCCCCTAGGATATTAAAATATGGAGAGACTATCAGTTTAAGCAGTGCTAATATTTCAGGGAATGGAGGGGGAGAAATCATAATATTTTCAAGCTTCCTTTGATCAACAATTTCCCTTCCACTCTCTACCTCTGTTTCAGTCATAGTTGTTTGTCTAGGCTCTATCGTAGTTCTAGATTCAAGTTGTCGCAGGGTCGTACCTTCTGCTGGTGAAATAACATGTCCTGATCTCAAACTTAGTTCATTTCATTGCTTCTTTTTAGTTTCGGGGTTTGGGTTTTCTACAATATGAATTAGCTTAACTGACCTGTTGTTAGGATTAGGATTGGGTTGAGCCAACAATTGAGGTTGTATGATAGGCTGAGGGTTGTGCTGGACTGGGTATGGAGCTAGTAATGTAGGTTGATTTTGAGCTCATATCCCCATTGGTAGGTTGGTCATTCCTAGATGTTGCTGCCAGTTCTGAGGCCAATTTGTGGTTTGTGAAGGGGATGCTGGCCATTGGCATTGATAGGGAGTGTTTGGCCAATAAGGGGGAGAACAAGGAAAACATGGCTAATTATTTCCTGAAGAGGATTATGTTGGCCAAGGCGGCATAGGAAATGATTGAGATGGCCAAGTAGAGAAAGGTGATTGGTTCTACCAAGTTGTTGTAGGGTTTTGTGGGTTAAACTATGGACAAGAAAAGCACTGAGGCAGGTCTTGTGACATACTTGGTCATGCTTTCCATTTTCGACACTGGTTCATTAGATAGACTGGTTTTGTCTCCTCTTCATTTTCTTTAAAAACTGATTTCAACCCAAAAATTTAATGGAGATGGTTCGTGGCATGGTCCTTGGTGCAAATAGCGCATGTATGTACCATGTCTAATGGACATTGCCTTTGGTTGCGCTTCTTCCGATAACATGGGAAAAATACAGCCAAGCTTTGTTCTACTATAGCTTTCTTATGCTTGGCTTGCAAGAAATTTAGCTGTGTTCTCAGGGTGCCCAAGATGTCGGTTTTGAAATATTCTAAAAGATTACCAAATTCTTCTTTGGTCACGTTGCCACTGGACTGCTTAGGATCCCTTGTAGCTGAGTCTCGCTCGATTTGCCTACTTCGCTACCCTGAGAACACCTGATACACATTGAAATAATATCATCATATTCTTCTTGGTAGATGTCCCATTTTCCCATTATGATAAGTGTTTCAATCCATTCTTCTTTCATTCCCTTAATCATCATTGCTTTTAAGATGTTTTTGGATATCGTAGTATATGGAGACCTTTGTAAGTTATATTGAAATATTTTGACATATTCTTCTAATGTCTCATTGTATTTTGCAGACATATTGAAGATTTCATCTTTTAATTCTCGAGTCTGGCAATAATATTGATACTTATTAAGAAAAGTGTTCTTCATCTGGTCCCAGTTATTGATGGTTCCTCCACTAAGCCCCATGAACCAATGTAATGTGGTCCCCTTCAAGGTAGAGGGAAATAATTTCAGTTTCTAAGGGGCAGTGGTGTAGTCACATCCCCTACAGAAGACATCGAATTCAAATAAAAATGCATCATGATATTTCGAGGTAAGACCATGGAAGGTGGGGATGTTTTGTAAGGGAATGGCTTTCATAGGGGCATTTGCAGCATGATCAACAATGGGATACTCCAATGTTGATGTCAGACTCTGGTTCTAGTTCTGATTTTTTTCCATTTGATCAAAGATATGCTAATAACCTTCGGGGATTTCTTGTTCTGGAGGAATAATATTAGTGGAATTAGGGAGTGCATGTGGAGGAATTATTACAACACTTCCCCAATTTGGGATACCGAGTATCTCTGTTTTGACTAATTTCTTAGGGGATCGAGACTTTGGAGTTTTTACCTATACTGCACTGGTGGTTTTTCCTTCCCCTTCATGTTAATTATAAGAGCCTCCCTCTCTCGAAGGATCAATACTTACGTGATCAACAGTCTGAATGCTTTGCTCAGACCCTTCTATTTCACTGTGAATCTTGGTAGAGGCTGCATATGGTGAGGTTGTCGCCTAAAGGAGTGTAGTATGACTTTGAGTAGGAATGGTTCTGGGTCCTACGGATGCTTGGGATTCAACCTTCTTAACTATTTCATATATATATGTTGTTCTGCCAAGGATCACCAGTCCTTTGGGTTTCGTGGATCTAAGTGGGTGATTTTGGTTTATTTCTATCTTTTTCTTCCTATTCATAAAACATGAGAAACTATCCTACTAGCCTCTGCAAAATTGTTGAGAAGCGGGCTGGAGAGCAAGTGTTTTGCTTGCCGGTACCCAGGTTCTTACCTATTGTTTTCAATACCCAATTCTTCACAACAAAAGAAAAAAATAAATAAATAACATCACTCTTAAACACTCTCCCTAGTAGCTGCGCCAAAAATGTTGGGTCATAAAATGATTGTTACAGGCAACTTCAATGCTTCTCATTCAATTATCAACCCAGGCAAGTCTTGTTATTTCAAGAGTGCGAGCATAGTATATGCAAGTAATATCAAAGGGCAACTACTTTAAATTATCATAAGGAAGACTATATAATTCTCTAATTTCAATCAAATCGAAGTGAAAGGGATTATAGAATGCTTTTGACTATTCCATCTAAGTAAGTGCAGAAAAGAGAAAAATACGATTGAACAAAATACTGTGATGAATTGAGCAACAATCCTAACAAATTGAACAACAACTTGAACAAATTGAACAACAATTTTTTATCTAAATTTTACAACGGAATTCTCTTTTTAATTTAATAGATGACATCTCTCTGAATCAAATAGCAACTAGAAACCTCGCAATAATAATGAAACGATCCAATTGAAATATGTACATAACTCAATAGGAGTCATGCTAAAACTAATGAAACGAGTATAAAAGAATTGGGAAATGATGAAAGCATCTAGATGATTATGAAAACATTGACAGTAAGCAAGAAAGCATGAATGATAATCTATTCTAATGGAAGAGAAATTTGTAGCGTCTTATGTTCATAATTAAATCAATTAAATGATATCTCATGAAATGCATTAGATGACTGAAACATAAGTTCTGTAATTTAACGTATAGCACAGAGGTTCGCGAAGAAACTCCCAGGGCGAGCCCAACCCACCATAATCAGGTACAGGTACAAGAGGCTTGAGTACAAGGCTCAAAAATCAAAGTGTTCAAAATATTCTCAAACTAGGCTCATGTTGTCGATCTCATCTTTCTGAATCCAATGGCGCAGACGGCACTCAATTCCGAGTCCGTATGAAGAAGTTATAAGCGGTCAAAGTTCCAGGTTGACTTGGTCACTGGACAGCCTTAAGGAAGGCACAAATTAGACTTTTTCCGGCCACCGGATTCCGGCAAGCTTAGGCCAGATTCCGGGTGAAATTGTGGCCTGTTTAAATTGCCTCCTTCGGTCCAAAACCGAATTTTTCAAAAGGCATGATTTGTTTTATATAAACAAAAAATATATTAAAAAATGGGCCGATGGGCCATGACCCCCGCCGGACCCCATGCAACCGGGCAACCAAAACGTATTCAACATATATATGATATATATATATTGGAGCCGGTGGGAGTCGAACCCACCACCGGCGGGTCTGCCGGTCTGCCCACGCGGCGGCTCCACATCCCGGGCCAACACATAACGAATCCCAAACCAAAAAAAGAAATAGTTGTGGTATATATTTAACGGAGGTGGTTGGGGGCGGGCCGCCCAATGCGAGCCCCACCCCTCCACTTAGTAATAAATTCGAACAACGGGTTTTAAATTTAAATGCGGTGTTTACAAAAAATATATTTCCACCTTTATTTGGAGGGGTCGGGATTTGACCACCCGACCTCTGCCCTCATAATGTGGATCTTTAACCAACACGCCAACGGTGGCGCTTGGGAAATTCCGCCCACAATTGTTTATAGAAAATCGTCTTTTTACAAGTGCGCCCAGGCCATGGAGGAGCGGGAGATCGCGCACGCAGTCCGAGGTTTTAATATTTTTTAATTGCAGGTGCAGTGGAACCATGAGCCCAGAAAGAGGCAGGCGGAACCCTGATTGAGGCCAACTTTGAGGAGGGCGAAATTTTGACTTTGTCCAAATGGGACAAATTTTATGTCGTTTCAGCACTACTCAGCGCCACGAGTCTGATGGCGTGCTTAGTTTCTGCATCTGAGTTTCTGATTTTTCAGCCACTTTTGTTCATTTATTTCTCGTTGAGATGCATTATGTCTATGCATCCTGCTGATACATGAGAGTTGTGGGATCTTTGCTTTAGTTGCTTTTGATGTACTTTCTCGCCTATGGATTATGTTTGGTGGCGAGGTCTCCTTTTATACAAATTGGCGGGATGCTCTTTTTCATATGTGTATTGCTGAGATCCCTTGTTTGCCAGGATTGGCGGGATACTCGTATTTGCTACATGTCAGCTATGGTCATACTGATAGGAGTCTTTCTTTATGTATGAGAGTTCTGCAGTGGAACATCTCTTAAAGAAGTCAAGCCACTCCTGCGTGAGGGCAATTTTTCCTTGTATGTCATAGGGAAACATATCCATGTACATATTCTTCTCACAACACATAATGCAGCGGCCTACACCATCTTGACACCGAGGCCCGGAGATGTAGTCCCTCCTGGACGAACTCCGTCATCAAACGACGTGTTCTTATGATTGTTGATCTTGCTCTTTTATGTTCCTCTTATTTATAGCTACAATTGTTCATTTCAGTTCTTTAACGTCTTTAATTAAATGCAATTCTATTTATCAGCCGAATTAAAAGGTCTTGGTTAAGGGGTATCAAGATTTTACCCTGGATCAAGTGGTATCAGAGCAGGTATTCTTGTTGATTGGATTGCAGGCGTGAACATTGGACGTTTGCTGAGTTGAGCCATGGAAAGTGTCAAGGACATGTATGAAACCATGCTCAGGGTGTCCGAGAAAGCGGACATATTGTACGAGGCTTACGAAAAACAAGCAGCAGAGAACAAAGAATTGAAGACCCTCCTACACAAAGAGAAGGAGGACAAACAACAATTGCAGCTTCAGTTGCAAGCCACAACAGAAGCGTGGGAAGATTGGAAGCGCAACAATGAAATTCTGCAAGCAGATCATGATGCCTTGAAGGCATTCCTACATGAAGAGAAGGAGGAGAAGCAGCAGTTGCAGCTTCAGTTGCAAGCCACGACAGAGGCGTGGGAAGATTTGAAATGCAACAACGAAACTCTTCAGAGAGATCATGATGCCTTAAAAGAATTCCTACAGAAAGAGAAGGAGGAGATGCAGCAGATGCAGCTTCAGCTACAAGCCGTGTCAGAGGCAGTGACAGAAGTGAAGCGCGACGAAGGCTTACAACAGCTTTCTTCATCTGTTTCGCAATCAACACCTAAGGTAAATAGTGTTGATTTTTCTTCAGTTTCTTCACATGATGTCATTTCAGTTGGAAGTGTGGAGATACCAATCACATGTACCGGCATGAGGCTCCTCACCAAAATGGGGTACAGAGGAGGAGGACTTGGCATTCGTGGCCAAGGCATCACCGAACCATTGGAGGTTGTGCAACGACCTCGTTATGCAGGTTTGGGGTACATTGATGAAGGATGTTCGAAGGACATCAAAGGAAAACAGATAATGATGAACTCTCCAAGGAAGAGGAATGATAGGGACACTTCGCCATCGTTCCACGGTAGTGCACGTTGCAGTGAAGGAACCGAGGCAAGCTCCCATCATCATGATGGCACCAGAGACCACCCCAGAAGGTATACTAAGTCTCATTATTCCAGAGTGCATTTTGATTACAAGAATGTCGATAACCATGGTCGTAAAATATGGCATCTTAAAACTTGTTATTTTTGTGGTTTAAATAACCATGTGATTTCTAAGTGCTGGAAGAGGATGGCAACACAAAGGCGGAAGAGGCATGAAAAGCCTTCTCCCCAACAGGAAAGGAAATCAGTTAAGCAGGTTTGGAGGAAAAAGAACTTTTGCACCCATTGCGACCGAAGTGGCCACCAAAGAGCCACATGCTGGAAACTTCATCCAGAGCAGTGCCGTAAAGACAAAGCACCCGTGCATACACAAGTCGAAAGAGCTGATCGACAAGCAAGTTCACCACAAGGGGATGATCCACTCGTTTTAATAAATGAGAAGTGGTTCTTCTAGATTGTTTTTTCTAGATATGTTAAGCTTGTCATGGCCATGCTTGTAAGTCATTTGTCGCATTTTTATTATGAAAGTGATGATGTGTTTCCATCACTCGTTTAAGCGACCATGACATTTCTTTTTGGCCTTGTTTTATGAGTCGTGTGTTAGATCTCTTTCATGTAAAAGTGATGATGTGTGACATCACTTTGAGATGCGATGATTATGTTTTGGTCATGTTGTATGAGTCGTCTGATGCATTTCTTTCATGTAAAAGTGATGAGGAGTTTTTCCATCACTTCGAAATGCGACGATGAGGTCTGGTCTTGTAATTTTGTTGATGTATGATTTCCATTTTGCTGTAAGCTTGACCACCGAGTGCATGTTATAAACTCGTGGCAAGTATGGAAACATCTGGGTCATTATTGGTCACATTGAGAACGTAATATTCATTGCAGCTTTGGACAGGTGTTGGCATTCCGATTCCGAAGGACAGAAGTGAAGGAGTCTTTAAGGGATGTGCCTTTTTTGCATTTCAGCAGTTGCAGGTGTTGGCTTTGCATCTTGATTCCGAAGTACGTGAGGTGAAGGAGTCTTCATGGGATGTGCCTTTTCAGACATTTGCATTTCAACAGTTGCAGGTGTTGGTTTTGCATCTCGATTCCGAAGTACGTGAGGTGAAGGAGTCTTCATGGGATGTGCCTTTTCAGACATTTGCATTTCAGCAGTTGCAGGTGTTGGCTTTGCATCTCGATTCCGAAGTACGTGAGGTGAAGGAGTCTTCATGGGATGTGCCTTTTCAGACATTTGCATTTCCGCAGTTGCAAGTGTTGGCTTTGCATCTCGATTCCGAAGTACATAAGGTGATGGAATCTTCAAGGGATGTACTTTTTCAGACACTTGCATTTCAGCAGTTGCAGGTGTTGGCTTTGCATCTTGATTCTGAAGTACGTAAGGTGAAGGAGTCTTCAAGGGATGTGCCTTTTCAGACATCACATTGTAGCAGTTGTACATGATGGCTTTGCATCTTGATTCCGAAGTACGTCAGGTAAAGGAGTCATGTGGGGATGTGCCTTTCAACGACAGTTGCAGACAGTTGATTATACGTAAAGCTTGATGCTTTTGGAGGACCAAAAGCTCCTCAGTGGGGAGGATTGATCCAGGTGGACTAAGCAGGTACAGGTACAAGTGGCCTAAGTAGAAGGCTCAAAAATCAAAGTGTTCAAAATATTCTTGAACTAGGTTCATGTTGTAGATCTCGTCTTTCTGAATCCAATGGCGCAGACGACACTCAATTCCGAGTCCGTATGAAGAAGTTATAAGCGGTCAAAGTTCCAGGTTGACTTGGTGACTGGACAACCTTAAGGAAGGCACAAATTAGACTTTTTCCGGCCACCGGATTCCGGCAAGCTCAGGCTAGATTCTGGGCGAAATTGTGGCCTGTTTAATTTGCCTCCTTCGGCCCAAAACCGAATTTTTAAAGATGGCCAGTTTGTTTTATGTTAAACAAAAATGATAAAAAAAAAGGGGTGACGGGTGGTCAAACCCCGTCGACCCCCCTCCTCCGCATATTACGTGGCACCATATATAAATGGGCCGGCGGGAATCGAACCCGCCCGGCCACGTGGGCCGGCCCGCTCCACGGGCGGCCCAACTTAAAACAACACCAACCAACATATCAAAACAATACAACATATATGATATGCGTTTAACCACTTCAACGTTAATACGTATGCGGAGTTGGTTGGGCGGGTCGCCCAAGGCGGGCCCGACCCTGTTTAAATTATATTCGTTGGTTTTTAAAAAAAATGCATGCATATTTTTAGAGGGGCGAGATTTGATCCCCCGACCTCTCTTCAACAAATGCCCTATTTTACCAACGCACCAACAACTTCTTTGTTGGTAATTCCGCCCAGCAGTTTTTATTTAAACTCGTCATTTTACAGTGCGCCCAAGCCATGGAGGAGCGGAAGAGCGCGCATGCAGATCGAGGTTTTACTATTTTTTAATGCAGGTCATGTGGAACCATGAGCCCAGAAAGAGGCAGGGGAAACCCTGATTGAGGCTCAATTTTCAGGAGGGCAAAATTTCGACTTTGTCCAATGGGACAAATTTTATGTCATTTCAGCACTACTCGACGCCACGAGTCTGATGGCGTGCTCAGTTTCTGCATCTGAGTTTTCAATCTTCCAGCCACTTTTGGAAGTGGACTATGTCGGTGTCAGATTTTTGCATGTGAGCAGTCGTTTTCATCTTTTTCGACGCTGCGAGATTGATGGTGTTTTCAGATTCTTCCGCAGAGCTGCTCAGCCTTCAGCAAATGGCAGCATGAGGTATATGATGTGTATTCCATGTACTTCTTCATTTATTTCTCGTTGAGATGCATTATGTCTTGCAGATCCCGGTTGATACATGAGTTGTGGGATCTTGCTTTGTGTTGTTATTGATGTACTTTTCAGCTATGGATTTGTGTCATGTATGAGTCCCTTTTATGCCACATTGGCGGGATGCTCGTTTTCATATGTGTATTGTTGAGATCCCTTGTTTGCTAAGATTGGCGTGATACTCTTATTTGCTACATGTCAGTTATGGTCATACTGATAGGAGTCTTTCTTTATGTATGAGAGTTCTACAGTAGAACATCTCTTAAAGAAGTCAAGCCACTCCTGCGTGAGGGCAATTTTCCTTGTATGTCATAGGGAAACATATCCATGTACATCTTCTTCTCACAACACATAATGCAGCGGCCTACACCATCTTGACACCGAGGCCCGGAGATGTAGTCCCTCCTGGACGAACTCCGTCATCAAACGACGTGTTCTTATGATTGCTGATCTTGCTCTTTTATGTTCCTCTTATTTTCAGCTACAATCGTTCATTTCAGTTCTTTAACGTTTTTAATTAAATGCAATTCTATTTATCAGCCGAAGTAAAAGGTCTTGGTTAAGGGTATCAAGATTTCACTGATCACCGGGGCCCAGAGCCACTAGAAGTATACCGCTAAGGAAAACTCAAAGATTGACTATTCAAAAATGAAAAAATATTTATTAAGCTGAATATTAATACATTGATACAACTCAACAATTCTATCCCGACACGTCTATTACAGAAGAAAATCTCTAATCAGATCTATCTATCTTGTTTGTCTTTGACCTTTTAAAGGTGATTTCAATAGTGGTAACAGATATTTTCCATACAGAATCCTGCTGCTCATGGCTGTCGTTTGTGTTCTTCAAGCATGGATGTGCCTTTTCATCTTCCGCCGGCCCATGGGAGCCATCATGATCCCATTTGTTTCTTTTTATCAGTTATCTTTCGGTCATCATCAGTCACCTACTTTGCTTCCCTGTAAATAAATATACAACAAGTCAGTTTCCCATTGTTAAACATCCCTTTGACCATGAGTTCATTTTGTCCCAACTTTACATTAATTTCCTTTCCTTTATTGTTAATATGAGGAAAAATTCATAAAAGTGCATACCAATTTGTGGTAAAGATAGGATGAAAATGTACCTTATTCTCAGCCCAATAGATGTCGCTCTCTTTCCTGGGCTGTGGAGATGGATTTTGCCATGATACACTTCATGATATAGTATAGATGGACTGTTTTCTTAAACAAGGTAAGCCTACCTCGGGTGTTCCTATTGTCCATAACCAATTTCACCCATTCCCTGACAGGGATCTCAACAACTGCTTCTGATTTTAATTCTGACTCCCAAGCATCAATCATAGTTTTTACTTGTGTCGAAGTCCCGACACTGAACTCATGCATTATGCTGTGCATATTTTCTGCGTCCGTCTTTCTTCCTCTCTGATGGGGTTTACTAGTCGAAGCTCCATGCCCTTTCCCTTTCTCTTTTTGTTGGTTTTCGACATGTCCACCCTACCCCCTCTTGCCATTTCCTGAAGCCTTCACCATCCTGCCTTTCTACAAGCCACCCCACACCTTCAAAACCACATGGACCCACACAAGAGATGAAAAATGCAATGCAGGGTATAGATAAATTATCAGGCTAGGCAAACCTGTAGTGAGCACAAAAGAAAAAAATTTGTTAACTCTTCGCTCCCTAAATCTTGAAAGTGTTTTAGGCACCATTTCCATTTCTTTCTCCCATTTAGACCCTGGTTCATTCCTTAGTGGAGAAACAAATTTTACAATACCCTTGAGTTGTGCCATATATAAGACAAAAAGCCCAAAAGTCATAACCACTTTGTGTTGACATTCACAATTCCTCTAAAAAACCAACTTCGTTTTACTCCCCCTAGCTTTCCGAGATGAAAACCATAGATTTAAAAGGTCGCTGACCATATCTACATGTAATATATCAATTACATTCCCATTTAGTTAACCAAAGACTAGAGAATCCAATACATTCCCATTTTAATTAACAAATTACTATAGAAAATGAAGATTGACATAGTGAATACAGATAAAACTAAATAAATCGACAGACTAAATTTCTAGTGTAGAAACCTACTCAACCCCTTCCATTATTGTAGCATTGTCTTAGGCGAAACCTCCATCCCATTTACCAAGAACGCCGAAGAAAGATTCCAAAATTCGTGACTGTATCCTGCTAAGTTCCTCCTACTCTTTGGCTCTCGAGACTAACACGAAATGGCTACCACCTTCCATAGAACGCAGGAGAAGAGCCTAACAAGTGTCTGCATACAAAATTCAATGCACACCACCTACAGATCAAGGTGACCATCACAGAAAAACTGATATGATATCCACAAATAGAACTGCCTACCCCTCTTAACGTCAAGCGTGTAGTGGCGTCCAGTGGGAAAAACTATGTAAGTTTTTGAAATGTCCAACATTTCCAATATAAACAATCCTATATAAGTAATTACACCTAGAATATGGAGGCGCCTTTACAACACACATAGATATGTCACATTACATTGAGACAGATTTACAATCCACATTGATATATCACATTTATAATATTAATTAATCATAATAAAATAATTGATGTTCGTAAAAGAAAATGTTGGAAACTATGTAAGTTTCTGAAATGTCCAACATTTCCAATAGACACTTCACCCAAATTCATAAAAGATATATCCCACGGAGATATTGTTGAGTATTTTACATTTAAAAATAATAAAATAATATTTATATTAAAAAAATAAAAAATAGTAATAACAAAAAAAATATTTCAATGCTGGACATAAATAAATTTTCTCAATTCTCACTTTATTTTTATATTGAGTTTATATAAATATAAAGTACTTGAAAGGGGAAAATATTAAAAAAACCAATCTCCTTTAGAATTTATTTTATTTTATTTTATTTTATTTTATTATTTATTTATTTATTTAATTTTTATTTTTCAGTATGAGGGAGATGTGTTCAAATCCATTGAGCTGCAAAATTCTTTTAGAATAATTAAAAAAAACCAAAAAAAAAAAAAATGTTGCAAAAATCTTCAGATTCACTTAAAAATATTCTTGAAAAATATATCATAATGTAAAAATGTGAAATGTAAGATTACAAGTTAGTTTTTTTTCCCCAAATTCTTTATACGAGCGTAGATCCATCTTAACTCTGAATCTATCAAGCGTCGTGAGGGATCAAATATATCTAGTTGAAAACCTCTTTTTTGAGTGAAAAACTTGAGGAACGGTTTGAACCTTGAGATATTTGATCCCTCTCAGCACTTGATAGATCCAAAGTTGAGATGGATCTAGGCTGATTTCAATCGTGTGCGGCAAAGGAAAATCTATCAAAGATATGAATTTTTTTTTATCAATAATATGTAATATAATCATTTTAAATATGATAAATATTTGTAATAATAACCTCGCCATTTTAATTTTAAATTTTCTTAGTTACCTCAGTTTGTTGAGATGATAAATATTTTTAATAACTTTAATGATGAAAAAAGATGATATACAAATTTTGAATGAAAGTGACAATAATAGTGTTGAATGATAGAAAATGTGAATAATGAGAATGTTGTCAATTACAAATAGTCTTCATTGTGATCAATTTGAAACTATTTTCTTCTACTATTATTATTGTCACCCATGTTATATTTGTCATATTTTCATATCGTAAACCATTTAAATATTTAGCTCGAGTTTTTGTAGTAAACATCATACCTTGTCTCTCTTTCTCTCCAATACTAATGGGTTGAATTAGTATAAAAAAAGAGATAAATGTACATTTTCAATAATTTTTTGTGCTTACACTGAAATCAATGCACATTCTTAATCCAATCACTTTTAAATTAATGTACCATCATACATCCAATTACATCAAATTAGAAATCAACGTCTACACTAAAATCAATGCATCTAATGAAAGAAATCAAATAAAATTGGAAAAAAAACTACACTAAAAGAAATGCATCTAATGCGAGAAATCAAATAGGATTAGAAATAAACATTTAGACTCAAATAAATGCTTCTATTTCATGTAAAAAAATAGGAATAGAAACCAACATCTACATTGAAATCAATGAATTTAGTGAAGAAACCAAATAATATTAGAAATCACCATCTACCTGACTGAAATGAATGCATTTAGTGCATCAAATAGGATTATAAATCACCATCTACACTAAACTCAATGCATTTAGCGCAAACAATAAAATAGGATTAGTGATATTCTACACTGAAATCAAGGCATCTAGTGCAAGCAATCTGAATTATAATTAGAAATGCACATCTTTATTGAATCAATGCAGCTAGTGCACGCATAGGGTTAGAAATTACTATCTACATTGGAATCAATGGATTTAGCACAAGCAATCAAATAGGATTAGAAATAATATACTTTGAAATCAATGCATCTAATGCAAGAAATAAAATATCATTAGAAATCAATATCTACACTAAAATCAATGCATCTAGTGCAAACAATCAAATATGATTAGAAATCACCATCTACACTGAAATCAATGCATACAGTACAATAAATAAAAGAGGATTAGAAATATTCATATACACTAAAATGAATGCATCTAGTGCAAACAATCAAATCGGATTAGAAATCATAATCTACACTAAAATCAATGCAACTAGTGCAAGACATATTCTTCCCTCTCTTACCCCTCCATCTATATCTATATCTCCCTCCATATCTCCTTGTTTGTCTCTTTATCTCAATGACCCCACAAACATACACACTCTCCCACACAATATTTATCAATGTCCCTACCTCCCTCTCTCCATATATATCATATTCCCTCTCTTCACCTTCCATCTATATCTCTATCTTCCCCTTCTCTTCGTCTCCCCTGTTTCTATCTCTCTTTCCTCTTGTTGTGCTCTCTCCATATTCCTTATCACTCCCTCTCTCTCTTCACCTTTCTCTCTATTTATTTCTTCTTACATCCCTCTCCCCCCCTCCAAATCTATATCTCTTTCCCTCCCTCTCTCCACTCTCCCAGATTCTCTCTCTCTCTCTCTCCAACTCTGTTACTATATCCCTCTCTCTCGCCTCTTCTCTCCATATCTCATTCTTTGTCTCTTTATCTCACCCAAAACATACACACTCTATCTTCATATCTCCCTTGTCTCTCTCTCTCTCTCTTCACTTCTCACTCTCTATGTCTTTATTCTTTCCTCCCTCTGTCACCATCCAACTCCATATCTCTATCCAACCCTCTCTCATATTCTGTCCCTCCCTCTCTCCTTCTATATCTCAAGTCCTCTATCTCTTCCTTCCTCTCTCTCCCTTACTATCCTACCCCCATCTCTCTGAACCTTCCTCTCTCTCCCTTTCTCTCTTACATCCCTCTCTTCTCTCTCTCTCTCTCTATTTTACTATATCCCTACCTATATCCTCTCTCCTATTCTCTCCATATCTCTTTATTTTTCTCTTTATATCACCCCTAAACATAAACCCTCTCTCTCCATCTCTCTCTTGTCACTCCCTCAATCTCTCCACTTGTTACTCTCTATGTATTTATTCTTCCCTCCCTCTCTCCCCTCCAACTCCATCTATCTATCCCCTCTTCTCTCCTTCTCTCTCTGACCCTGTGTTTGTGTCTCCCTCTCCCACTCTTACCCTTCTCTACCTATCTCACTCCTCTCCCTCTCTCTCCCTCTCTTCATTTATCCTCTCCCATCTCCTTCAATTTATCTTCATCTCCCCCTTGTCACTTCCCATCTCTTCACCTCTATCACTCTACATCTTTATTTTTCCCTCCCATATATATCTAGAGTCAATATATATCATGATATATTAATATATATTATAATATAACAAATTTAATATTTTATTAATCCAAAGTTATTAAATTTAATAATATTAATATTATAGTATATGAATATGAATATTAGATTTAATAATAATAATAATAATATTTTGATATTAATATTAGGGTTAATAATTTTTTTTTGTATGGTATTAATAATAATTTGGATCATGGTATCTTCCCATAGGATTCACCTAAATAAAACCTCTTTTCTATATGGAGTAAATATAAAAAGATGTTTTATTTTTTACCATCCCTCTAGTTTATTTATATTTATATTTATTTACCATACCTCTTTCATTTACCATGGTATTTGGCCCATAGGATTGATATATACTTAGATGTTGATTTCTAATCATATTTCATATATTTTTATGTATTCAACATACCTCTTTTATATTCATTTATTTACCATACATATTTTAAAAATATGGTATTTGGCCCACAATATTTAGCCCATGGTATTTATAATAATTTGTCATATGGTATTTGGCCCATAGGCTTCACCTAAAGAAAACCTCATTTTTTATTTTTTGTGAATATAAAGATTATATGAATGAGAAAATTAGTGCTCATTGTGATAAATTCCAATTTAGAATATAAACAAAGTGGTTGAGGATTATGAGGTAAATTGCAAGTTAAACATGAGTTTTTATGTGAATTTCTTAAGAAAATTAAGATAAACAAAACATTGAACAACAACATCTAACAAACATGAACATCACCATAAACAATAACATAATAGCATATGATGAAGGAGTTCACCCTGCCTGGGCTACGTCTCTTTGGTCCAAATTCCAATGGCTTGAACCTCTTCCATTATGCTCAAAAGTGTGATTACATATGTTTATAATGTTGAAATATCTCTGAAACCCATTCCATCAGCTCCAGACTGCCCATAAAATTTTGTGTAGACTCTTTTTGCATCGAATTTGGTTAAAAACTAAGTCAGTTATGACTTCGTCAAGTTTTGGCACTAACCACTCCACAATTCAACCAAATCCGGCACCATCCTACAATTCCACCAAAAATTCCACTAACAAAGCACCAAATTTCCCAAAAATCGAGCGAAATTTTTAGCGCGTTAATTTTTCCTCTAACGTGTTAATGTTGAATTCCAACCATATTGTATATGGTCAATTAAAGTTTTTTTTTTTTAATAAAAAAATCCCCCGCACGATTTCTCTAACCATTGACATGGTGGTCATATGACACTGTCGGCATTTGTTGCTATGGTCACAGGGTTTGCCTCCTACCCATGGTCCAGCCCCTAGGCAGTGACCAGGGTTGTGCTAGACCCTGACCCCTGCCCCATTACGAAAAAAATATGAAAACAAAACCAAAAGAAACCCATAATTTGTTAAGTAAAATTGTTATGGTGCATTGGTGAAGGCTTGGTGCTCGCTGCATGGAGGTCGCAGGTTTGACCCCCGCCTACTCTTCTCGGAACTTGATCCAATTTTGGTGGACCTCGGGTTGCCACGTGGTGGCCCCTCGTTGGGCCACGTGGAAGTCTATGATTGGCCACCCAGTAACCAATCAAAACATGCCATCCAACCCAATAAAAATGTGCCATTGGCCACAATTTCATTCACTCAGGAAAAAAATCATATGCACATACACCCTACCACGTAGGCATGTCCAGTGTCCAGTGTACGGTTGTCTTGCATTTTTTTTAAATTGCATGTTTGAAAAAGTCAACATAACACATTTCTAGGAGTGTACAATGTCAGTTTTCTGCAAAACAAGTTGTGCCATATTCAAAACGACGAGATCTATACGATTGTTCAAGTTCACATCATTTCGACAAGTTTCATTCTTTAGCAAAATTTTTAGCACTTCATCAAAATAGGATTATGAAGTAAATATAAAAAGAAGTTTTATTTATTTACCATACCTCTAGTCTATTTATATTTATTTATTTATTTACCATACCTTTGGAGTAAGTATAAAATATGTTTTATTTATTTACCATACCTCTTTTTTTAAGTGTTGTAAATATTGCTTCTAGTTAAATGATAGGGATAATTATTAGAAATATATTAATTATTACAAATGTATTGATTCCAGCTGAGCCAACATTAAATTTTTTATATAAAATCTTTCTTACATTACATCTAATGCCTATATGAGTATTGAAATATTTTATTTACAGAGTAGTGTCCCTATTATAATAATTTTTTTTAATAATATATTTTTAAATAAAATATTTTGTTTATAATTCATATTGAATTTTTTGTTTTTTATTAATATTTTTTAGATATTTGTAAAACCTATAGACCTTTTTCACACTTAAAAGTGAAAAAATGAGTTTGCTTGCTCTTTTTTTTTTTTTTTTAATTTAATTACTTGATATGTACATCTAAATATTTTATTTATGCTATGAGTTAGAGAAATAATTTTACAATGTCTCCTTCATAGAGGCTCATTCTACAACCCAATACGATGGCAATGTGTAATTCAGTACTTGCTGAAAGTGGAGTTCACATATGTTCCTTTTAATATACATATTTAGTTAGTTTTACTTAAAAATATTAAAGTGGAGTTCACATATGTTATTTTTAATATACATATTTAATTAGTTTTACTTAAAATTTTATAAAATGTAGTCCTACTCTAATTGCGCTTGTTGTGTTGGTTATTGATATTACAACCCAATACAAAGAAGACATGGTAAAAATATTTCACTCTTAATATCAATGATAAACAAAGTATTTGGATGTCCACCTTAAACAAGATAATTTTATATCAATTTTCAAAATTATTTTAAATTTAATAAAAATAAATAAAATTGATGTTATTTATATTTTAGTATTTCAATTGGATACAAAAATAAATCATTTTAATATCCATGTGAATTGATTAATTTTAATAAAAACATAAACATATGTATATATATGAACCACAATAAAATATTTAAATATGCAAATAAAAGAAGTAATTGAAAGTAATATTGAAATGAATTTTAAAATATATTAATAGAAAAAAAAAATTATGTGGACAATATAATTCATAAATGAAATATCCCAATACTCATGTTAACTAAATTATTTCAATGTCAACAATGTGCATATTATTATAATAATAATATATTAAATTAATTATAAAATTAAATTCTTATTGTTATATCATTTATAATTAAAAAAATAAATTATTATTGTTATATCATTTCTAGTATTATTATATTACATTTTGACTTTTCTGCACTATGTTTGGTATTACTTAGTCTGGTTATTTTGATTTCGTTATAACATTGAACTCTGGTGAATATATATATATATATATATATATATATATAATGTTTTTTTAGAAAAACTGACCAAACATATATATCTTAGGTTGTATTTTTTAAAGAATATTTTATTTTTATTTTAAAATGGACATGTCTCAACTAGAAGTTGAACATAAAAGGAATTACATATCTCTTTTATATTGGGTTGTAGAATAAACTTCAGATAACCATTTTTTTGTAGTATCAATCATAAATAAAATATTTCAATTTTTATATCAAATAACAAAATTTTACATCAACTTTATATGTAGAGAACCATGTAAATAAATCAAAATTATTATTTTTAATAATTTATTCAATTATTAAAAAAATCAATATGAATTATAAAGAAAATATTTCAATACCATATTAATGTATTCTTTCTAATTTATCATATGTGGGGAATTTAATAATGTTTTCAATGCTTAATATGTTGTTTACATGTAACATTTTAAAATATATATTAATAACAAAAAAAATCAATTTAAATAGATATAGAATATATAAAGTAAATGAAAATGAAAAATATTTATACTTAAAACATTTTATTAATATTTTGTTAAGAAGAAGAGATGTGTAATTCCTTTCATTGGTAGGTGTTTTGTAATGAATTGACATGTAAAATTTTAAAAAAATATTATTAACAAAAATAAATCATGTAAATATCTATTTATTTATAAAGAGAGATTATTTATATATTTTATAAAGAAAATGAAAAGAAAAAATCTATTTAAAACCTGTTATTAACGTGTTGTCATCATAGATCCATGCTAACCCAAGATCTATCAAGCACCTAGAGGGATCAAATGTTTGGAGGTGCAAAAAATTGATTCCTCTCCATGCTTGATAGAGATGTGTTAACATGGATATATGCTGGGAGTAATAAAATGAAAATTGGGAAAGAAAATTTGACTAACAAATAACTGTTGGGAAAAACTTATAAACTAAATAACTAAATGTTGGGAAATAAAATTATATAAATAAATGTTAATAAATGAAATTATGTAGAAATAATATCACTAATAGCTGTAAGGAGAGACAAAAACAAATAATACTTACATTAAAAAAGTAAAAAATAGTAATAACAAACAAAAATTAATCTTAGTCATAAATAAAATATTTCAATTTCCATCTTAATTTTACATCAACTTTACATTGAAAGATAAAGTAATTAAAAGTAAAAAAAAAAAAAATACTTTTGAAAAGAATATATGAAATTCCTTTAATACCTAATAATGGAATTGAGAAATGACATGTAAAAAATAATATTTTTTTTTCCGGAATCGGTCTACTTCTATATTGATACAAAATAAGATTACAGAGAAGCTGAGGCCTCAGGAGAGCTAGCCCATGGATGCGGCATTCTCACATTGCAGTGCTGACCATTGACAGACAAAACAACTAGTTACTGACCAAAATTTCGTTTAAAATCATGACCTTGTCCGACTCTAGAAGCAGCTGATGCTTATGACTGAACTGTTGACTGGAATAAAGGTCTCTATTCTTCTGACTAAACAAAGACAAACGCTGCCCATGGTAGAAAACACAAACAGACACATTGTAGCATTGGAGCGTTCTCCTGGGAACATTAACATAGATAATAGTATGCCGCCTACGCAGGGGAAACCGGCGATATGACGAATGATAAAGCATTTGATCTTGAAAAATATTAGCCATCAAAAAACTGTATAGAAGAAGGAGAATGAGCACCTCCTTGCTGCCAAAATTCAAAAACCAGCGGGCATAAACCTGATCAAGCATCATTAGTGGGAGAAGGCACCTCTTCGACGACGGGGCACGCAAACTGATTGGGATCATCTTCAACTGGAGGAGGGCGTTCCTTGCCTGTAGAGTCACCACCTGAAGGATCGCAGGGCCCTGCGTGCTGAAGCGCACTCTGAGTGGCTTGTCCGCCCGGAACACTCTACAGACTGTCAATCTGAGGGGAGCAGTACAGAATTTCATCCCCAGACACCGGAGCCTCTTCAGTGGTGGCCATAACCTGATCAACTGGGTTATTTCGAAGCTTGATGGTAACATAAGCTAGGAAATTTTGATTGTTGAGCGTACAGGGGTAGTGAAAGCGGGCGGTGTGAAAATGGGCATTGGAGGAAAGACGGACTTGCGCAGCTGAATTGGATTGACCATGACCTCGTCCTCGTCCTCTCCAAGGAGCAGGAGCACGACCATGACTGGAATCTGAGGTATCAGACGAAGAAGCCGAAGAGGGGAACGAGGGCGGGCGATTCGCTTGCCCATGAGAGGAGCCGCGTCTACAAGTCATTCGTGGGCGCAAGCGAGGCATGATGTGCGGAGCAAAGAGGGCGGAGCGATGATCAGAAAGGGGGCTGGTGGTCGAATGCAGAGGAGTCCCAATGAAAACAGAGGGAGAGCAACTGTGGTTACAATAAGGACTGAAGGATATATGAATTTCAGGCGAAAGATTGATGCAACAATTCAGAGAACAACGCTTCCCTGTGTGGTGCGCAAGCAAGGCTCAACATCAACCAGGGAGCAACAAGTTCGAAGAGGAGGAACACAAAGGAAGTTCCGAATGGGTGCCATGGCAGAGGGAAGATCGAGATAATGAGGAGAGGTTGGCTGCATTAAATCAGCATTAATGTTTTCATCAGAAGTAATAAACACTTGCATTAAGCGAGGGTGGATGGCCGTGGAGATCAACCGCGTGCCAATCCACCACATCACCTGTAGATCAATCGTCTCGAAGTTCACCCGCATCCGGGAGAGAGAGATCTTGTTGCACCAGGAGTGTGTAGTCTTTTTGGAGTTGTGGGTCATTGGAACTGCTTAAGGGGCCAGAGAAGAATGGGAGCTGCTGTTTGACACCCTGATTGGCCAATCTGTCTGCAACCTTATTAGTTGTGCGCCTGATGTGCTTGAAGTTTATGCTCCTCGGAGTCTTAAGCCAGTCTTCAATTTGTTCTAATCTGCTTAAAAGCCGCCAACTAGACGCAATCTTTGCTGCTGAGGTGCCTGATTGAATTCGGGTCGCTGCTTCAATTAAAATTTGAGAATCCCCTTCTATTTCAAGAGGGAAGAAATTTTCAATTTCTGCAGTGCATAGACCTTTCCATAATCCTTCCAGTTTGGCTGCATTATTAGAGTCTCTGCCTATCAAACCATGGTAGATGTGCACAGGTGAGCCTTCAGCATTTCTAAAAATTCCACCAAACCTAGCAGGGCCAAGATTACCCTTGGCAGCTTCGTCGAAGTTCAATTTGAAAGAGAGAGGGCTGGGAGGAGACCAACAAAGAGGTGAGTCCTGATGAGGGGAATGATTGGAGCTCACTTGGGTAGAGGAAGAGAGGTTCAGGTTCCAATTTTGAAAAATATGGCGTTCCTGGGGGGAATTAGGCATATCCGAATCTTGCCATTGTATTAGAGCCAGAGTTTCTTGTAGATACTGCTTGAGTTGAAGCCACAGTGTGTCAAGCGTTGTGCTGATATTTTTGAAGATCCTGCTGTTGCGCTCTTTCCAGATGATCCAATAGATGAATCCCGGTAGTAATTTCCAGAGCGTGTTGAGAAATAGACATTGAAAAGGATTCCTGGGCCAATTCCTTATGGTGTTGACTATATCTCCCACATGTCGTCCTGTTCTTCTGTTGCATCGCTCAGTTCTCTCCCATAGTTGTTCAGCCAAAGAGCAAGAATCCAAGAGATGAGTAATGGTTTCTGCCTGAAGGTTGCAATTCGGACACATGGAAGGGCCAATGAATCCTCTCTTTTGTAAATTATCCCAAGTGAGGATTCGATGTTTGCTAAGCATCCAGAGGAAGGTTGAGACTTTAGGCCATATAATCGGTTGCCATATTTGGTCCCAAAGCTGGTCCTTTATAATCTGCGCTGGCCGATAGAGAAGATGGTATACTTCCTTGGTGGTGAACATACCTTTGGGAGTATAGCCCCATCTGACTTTGTCCTTTTGATCAGAGAGTTTGATTTTTCTAAGATTGAGCACGTGATCTATTTCTGCATAGGTTTCCTCCTGCCAATTGGTTTGCCAGGTTTCTGCAGGTCGCCAAATATGAAATCCTTGAGAGGGCTGCTACTGCCAGAATTGTTGGACGAATATTTGACCAGTATCCTGCATTGTAGCCCGCCATTTGGGTTTATGAAAGAGAGAGGCTAGTTTGGGAGATTGTTGCTAGGAATCCTCCCAGAATCTTGCCGAGGATCCCGAATGGATTTCCCAAAAACTATGCGCCTGAATGAAGGCGCTGTGCTGCTTTGCTGCGTTCCAAATCAAAGATCCAGGGGTAGTCGAGCTAATACGGATGAGAGCCTCCGTAGGACTACCGGGAGCATATTTGGCATGCCAAAGTCGAGCCCAGGGGGTGTGAGATTTGGAAATCCAATTCCACCATATGCGGGCTCCCATGGTATTGTTGTTGTGCAGGGGATCCCGGAGCCCAAGCCCTCCTGCTGACTTTGGAAGACAAACTTCCATCCATTTAACAAGAGCCCATTTCCTGTAGAGGCCTGAGGAACCCCAGAGAAAGTCTCTTTGAAGATTGCGGATTTTTTTGAGGACCCATTTAGGGGCTGCCAAAATGGAGAATAAGTAAAGAGGCATAGCTTGGAGAACGGATTTGATGAGGATGAGCCTGCTGGCGATGTTGAGCAAACGGTAGGTCCAAGAGGAAAGCCTTTGATCTAATTTGTCAAGGAGAGTTCTCCAGGAAGCGTGTTTGGCAGCAGAGTCAAGGAGAGGGGCTCCGAGATATTTTGAAGGGAGCACCGCGATTGGGAAGCCCAGGATTCTGGCGATGTTTCTTTGAGTTAAAATGGGAGTGTTGAAGAAAAAGAGCTGAGATTTGGAAGCGTTAATGGTAGTGCCAGAAGCTTCTGAGAAAATATTAAGTAAGGCCTTGAAGGCACAGGCTTCTTGAACCGACGGATGGCCAAAGAGCATATTGTCGTCGACAAACTGTTGATGGGAAAAAGGGGGTTGACCATGGAGGGAGAGGCCTTTAAGTGAGTGGGAGGAGATGGAAACATGAAGAAGGCGACTAAGACCTTTAGCCATTAGAACAAAGAGAAACGGGGAGAGAGGATCACCTTGACGAATACCACGGGATGGACGAAAGGGCGAGGAGGGGGAGCCATTTAGGAGGATGGAGAAATTGGGTGAGGAAATTAAATTCATTATCCAGCGTGTCCAAGTAGCACTGAAACCAAATGATAATAGAACTTGATTGATGTAATTCTAGCTGAGTTTGTCGAAAGCTTTTGAAAGATCAAGCTTGAGAATCATACCTGGCTTTTCTAGCATCTTGAGGGAGTGGATCACTTCATGGGATAGTATTATGCCGTCCAGAATCTGGCGTCCTTCTACATAGCCTGTCTGCTCTGGCGAGATGAGGAGAGGAAGGAGAGGTTTCAACCTGTTTGCCAGAACTTTAGAAATGAGCTTATATATGACATTGCAAAGCGCAATAGGTCTGAACTTGTCTGGAGTACTGGATTCTTCCACTTTGGGTATAAGCGCTATAAAGGTTGCATTTAGGGAGGGAAGAATCCAATGCATCAATCTTGATTCCTCCACAAGCTCCCAGACCTCTGTTTTTATTAGATCCCAGAAGTTGTGAAAGAAATTGGCTGTGAAGCCGTCAGGGCCAGGCGCTTTGCCATCCTTGAGTTGGGCCATGGCGTCTTCCACTTCTTGCTTGGAAACTGGTTGAAGTAATTTGCTGTTGTGATCCTCCGTGATGATTCTTGGTATGTGCTACGTAATTGAGCGAATGGCTTGATTTCTGCAGCCCGGTGGCTCCTGAAGTATGTCCTGAAAGTAGTCTTTGAATGCCTGCTCCATTTCTTCATGCCACTCCAATCGTTCCCCTTGCCAATTGTTGATAAAAGCTATGTTGTTGTGCATGTGCCTTTGAATTGTAGATCTGTGAAAGAATTTAGTGTTCTTTTCCCCCTCCTTAAGCCATCTGACCCTTGATTTTTGACGCCACAAAATCTCTTCTTGTAGTCTCCTTTCTTCAATCTTGGCTGAAAGTACCTGCTCCTGTTGTGCATTGTCTTCAGTTCTTCCCTCAGAGATAATGCATTGTTGCAATGTTCTCATTTGTTGCTCCAGAACTCTTTGATGTTCGAAAATGTTGCCAAACTGATTGCGATTCCAAGATTTGAGGGCTTGTTTAAGATGTTTTAGTTTTTGTTGAAATTGGAACATTTTGGCTCCTTCAGGGGGAGTGAAAGAGTTCCAAACATCTTTAACTACCTCTTTGAAGTTTGGATGAGAGAACCAGAATGCTTTGAAGCGAAAGGGTCTGTTGCACATTGAACCCGGATGCATCCACTGTAGCAATATGGGCCAGTGATCGGAGCCCACCTGGGGCATGATAGAGGCGTGAAAGTCCCCACCTAGATGAATGGCGTTATCCGACATAAGGAATCGATCCAGCCTGGAGGCGATGTGCTGTGGTCCCCTTCTTTTATTGGTCCAAGTATATTTTCCGTTGGAAGTCTGAAGATCCATTAACTGGTTTCTGTGGATGAAATATCTGAAGCCCATGCTGTCTCCTTCGAGCCTCATTCTCCCACCTGATTTTTCCTCCAGAGACGAGATCATATTGAAATCCCCGCCACAAATCCATAAGGGGAATCTTCTGGCTGAATTGAGAGCAGAAAGAGTATCCAATAGATCCAGCTTATTTTGGAGGTCTTGAGGAAAATACACATTGGAAAGGTGACCATGGATATTGGTCCCTATTAGGTGGAAAGTCGCTTGAATGACGAAGTGAGAGGCGTGAAAATCCTCAAGGTTGAGGACTTGAGGATTCCAAAGGATGGCGAGCCCTCCTGAAGCCCCAGACGCATCCACAGAAACCGATCTACATCCTGGCCAGATTTTGTTGAGGATGTTTTCCAAGACAGTGCTATTACATTTTGTTTTTTGAAGAAAGACCATAGTAGGCTTATCTTGCGGTATCATGTTTTTTAAGATTCTTTGTTTTGCAGGGCTATTGAACCCTCGCACGTTCCCAGAGATGAGCTTCATGAGGAACGGTGGGGGAGGGTTTTGTAAAACTTGGTCAGCTTGGGGAATCTGCCCGAATCTACAAGCATTTCTCCAATGATTATGGTTCTCTGCAAATCCGTTTTGCGCCCTCGCTTTTTTGAATCTTTCATAATTTTTTTCCCATCCCAAGGGCTGCCTGCTTGGATACCTAGACATTTGTGTTGCTGAGCTCTGGCTAAGACTACTTCAAGACTTTCGATTTGCCTGGGGGGTATTAAACTGTAGTCTTTCTGGCGACAAGCTGTTTCTAAACCAAGAATGTCCAGATCCCCCAGATCTATACTCTCTGGTTCCTCCTCCATATGTATGATTTGATTTTGTTCTTCCTTGTTTAGCTTATGATGTACCGTGAGTGCAAGAACTGAATCTGTCTCCATGATGGAATCTTTGAGTCCAGGATCTAAGTTTGAGTTGATATTGGAAGTGGAGGCGGGAGTTTGGGTGTGGACGGAGGCCGAGGGCAGAACTAAGGATTTAGGAAGGGGGGTGAACGAGATAGGAGGAGGATCTGAAGAAGAGGGGTTGACTGGAAGACTATCCAGGGTATGAAGAGCATTCAGAGTTTCAAAGCTATTCCTTGTTTCCGGTTTGTTGGGAATTTCGGACACAATAGGAAATTTCTTAGCATGCTTTTTGCGCCCAGTGACCTTGGTGTAGCCTTCCGCATCTTTGCTGGTCTCCGAGGCTGGGGCTTTAGCCTGTTGATTTAGGGGGCAGTCCCTAAAAAGATGGCCATGTTCATGGCATTTCCTGCAACGAAAGGGGACATGCTCGTAGTCTATTGTCTGGATCCATTCAAAATCATCATGAAAAAGACTTACCGAGTCCATTAAAGCTTTGGCCAGGTGCATATGGACACAGATTCTGGCGTAAGAGGTATACCGTCGATTTTTTGTTTCCTCTGCTACTTTGATAAAAACCCCCAAGCCATTGCCTATGTCCTTCAAGGTCTCCTCGTCCCAGTATTCTAGAGGCAGAGAATACATACGGATCCAAACTGGAGCCCAGTTAAAGTCTTCTTTATCAGGATGGAATCTTTCCACCCATTCACGAAGGTATAGGCCTGTCGAGTTGAAGAAATACGGACCTCCTTCGAAGATTCGAGTTTTGTCTTCCAGGCAGTGTAAGCGTAGAAGATGTTGTGTAGCTTGGCTCAAAGAGAAGAAAAGAGAATATTCACGCCTTAGAAATGAGCCGCCGGGGGCCACCTCCAATACATTACATAAATGAACAATTCTTGGATGATTCAATTCAAAAAACCTCCTTTCTATATATAGGAGTCCATGGGGCCATAATGTAATCCTAGTGGGCCACAATGTAATCCTAGCCGACCTAACAATAATAATTTAAGGGCACAATAATAACAATATGGGGGTTACAGGGGTACAATAATAACAATAAGGAGGGCTACACTAACATAATAAGGGGCTACACTATTAATATAGGGACTTAACATGCCCCTCTCCTTCAAACAAGTGTTGTCCTCAACGCTTGATTATTTCTTGATGCTTCTGTATAAAATTCTCATCCTCCCATGTGAAATCTTCTACAGGAAAGTTCTTCCACTTGCTGAGATAATTTGAAATTGATTTTACTTGTCGATTTCTTGTTTCTGTGACCGCTTCAGAACTTCTTTCGATGTGATATTGATCTTCTGATTGTTTCATTTTATTTTGCACCAAAGTTAGGATATCCTTTGAGAGTTGGAGAAATTGTTGTTGATGCTCGATGTGATCTTCCACTAATTTATCATCCATATTTGCTATTATTTGATCCTTCAAACCATCCAACTTAGCCTCCATTTCTGCTTTTAAACCATCTATTTCATCTTCAATTGCTCTTCGTAAGATCGAAACTTGTTGCACTTGGTATCGTAATTTTGATATCTCATATTGCAATTCTTCCTCCTCACGCGTCATAGTATAGCTTTCTGAGGGCTTAATGGGTATGGAATTATTTTTTGGAGGCATAATAGAACCCATTTCTGACAAAAATTATTCAATATTCCCTTGGAATCAATTCAACTTGATTCTTCAAACAAGACTTATGCAATTCGGAAAAAATAATACACACCTTTTCCTTGCTTTGAGGAGCTCGATATTGAAATTGAATTATATCTGTAATTGAAAATCTTAAATATCTAAAATTCAGCCCTGTAGTAGCCCTCTGAAGCTTCTTTCAAATGCCACAGGTCTGATCTAATTTGGATTCTCAAGGCAAAGTTGTGTCCAATCTATGATTATGACCTAATTCGGAGTAGTATCCAAATGGAGGGTGAACTTGTACGACTTGCCACGTGTCAACTATTTTGTCCTTTGTCTCTAAAATTGATAGCCAATAAACTACAAGCCGTTTAATTGCGACCAATTTTGTGGCACTCAATCCAATCTCGAGAGAGAGAGTTATTGAACTTTTCCCGATCACCTCTTTGAGATGAAATTCAGGAGCTTGAAAAAGCACTACCTTCCACAGATCATATCTCCAAAAATATTCCGAACCAAGCTCTGAAATTTTTTGACGAAATTATTTAGGATTTCAACTTCGCAACATAGGAATTTCAAATTCTGAACCTTCGTAGAAAAAAATTTATAGCGTAAATTCCACGATGACCTGTTTAGGAGCCTAAAAAAAGACCTAACTTCCACAGATCATATCTCCGAAAATATTGTGAACCAAGATCTGAAATTTTTAGAAAAGCTTCCTCCGGATTTTAGCTTTGCACCCTAAAAATTTTAGCTTCTGAAACGTCGTAGAAAAAAAGTTATAGCGAAATTTCCACGATGACCTGTTTGGAGCAGCGAAACCCTTGAATCCAAAGCTCTGATACCAAATGTTGTGTAACCAGATCCAAAAAGATAAGAAAAGAGATATCAACGCCTTAGAAATGAGCCACTTCGAGAAGGAAACCTCCAATACATTACATAAATGAAGAATTCTTGGATGATACAATTTACAAAACCTCCTTTCTATATATAGGAGTCATGGGGCCATAATGTAATCTAGTGGGCCACAATGTAATCCTAGCCGACCTAGCGATAATAATGTAAGGACACAATAATAAAAATATATGGGGTTACGGGGTACAATAATATGATAAGGGCTACACTAACATAATGAGGGGCTACACTATTAATATAGGGACTTAACGGAAGCCTTTGGGGCCGAGCTGCAGGGTGACTTGTCCTTTAGGTTTCCATTTGGAGATGATCCACCCTTGCAAGGCCTTTTCAGTGGGCCAGAGACCTAAGAACTTTCCGATGAGGGCGTGATCCCTCATGTATTGGATTCGGCCGTTGATACGATGGCTTGGCAGATCTATTTTGGTTCTTTCGGAGGATTTTGGAATGCAAGTTGCTGAGGAGGCTTTTGGCCTGGTCGTCGAGGCGTTCTGGTCAGGTTCATTGTCTGTTGCGGCCATGGTGCTATCATTCGTGTTGTCGACTTTGTCTGTTGCTACCTTGGTACTGTCAAGCGGAGTTTTGCTTTTTTCTGTAGCGTCCATGGAGTGACCATTGGGGGTGGTGTCATTTGTTACCAGGGGAATAGTGCCTGGTCTGACAGAGGAGTCCGATCTTGCAGAGTTGTCAGGAGGAGCACCGTGGGGGGGAGGGGGGGCTGAGCCCGCCCCTCCAGTGGCCTGGTGCATAGAGAGAGGATCAGCCGAAGAGTTTGAGGCTTATTGCAGGGCAGCAGAGTGCTCAGAGGATCAGAGTTTCAGGGTTTTCTCAGAAACCCTAGCAGAGCGCATTTTTTTCCTCAAGGATCCATGAAAAATAATATAATAATAGTACATGATATGCGATTAAATTTATAGTTAGTCAATATATATATATGTAATTATTTTATACAACCTTTATATATAGAAAAATAAAATAATATTAATATATATATATATATATATATATATATTATATATATATATATATATATATATTGACACTTAAAAATAACATTATTGGTAGTACATGATGTGTATAGTTAGACGACATATTATATGTGTGAGTAGGAGTATCCATGAAAATTTTACACAATATACAAATAAATAAATATATAAAATATTACTTTCATGCAAAAAAATGCATGGTATGTTACGCATTAATACTTTGCTACAATGATTTGTATGGAAGTAAACATTGGGATATATATTTACGTGAGACATACTTTAGGTTATACAAACCTCGGTTAAAGTCGGCGAAACCTTATTTAATTTTACCCGTAGGCCCATTAATGCGGCCCCGGTGTGTATTCTTGATTAAAGGTGTAGATCATCGGACGGTAGGGCATGTTTGCACAGGCATATTAATGGGCCTATGGCTAGCGAAGGCTCGCCTAAATCATCAAAATGCTGTGATAACAAACTCATTTGTCTTTAATGCACGATAATGCACACTTATTTAACTATCGTAAAGGGAATATGTCTTATATGCACAGGGACTTATGTTTCATACATGGTTATCGTAGCACCAACTATTTTGTTGCTAATTTCTTCACACTTAACTCATTTTGGCTCTCGAACCCTCCAGAACTACTGCTTGGAAGCTATTGGAATGAGAACGTGGAGGATTTTTTACCATAGATCTACCGAAATCTAATGGTGAGGAGGATATAAGGATTGTTATGGCATTACATCCCAAACTAAACACTAACAGTTTCATCATTTCACTCTTTGTCTGATCTTGGTGCGGATCTGTGCCTGGTTCGAACTTGCCTCCGTGACAAGGAATTATCCTGTATCCAGATTTGTCAACATTACTCCGTCTCTATGGTAAGTACTTCTCGGTTAATCAGTCTTTTTTTTTTTTTTTTTACATTTCTAGGATGATGCAAGCTCAAAAACTAACCCCTTCATTCTTTTCACCTTAAACTCTCTTGTAGGCTGGGTTCAGGATGGTTCCAAAGGGGGCTTACTCTGCGGTGAATTGCTCAGGTGGAGGACCATCATAAATATTTCTTCCAGTTTGTTTAGATACTACAATCAAATTTTTAAAAGAAAGAAAACCCTAACAGTTTACTCTTAACCTGTGTAGGTTGAGCAGCGAAAACGACCCACTCTCTAAGGTATGTTGGTATTAAACTTACAGTAATGCAGTCAACTTCTCTATCTCTCGGTTATAGGGTTTCCTCGCTAACTGCTCATGTTGTTGGTTACAAGTATGCTCTTATGCGCTAGATATATTTCATAATTTAATGGTTATGGATTCCTACTGAACTTTTGTCATTTTTTCCAGGTATTTAACCCAATCTTCACATGAAATCCGATCAACCATATTTGCTAATTTTTTGAACTAAAGTCTTTCAACCAATGACTAGAGTGGAAATGATTTTAGCTTGGTTTTGAGGGTTGAAGCCCTCAAATTTAGTTTTTTATTAGTGAAGCCCTCACATAAGGGGTTCAATACTTACTATAATATTTAATATTGTACACACAACAACTTATGAATGGATTATTAAGTATTGTGTTTCCCTAGAATTTAATAACAATGGTTTTTATTCATATAAAATAATTATACAAGTTCATGGGTGTTGCGGCAAGCTTGATGTTGTGAGGTGGAATTTTATTTACATTTTGTAATCAATCATATATTTACTATCTATTTTGCCATGTAACATATTCGATATATGTCTGTGTTGTTATACATTTCCCTTATCAACGTCTTTGATGTTGTCTATACCCTAAACTATACACATCTGAAAATTCTAGTTGCATTATTAATCTTGAAACCATTATTCCGAGTAAAATCCGATACTCACAGGATGAAATTCCAACTAGAATGTTCATTGAGTGTTTGAGAAAATCTCAACCTCTATTAATTATGTTAAGGGTTGATTATGTTCGAATGTGGTATTGCGTAAAAAACTTAGTTTGGTATAAATAATCTAAGCTAAGCTAATAGAATAAGTAATTAAGAAAATTCAATCCTAACCCATTCCACTGGTTAACCAACTTATTGGCATAGATCTATCTCTTACTCCATTATCTATAGGTTGTGGTATGGTTCTTGTATTCGACACTCTTGGTTTTGCAAGGAGATAATGGGTTCACGAATCTTCTCATTGTTTAATAGAATCATGTAAATTCATATTCCACACTATTATTCCACACTGTTAGATTCTACTACAACAATGGTTCTTTATATGGTTGTTCATGCATAATTTTCCGGCATTTACCGTATAGTAACACTAGTTCATGTTACAATGTTTCTTTTCAATAATTCTGTTGTACTCTCCCTTTATTGTATATAACTATATATTTGTTTAATGTAAAATGGTACCATAATTCAAAGGAATTATTTCAATAATGAATCGTATAATATTAACACATACATGTATGCTAATGCTAATACCTCTCTACTAGGAATAAACATTTGTGGTCATAGTTTGTCTTTCATATCAGAAATTATCTCTTCAATACTTTAAAACAATTTAGAAATTACCAACTCTATTTGTTTTCCTTTCTACTATGAAGAACTGGTCTTTTCATTCCTTACTAAACTATTAGTACAGATTCTTTTCCTAATTTTAAAGAAACTACATTTCATTCCTGGAAATAGTACTAGTACTATTTCTTTCTTAAATTAAAAGAAACACTTATCTAACCGTTAACTAAGCCCAGAAACTCAAACAGAGGATAACCCTCCTCCCTTCCTACGATTCTGACTCCCCTCGAGCTTCCTACTGCCCAACAGTCTCTCGTGATAATGATCCCTCAGATCATTTGTAGACCTCGGTACTTCTTTGTCCAATTTAAACTTATCAACAAGGATAGTTACACTAGGATTCACCCATCTCATGAACCCTCTTCTTTACTATACGATGCTTTCTCTTCAATCTTCTTCACCTTCTTGTTCTTAGAAAGGTGGAAAAAAAACCTTTTTACTCCCCTTCCTAAATTATTATATCTTCCAAGGAAGCATCAAGAAAACAAGAACAACTAACTTCCAGGTAGTTAGACAACTGTTGAGGGTCTATTGTTCTAATTTCCTAAGATAACCATCCAGTAATAAGTCATTCTCTTATCATTAAAAAAGGAACAACTTATTAACATGCTCACATAAAAATTTATTAATTCTTTAATTTTCTGTTAATCTTCCTAACTACAACTTTCAAAAAATCATAGTTAACTAATGGGAGGTATATCAAGTTATTTGTAAATGTTATTTGCTATTCACCCACATAAAGGTGTGACATCTTCCCCCTATTGTTTGAAACATCGTCCCCAATGTTAAACTTAGCCTCATAACAAATCAAGATAGGGTTGTTGCATCAATTCCTTATCTTCCCAAGTGGTCTCTTTAGGGCTAAAGTGATGCCATTGTAACTTAACTTGGGTGATGGCTCCTTTCCGAAACATTATTTCTCTCTCATATAGAATATGCAAGGGTTCTACCAAGAATTCTCCGTCCGATTCGACTTGAAAATACAACAATTTTCTTTTAGTTTTTTTTATTAATCATTTGTTAAGACACCTAAATTAAATTGCTTCCATTACTTGTATATCCTACCAATTGATAATATTACTTGAGTCATGTATATATCGTTTTAACAACAAGACATGAAATATTTTATGGACTCACATATGACTAGGTAGTGCTAGTTTGTATGCCACTAGACCTACTCTTTATAATATCTAAAAAGATCCACAGTATTGCGGTGCTAGTTTTGCACAACTTTCCCATCTCAAAGTGCTTCGTTTGAGTATAACCCGGACATACATAGGGTTACCCACTTTAAAATTCCCTAGAAACTATGTTTTTATCTGCATAATATTTTTTCTTGTCCTGAGCTGCTCTTCATTTTTGTCTTACTTTTCTCAGTGCTTGATCCATCTCCTATTGTAAGTCTAGTCTCAACATTAACTTGTTTTCTGGATTACTGCAATTGGTAGGAGTGCAAAAATTATTCCCATACAACACCTCAAAAGGACTCATTTTGATTGAGTCATGATAAGTATTATTGTATGTGAATTCTACCAAATGGAGGTATTCCTCCCATTTTGCAGGTTGCTACATTACGTACATGCAGAGCATATATTTTAGCACTTGTTTGACTCACTCAGCCTTCCCATCAGTTTGGGTATGATACATTGTATTGAAGTGAATTTGGGTGCCTATTCCTATAAAGAGAGACTTCCAGAATGCGGATTTGAATTTCACATCCTTATTATAAATTATAACCTTTGGTATCGCATGCAACCGGAATATTTCTGTCATGAATATATCTGTGATCTGAACTTTCTGGTAAGTGGACTTAATGGGTATGAAATGAGCTATTTTTCTCAATTTATCCAATACCACCATTACTGAATCATTTTTCTTTTTAGACTTTGGAAACCCAGTTAAAAAATCGATCGCGATGGTATCCCACTTCCACTGAGGTATGGATAGTGGGTGAAGTAGTTTGACTAGATTCTGGTGCTCTGCTTTAACCTGTTGACACTCTAGGCACCTAGCCAAATTTTTTGTAATATATGCGTTCATTCCAAGCTAGAAATAGTTTTTCCTAATTGAAGAGAACAATTTATGGTACCGATGGTGTTCGACATAAGGATTCTGGTGGTACTCATCCAACAAAAATTGTTTGACTGACAACTGGTTAGGAATGTAAATTCTCCCTTTAAAAGTCCATAAATCATGATCATTAATACTAAAATAATATTTTTGTTCTATTTTTTGCATTGATTTAATTTTACACCAGAAAAAATTATATTCTGCATCCTTAGAGGTATATTCTTTAATTTGTTCTAAGCAATCAAATTCTACCTAAATCGAAGTTATTTCATAAACATAATTTACTTTCCTACTTAGTGTGTTTGTCACATGATTCTCTTTACCCTTCAAATTCTTGATATCAAAATAAAAATTAAGTAAAAATGTAGTCCACCTAGCCTGTTGCGCATTTAAATTGGGTTTTTTTTTTTTAAATGGTTAAACTGTTATGATCAGTTAATAGCAAAAAAAATTTTCCCAATAAATAAATTTTCCAACCCATTATGGACATGAATAATCATGGTTAATTCCAAATCATATGTGGAATATTTATATTCGTGCTCTTGTAATTTACACGATACATAAGCGATTAATTTTCCATCTGCAATAAGATGCCTCCAACGCCCTCCTGACAAGCATCTGTACAAGAAATAAACTCCTTTTCCAGGTCCGCAATATTTAACATAGGTGTTATTGTCAATATGTCTTTTAGATTTTCAAAGCTACTTTGACACTTTTCTATTCATATAAGCATACTTCCTTTCTTTTGTAGAGAGGTGATAGGATAAGCCATCCTAGAAAATCCTTCAATAAGTCGACAAGAATATCCCTCCAATTCCATAAAAGATTTGATGTCTACAATATTTTTAGGAACAAACCAATTCATAATAGTTTTAATCTTTTTGGGTCCAACACTAATCCTTCTGAGGAGATAACATGCCCCAAGTGCTGTATTTTTTCCTTAAATAAGTCACACTTGTTGAATTTAGCATACAATTGATTCTCTCTCAGGGTATGTAAAACTACCCGAATATGCTCCTTATGATCTTCTAAATTTCGGGAGTAGATCAAAATATGGTATATACAAATTAGGATGAAATTATCCATGTAAGGAGGAAATATGCCATTCATCAAACTCATAAATGTGGTTGGGGCGTTGGTGAGACTGAAATGAAGAACACAATATTCATACTGACCATACCGAGTGCAGAATTTTTACTTATGAATATATTCATCCTTAATTATGATTTGGTGATAACCCAATCATAAATCAATTTTAGAAACTACAATGGCGCCTTTTACTTGATTAAATAGGTCATCAATCCTTCACAGTGGATACTTTTTTTTCACAGTTAACTTGTTCAACTATCAGTAATTTATACATAACCGCAAAGTACCATATTTCCTTTTAAAAACAACATGGGGTCTCCCCAAGCTGATATAGTTCGAAGAATGTACCCATTCTCAAGCAATTATTGTAGATGTAATTTTAATTCATTCAGTTCAGGAAGGCTCATACAGTATGTGGTTCTTGATACTAGGGTTACTCCTGGAATCACTTCTATAATAAAATATATACTTCAATTAGGCGACAATCCCATAATTTATTTTGGAAATATATCAACAAACTCTTGTATTATTGATATATTTTCTAGATATGTCATCTTATCTTTGGGGTTGGTATACCAAACTTGGATTGCATAAAGTTGAAATTTTTTCTGCATACATTTACTCAATTGGCTGGCTACCGCAAACGGATACCTCTCTGAATATTCTAAATTTGATGTCTCCTACTATATTTCATGAGAAAACTAATAGTCTTTTCTTTGCACTTTACCACTGTCCAATGTTGTTTTAACCAGTCCATGTCCACTAGTATGTCTTAAGACCCTAATGACTGAATGTTTAGACTAGCATTAATCTGTTTTCCTCCAATTTCTATAGAAAAATTTTCGACTCTAGCACTCACTTGTTTCTTTTATCCAAAGGCAAATTGCATTAGTGACGAATTCTTAAATTTTATACTTTGCATTTAACATAACTCAACTATTTTAGGATTAATATAACTTAGACTAGCACCTAGATCAATTAAATTAGGAACAAAATTTTTAGCTACTTTACCTTCGAATTCGACCATTTTTGGTTGGTATTCGGCTTGGTCATCCTCTAAAGCAACATTTATCTTTGGAATATTCCTTGCCACATCCCCAACTATGGAGGATTCTTCTATATTAGCAGTTGGTTGCATTCGGTTATGATGTCGACAATTTTTGTAGTAGTGGGGTTCTCCACAACCTGAACATTATAAAGGGGGTTTTGACAACTCATCAGGCTCTCACTTAGTTGATGCTTCATTTTTCCTATTTTCATTTGGATTCTTCATTTTATATGGATTCCTTCCAAATATTCCATTCTGTTGTTTCCTGTGTGTACCTTTACCTCCAACACTTTTAGAATTCTTGAAATTTTGGAAACTCTTTTGACGTTTTTTATTTATCCAGCCTTTACTAGGTTCCCCTTTTTGTTTTATCTGTTGATAAAATATCCATTATTTTCGTAGCACCTAATCCATAAGTCTTTGGATTATCAAACTCCATCCTTTCCTTCATCTAAGTTGACAAGATACTAGTGAACCACTGCACCTTTGCTTTCTCCTCATGAATGTAAGGCACATACCTTAGTAGGGAGGTGAATTTTTTAATGAACTCGTCCATGGCCAGCTACCCTAATTCTAGATCATGGAAATCCTTCGATTTCTTATCATAAAACCATTTTGTTAAGTACTTTTCATTGAATTTTTTATGAAAGTTGTCCCATGTAACCTCCTGTTCATCAATTTTGTGAATGGTTTTAATTTCCTCCCACCACAAGGTGGATTTTCCTTATAATTGATAAACTTCCAGCTGAGCTTTTATATTATCATCATAATCATAAATTTTAAAATACTTATTCATATTGACCACCAACGCTTGAACAACCTCTTCAGTTTTCTATCAAACATGGGTGGTTTAATTTTCTTAAACTCCCCTTACAATTCCACTTTCTGCTTCTTGTTGGCTCTCCCACCCGAAGCATTTTCCAACTTTTCTTCATTTTCAATTAGCCCCCCTTCGACATCCTGGTGTTCATTTCCTAGGTGCTGCATTTCAGCTCAACAATGCAAACTTTAAAACGGGAACTGAAACGAGTACCCGCTTTTTTGAGGTCGCGAAAAGGTAATCCGATTTCGAAAAGTGCTCATCAATAATACTTTTTTTTTTTTGAAGCATAGTTTTGACACCTTAAATTTTCTTCTATATATATATATATATATATATATATACTTTTAAATGTTAGTGATTTTCAGGTTGATTTTGAAAGGTGTTGACGTAACATTAGCCCCTTTTTTTAGACGGCTTATTTTTGACATTTTATATGTTCGTATGTTGTAAGTATACAAAATTTCTTTTTTAAATTTCGATTATTTAACAATTTTTCAAGTTGTCTTATGTTTCTTAGTGTTTTTCATCCCACGATTTTATTTTTAAGGGTTTTCCAAACATGCATTTTTTTGTTTTTCTTTACAATGTTTTTTCTATAATGAATTTTTTATTTTTTTTGCAATCAATATATATATATATATAATTGGAAATATGTAAAAAAAAAACAAATATAAAATTCTATATAAAAAGACAAAAAAATACAAAAAATATTTCAAAACAAACATAATTAAAAAAAAATAGAAGATGAAGAAAAAAAAATTGAACAAATTTTAGATAATTAAAAAAATAAAAATAAAAATCATAAATTGTTTTTTAAAAAAACATTGAAATTAAATTAAAAGAATAAAAAACATAAAAAGAGAAAAAAAAAAATTTAATTTAAAAAAAAAACCACAGTTAGAAAAAATTAAAAATAGTAAAAAAATAATAAAAAGCAAAACATAATAAAAAAAATTAGAAAAAAATTGAGAAAACATAATTAAAAAAAACATTAATAAGAGTAAAAATTAAAAAATAATTATAATTAACCCCACCCATCCTAACAGCTAAGAGACCCTCGGTTGGTAGGTTGATTCTTAGGAATTTGCTTGCGAGCCTAAGGCCACTCGACCACTCGTCTGGGTAGCAAGGTCGATTATTACAACTCCCACGACCGCCCAGCCCCACAACTGTGCATCCATTGCCGACTGGCCAACCTTGAGGGTCGGTCGCTTGGCCATGGCTGCTCAACCACAAGGCTGGGTGGTCATGGTAGCGACGTGTGGCTCCCATAACCACCCAACCCGGTGACCGAGTGACCAAAGGGGGCAATGACAATTATGAGAATTGGCCTTATCGCCTATGGATTCTTGGCTGCTGGGCTAGGCAGCCGACTGACCACAGGCGGCAAAGACGATTCTCAGAATTGGTCTTCTCCTCCATGATCGCTCGGTCGCTGGGCTAGTCGACCATGGGAGTTGTGCGTGAAGCTACCATGACTGCCCAAACTAGCGACCAAGCGACCCTCGCTCGGCAAGACGACTATGAGAATTGTCTTGCCATCCCAAGGCTTGCTCAATCGTTGGCCTCGGCAGGTTTACTTTTTTTTTTATTAATGTTTTTTTAAATTTTATTTTTAATTATGTTTTCTGAATTTTTTTAAATTTCTTTTTATTATGTTTTGTTTTTAATTGTTTTTTTTTACTATTTTTAATTTTTTTTAACTATGGTTTTTTTAAGTAAATTGTTTTTTTTTTAATGTTTTTTATTTTTATTATAATGTTTTTAAATTTTTTTTATGTTTTTAATATGTTTTTAAGGTTTTTTTTTTTTAATTTTTATTAAATGATCTAATTGGTTCTATTTTTTGTTTTTTTTGGATTAATCTTCTGTTTTCTTTATTTTGAAATATTTTAGATTTTTTTATTTTTCCTTTTTTATAAGTTAATTTTTTTTTGGTACATCTTTTATGTTTGACTTATTATTTGTCATTTTCATATATATATATATATATATATATATATATATATATATATATATATATATATTCCATGTTTTTTAAAATAATGTATGTTCTAATATATATTATTATCTGTTTATTATTTTTTAAATTTTTTTGTGTTTTTCTTTTTGTTTTAATTTTTCTCAATATTTTTTTGTCATGTTTTTATTTTTTATTTTTTAATATATATTTTTATTTACTTATTAATTTTTTTTGTAAGATGGGTAGGACTATATCTTCATCATCATGTCCAAATACATCACCCTGATCGGGGCTAGGAATTGAACTAGTGACTTCACATCAAGAAGTGCTTTAAGAGCCCACCCAATCACTGTCTATCCAAGACCCCGTGAACTTTTTTACTTATTATTATATTTTAAACTTTTGCATTTTATTTTATTTTATTTTTTTCAATGTTTTAATTTTTCTTTTAGTTTATATTTTTCATTTTTATATATTTGTTTATTATTTTGTTTTATTTTATTTTTTCCTATAAGTTTTGTGTCGATCCTCGACTAGCAATCAGATCCCATTATATGTCAATTTGATCTTTGATTTTACATTTTTTGTTCTAAAGGATCAAGTCCACCCGCACAAAGTGTCAATTTCATGGTTGATATTTAAGTTTTCATTTCAATGGGTCGAGTTTGCCTACACTGTGTGTTAATTTGATGGTTTACTTTTAAATTTTTGTTGCAACGTGTCAAGTTGTTTTATACTAAGATTTTCAAGTCATCACATTTTTATCATTTAAAAAAGAAATTAGTGTTCATTTTGAAAGTTTTTTTAGTCAAAAAAATTTCTATAATGTCATGGTCGAAAAATTGTCAAAATTTTAAGGTTTTCGAGCATTCAAGTATTCGAACATCAACATTTTTTGTTTTCAAGCTGTTTCTCATGTTTTTTGAAGTCTTTTGGCTAGAGTTCTCATTTTGAGTTTATAGTTCTCATTTCAAAGTTTACATTGTTGCTCTATTTCCATGCTCTAGGCTGGGGTTTCGAGATCTCTGAATTTCTTATCAGATAATATTTTCATGATTCATTCATGCTCCATTCTCCATCTTTCATCGTCATCTCTCAAGGTTTCATCTCCTCATGAAACTATTGGACTATCTCCAGTAAAGGTGCATTTGGATTAGGTGCATTTTCACCCAATTATACCCACATCTCGTGAGGTCCAGCTCCAAACCCTCTGGTGGGTCATCCTGGTGGAGGAATTCCCCTCCGAAAAATGCTTAATACTGTCCTCTGTTCATCAATAACACTTTTTGTTAATATTGGATGGCCCATTCAGCTTTGAACTTTGTAACTCGCTATGATACCAATTTGTCATATTTATCCATGATAAGCTTACCCAATATACAAATAAGTAAAAAACTTTATTAGTAAATCATGCAAAAGAGTGCATATTATATTACCACATTAATAATTTTTTACATAGATGTGTATGAAACTAAACATTGGGATATATATTTACTTGAAACATATTTTCTCTTATGTAAAACCATAGTTAAAGTCTGCGGTACCCAAACTCATTTGTTTTTAATGCACATCAGTGTAAAATTAATTAACTATCGTAAAGGGAATATGTTGCATATGCACAAGGACTTATGGCTATACCGAGTATTTTTTTGCTAATTTTTTCACACTTAACTTGCCTTTTGGCTCTCAAATCATCCAGAACTTCTTCTTGGCGGCTATCAGAATGGGCAAGTGGAGGATTTTTGACCGTAAATCTACCAAAATCCAATGGTCATGAGGATATAAGGATTTTTAGGGTATTACACCCCCAACCAAACCCTAACCGTTTCATCATTTCTCTCTTTCCTCTGCTCTTGGTGTAGCTCTGCATCTGGTTCGAACTCGCCTCCATGACAAGGAATTATCTTGTATATAGATTTTTCAACATTACTCCGTCCCTATGGTAAGTACTACTGGGTTCATCGGTTTTTTTTTTACATTTCTAGGTTGCTTCAAGCACAAAAAAATAACCCCTATATTCTTTGCACCTTCAGTGCTCTTGCAGGCTGGGTTCAAGATGGTTCCAGAGGGGTCTTACTGTATGGTGAATTTCTCAGGTGGAAGAGCGTCATAATAATTTCTTCTAGTTTGTTTAGATATTGCAGTTAAATTTTTAAAAGGAAGAAACCCTAAAAATTTACTCTTAACCTGTGCAGGTGGAGATCTGTTAATGAGCCGCTGTCTAAGATATTTTTCTATTCAACTTACAATAATCTAGTCAAATTCTATCTCTCTTGGTTACAGGGTTTCCTGGCTAACCTCTCATGTTGTTGGTTACATTTATGCCCATGTGCGCTAGGTCTATTCCACAGTTTAAGGGTTATGTATTCCTACTCAACTTTTTTCATTTCTACTAGGTATTTCACCCAATATTCACATGAAATCCCATCATCCATCTTCGCTAATGTTTTCAACTGAAGTGTTTCAGCCAATGATTCGAGTAGAAATTATTTTAGCTTGGTTTTGAGGGTTGAAACCCTCATATTCAGTTTTTTTATTAGCGAAACCCTCACGACAGGGGTTCGATCCTTATTGTAATATTTAATATTTTACGAAAAAGAACTTGTGAATGGATTATTAAGTACCATGTTTCCCTCGAATTGATAATGGTTTTCCTTCATATAATATAGTTATACAAGTTCACAAGTGTTTGCAAGCTTGATGTTGTGACGTGGAATTTTCAATACATTTTGTAATCAATCATATATTTAATATATGTGTTTCTGTGTAACATATTTTAATATGAATGTGTTTTGTACATTCCCCTTGTCAACTTCTTTGATGTTGTCTATACCTTGACCTATACACATTTGAAATTTTACGTTGCATTCTTAAGCCTGAAACCATTCTTTCGAGAAAAATCTGACACTCAGACGATGAAATTCCAACTGGAATGCTTGGTGAGGGTTTGAGAAAATCCGAACCTCTATTAATTATATCAATGGTTGATTATTTTTGAATTGGGTCTTGCGTAAAAAAAAACTCTGTTTGGTATAAATAATCTAAGCGAAGCCAATAGAATACGTAATTAAGACAATTTGGTCCTAACCCAGTCCACTGGTTCACTGACTTCTTGGCATTGCGCTACCTCTTACTCCTCTATCTCTAGGATGTGGTATGGTTCTTATATACAACACTCCTGGTTCTACAAGGCAGTAATTGGTTCATGATTCTTTTCATTGTTTAATAGAATTATGTAAAATCATATTCCACATTGTTAGATTCTACTACAATGATGGTTCTTTATATGTCTGTGCATACTTTTCCAGCATTTACTGTAAAATAACACTAGTTCATTTTACATTCTTTCTTCTCCATAATTCTATTGTACAATCTCTTTACTCTATATAATTGTATATTTGTTTACCGTCAAATGGTATCATAATGCAGAGGTATTATTTCAATAATGAATCATACAGGATCAAGACATAAATGTATGCTAATGCTACTGCCTTTCTACTAGGAATAAACATTTACGTTCACAATTTGTCGTAGTCTTTTCATTCCTTGTTGAACTATTGGTAGTAATTCTTCTCTTAATTTTAAAGAAAAAACATTTCATTTTAGAAATTCTATTGGTACTATTTTCTCATAAATTAAAATAAACACTTACGTGAACATTAAATAAACACTTATGTGAACATTATATAAGCCCAAAAATTCAAACAGAGGATAACCCTCCTCCATCCCTACGAATTTGGTGATCACGTTCGGCTCCCTACGAGCTTCCAACTATTGAGCAGTCTCTGGTGATAATGATCCCTTAGATCATTTACAAACCTCAAGACTTCTTTGTGTACTCTGAACTTATCAACATGGATAGTTCCAGTAGGATTCACCCAACTCAGTATCCCTTTACTATATATTGTTTTCTCTTCAATCTTCTTGATCTTCTTCTTGGAAAGGTGGAAAAAAAAACTTTTTTCCTCCCTTTCCTCACTTTTTATATTTTCCAAGGAAGCATAAAGAAAACAAGAACGCCTAACTGCTAGGTAGTTAAACAACTCTTCAGGGTCTCTTGTTTGAATTTTCGGACATAACCATTTAGTAATAAGTCATTCTTCTATCATAAAAAAAAAGGAACAACTTATTAACAAGCTCACATCAAAATTAATTCATTCTTGAAGTTTCTATTAATCTTCCTAATTAGAACTTAAAAACAAAGTATAGTTAACTAATCAAAGGTAAATCAATTTCTCAATAAATGTTATTTACTATTCACCCACATATCAGTGTGGCTATATATATGTGTGTGCCTGTTTTCTAATTCAAAGTATCCCAAATATTTAATTTATGCAAAAACATATAAATAGATAAATAAAGAAACATTCATCTAATACTTTAAAAAATATTAATAAACTAATACACACAGACACATACACATGTTCAAAAAGTATTCATTAAAATGGATCTATGGTGATAATAATAAATTTATCTAAATTAAGATATTTAAGATTAAAATAAGAGTAATAAACAAAAATCCATAAAACATGATAAAAATTAATCGTTTTATTATATTTATACTTATAACTATTTCAATATTGATTCGCAATATTATAATTTTTTAAATATTCAAATGGAGAATCCATAACTTCTAAATATGTTGTTTTAATATTCAAATGGAGAATCCATAACTAGGATTGCCACTATTCTATCACGTTAAATATAACAATTTCGTAAATATCATTAAAAAAAAAATTCCCCAAACTATTTAATATAAGATACTTAATATTAATCCATCCATTTCATAATTAACTTATATCATATTTTTTTTTTCATTATTAATTTATAATTTTGTTCAATGTTCATGAGCTAGTTTATAACTTTCATTCTCAACACCCCACTTTAATCTTAAAAGGTTTTAGAAATTCTTATTATTTTACTTTGAATCTGATTCTTCAACAATTATTTAGGTAAATAAATGATTATGAATCTTACTTACTAATATTTATTTATATAATTTTATTTTGCAATTTTTATTTATTTTCTAAAATTTTATTCTTTATTTATTTTTTATTTTTTAATCTTTAAAAATAAATGGAGTGTCCACTTTAAACTTAAATATTTTATAAAACTAGCAATTGCACCCGTGCTGTAAAGGAACACCAAAAGGAGACGAATGGTGTATTTTGGGTCCCACCGTCACACCCTTTTGACAAAAGCACCCATGGTTTTGGAAACCAAAAACTGGTTACGGAAGCACTTATAGCAGTTTCTTGAGAGAAGATTAAGCGATGCCGCAACTCAGTGTGAAGAATATGGTAGGGGTACCTTGCGGAATGACGATGTCGTGAAGCTCCGCTCTAGCTCCAGTCTAGAATGAACGGCTGTCGCGCAAGGATGACCCGAAGCGCAAAATCTGGTCTCGGATGGTGGAAGGGGGAATTTGTTGAAGGTGGTGGCGAAGGGCAGCGATTGTTGTTGGAAGGGTGTTTGAAAGGTCTCTTTTAATGAAGACAGAGGCAGTTGCTTGGCTGCGATGGCGCATGATGAGGTTGTACAAGTAGTAGTGGAAGCGAGGATGTTGTGCAAAACGGTTGTCATGGTAGCGTATTAGATGCAAAGCGTATTGTTGCATATCTACTTTTGCAATTCTTGGTTGATCAATCATTGCAAAGCCGGTGGGGAAGAGGGTGGGGAAGGCCATGGAGAAGAGGCCTTCTGTGTTGTATTCATTGATTGGGGAGAGGCCAATGATAGGCCATTGAAGTGAATGGATGGGTGAGCGATTGGAGGATTCTATGTAGGCAAGTATTTCATCTATTTCTGAATGAGAGTTTGGCAGATTTGCAACAAAGGAGGATGGGTGGAGGTCAGATGGGCATGGTTGGGGAAGTTCAGAATCACAATTTTCAAGAATGCCTTGTTGGAGTGGGATGGAAGATGTGTTGGCATGGTGTAAAATGTTGGAAATGTTGGTGTGCACAATGGGCAAAGAATTCAGGGATTTTTGGTTAATATGGACATCTTTTTAATATGGATCATTTTGTAGTTTGAATTGCAATGTTGCATGAACACATGATCTACTAACAAAAAAATTTTACGATTTTTCGTCATAACTAGTTTTGTTTACAACAAGGATGTCTAGTTCTGATAACATGCGAGAAAGAGAGGTCACAATATTAGTGATATCTTGAGGAAAGCTAATAGTGTGGTCGGAATATTTTAGTTGGCCACCACGTGCATGGGTGACTTGAATAATGGGGTTGACATGAGCAATCAACATCTCTTCAGCTTGAGTCAGGTAGGAGAGCACATGCGGTTGGATACCTGGGTCCATGTTGTTTGCGAAGGAGAAACGGTGGGTTGTTCGTTCGCCAACACAATGGGTACAAGAAATTTTTCCATTATTTGTTTTTGTTTTCATGGATGGTTAAGCTTCATAACAAACTAAGCAAACTTGGATGGGACTAATTGCATCAATTTTTTCAAGAAAGCGAAGATGTGCATGTTGGAGTTGGATGGGGAGGAATTGTTGGGCAGGTGGAGAAGGAGGAAGATGGTGCGGGACATGGAAAGGGTAGGCGAGAGGCGAAGGAATTGCAGGGTATGGAAAGGGCTGGTTAGGGAGGGGAGATGTAAGGGTAAATGCAAAATTTTGGGTGGGATATAGTGCAAGGAGGGTACTTTGTGAAGGAATGGGAGTTTGGTGTGTGGTGGATTGAGAGAGAAGGTTGGCCTGGCAAGTTGCAAAGAGGAGACGACGACGTTCATTAATTCTTTCTTTGTTAAGTGTGTAGTGGCGGCGACGTTGTTCCCTTTGCAAACTGTTGTCTGGTGTGGTTGGAATAGTTGTTGCAAACAAGGAAAGGCATGTCAAATGCATGAAGTATAATGAAAGAAGAGGGGAGCATGAAGATGCAGCACTCTATTTCATATTTTTTGTTTTGTTATTTATTATTTTTGGCGAGATTTTTTGTTGTGTTATGTATTTCATCATAGAAATAGTAGTATGGAAATGGTGTGAGTGAATTTTGAACTGGAAATGTATTGAATATGGTTTGCATAAAAATGAGTGTTGCATATTTGAAATGGGAGAATATGTGTTTTGAAAGCAAGAACATGTTGCATTTATTGGCTAGAGAAAATCAAAGGCATATATTGTATTTTTGCAAAGAAGAAGAACCAATTTTTGTATTATATTCCATACTAAGCATAGCATATTGAAATTTTCATTTACAAAATGTGTGTGTTGCAAACAAGATGAAGGCATGAAGGAGGAAAGGGAAAACCACGTGTGTAAATGTTCATATATTAAGAAGATCCATTACAACATAGTGGAATAACATATAAAAAAAATGTAATGAAGAAAGGAGTTGATGCCCATACATTTAGGAGGATTATTAGAAAGGGAAAGGGGTTGTAAAGATATAGTAACGATTACAAAACATACATGCAAAATCGACGATGGATGGCAAGTGAGGCAAAAGAGCGTTGAAAGTTGAACGATGGGAAGAGGCAAGAAATGTATGGCTAAAGGCGGCGACAGACTTTGTTTGCGGGGGAAGTGGAAGGTTGCAAGAGCTGAAGGAGGATTTTTGACGTATCAGCATAAGGTAGATCTTCTATGTGCATAACATTTGGTCACACTCGTTTGATGCCGTTAGAGGTGTCCCTCTTTAAAGATAGTGTGAAGAGGAATTGTCACCCTTTGATTTTGCTATATATGTCAAGGACAACTTGAGGATCTATTGAGAGGAGGAAAAGGTCTGCTGCAGAGATGTCTAGGAGGCCATTTGCGGCCTCGTCAAAAGCGACAACATTCTCGAGGTGGCCAGTGTGATCGTGCAGTTGGAGGTGGAGAATGTAGTGGTAATTGCACTTGGTGAAGGACCCTTCACATTTTGAGCAACGCCACGTGGTATCATCTTGTCGTATAGCCTTTTTCATACATTGCATACCATCAATGGTAAGTGGGCATGCAAGGAAGTAGAAATCATGCAAGTCAGTTGAGGTAGCAATAGCATGGAGCGACATCCATGGGACATTTTTTCCAGGCGGAATTGAGAGGATGTTAGGATTTGTTTTTGTATTAAGTGGCTTCTTTCTGGTGCCTGAGTACTTGCAGATGAGCGAGGGTGACGAAGACTGAATGCCTTCTTTCTTGAACCATTGCTTAAGTTCCAGCATTTCAGTGATCTTTGGATCGATAACCAGGGAGGTAGTAGGGATTGTGCTGATAGTTTGGCCGTTGAGGACTTGCATTTCAGCTCAACTCTCACTATTCCCATCTTCAAGCTAGTCAGAGTTGAAGTTGCACTGGATATAATCCATTGCAGTAGTGAGCAGTGAGCACATCTTCTACGAGTCTTAGAGTATGTGGTATTTACAGTCATAGGTTGAACATTATTTTATTCAGATTTCCATGCTTTAATTTCTATAATTATTAGAATCAATATTTAATATGTCCTTAAAGAAACCAAATCCCCTTTCAAGAGACTAATCATCTTTGAACAGCTTGTTTTTGGGTACATGTTAGCTAGAACATCTTTTGCTGGTATTGTCTTCTTGTGCAAGGTTTGTTAGACACCGCAAAATTTTCTTGAGATTTTTGTTTGGGATTTTCAAAGATGCTTTTGCATCATGTGTGCACTGACCTCTTACTTAGGCTGCTACATGACCCAGTAGTGATGGGAGAATAGTTGGAAAGGTTTTCATTCAGAAATAAAGCAAAGCAAAGCCCAATCAATGCGATAGATAATAGGCATGTTAATTTTAGATCTAGCTATGATAGTGGACACATCCTAGTAAGTCTAAATCTAGATAGAGATGTGTTTCAAATTAAGATAAATTAGTGAACCATTGGTATCGTATCTGGAGACATGCTATGTACAGCATGGAGACATGTTATGTTATAGCTGCACAAACATAGCATAGCAACCTGTTTGTGAGATCTCTGATGAAATAGTTGTACTGGTGCAGCGGATATTCTGAAATTACCAGGAAATAATAATAGTAATAATTGAGTTATAATCCAATAAAAATGTCAAGAAATGGGAACAGATGGAGCATACATAGAGGAAATAATTAATGGTCTCATAACAGGAAGAAAATTTGTAAGGGTTCCATTGAAACAAAGAGCGAGTCATAATCCAAGGACAATGTCCCGAAATAGAAACATATGGAGAAGCTCCAATAATTATGGGTCTCATAATAGGAAAGGAATTAAAGCCTTTCTATTGGAGGGGAAACCCTCAAAATTTTTGACATACCATGCTTTGGTTGATAGTCTTCGGCCCAACAGATACAGAGACACTGTAATAGTTGCGCAGAAACCAAGAGCAGTCTAGGAGATGACGACAAGCCCAACAAAATCAATATTCTCGAAAAGGTAATGCAGACAAACCAAAAATTCAAATAGCCCTCCCTGTGGGATGCAGCACCCTTTCGCGCCATCCTTTTGAAGCTTGGATAGCAAATAGTGATGGTACAGATTCCCACTCATGCCAACGATAAAGAGGAAAATGGGTAGTCGCATCAAGTTTATGGATGGTGATGGCAGGCTCTCATATATTGAATGAGTGGCAATACACATGTGTAACGATTTGTGGTAGATAAGAGTTAGAGGGTTTTAGCTTTAGGAGGACAGTCCAAAGGTTTCAGCAAGATGTCAAGTTTTGTCATGGGAGGTTGTCTGTTAGGTAGGAGCGAATGGCCATATTTTGTTCATGTCCATTGGTACCAGAGATGGTGATAAGCGCCCCGTTTTTGTTGAGGGTAGAATTTAATCGGTTATAAACCAAATTTCATGGAAAACCCCATCTCTATACATGAGGAAGCGAGGAGAGATGCAAATAAAATCTTTGAAGAGTGTTAGAATTAAATCGATGGGCAATGAGACATATCCAATGGAATGGGATTTATGCACCAACATTAGAATAAAGAAAATTCCATGACAATGGAGGAAAACTAAAACCAAAAACTACCATTCAACTCTTCGATAAACATTATGATTAAACGTTTGTTTCTTTTCATTCCACAGGGTTTCGAGGGTATATCTGTGTCTAATGATGTGATTGTTCATTATGCAAGTTTTCTGATGTAAATTGCTTTCATGATATGATTTTTATATTAGCAAGCATGTTATTTAATAATTGAGTTAAAAGAGTCATGGAATCGATGCATAGTTATAGTATGAAATCTACGTTAATATGTTACAAGAATGGTAATTAATGGTTGTATAACTCACTATGCTTTTACTAAAAATTTCTTTAAGTTAGATTACTAGGGCATGCTACAATAGTATATAACTAATGTAATGTAGTAAACATATATTGACATTATGTAATGACATATATTGTAAGAGTGTTGAATATATATATTGTATTAGAAGTGATATTTATGTTGTAACTGCAACGGGTTATTCCAGGTGGCGTAGTTTTCCTTGAATAACGGTGATGAGTCAGCGTACGTTTGCAGATAACAACTAGAGATGGTTGTCAATTAAGTTCTGATAATTGTTCCCACCATAAAAAAAATTGATATTATTTTCTAAAAAAACGACTTAATTCACTTTTTAATATATTTATATCTACATATATTTATTGTATTTATTTCATCCATCAATCTCATATTTATATTATATATTTAATCCAAATTTTTCTTAAATGTGATTTTCATGAAAGAAGTGAATCATTAATTTTGGGTCTACTTATATTTATATCTACATACATTTATTGTATTTATTCCATTCATCAATCTCATATTTATATTATATATTTAATCCAAATTTTTCTTAAATGTGATTTCCATGAAAGAAGTGAATCATTAATTTTGGGTCTACTTACAACTATCTTTTTTTGTACATCACATCATTTTTTTTAGACACATTGGGGATACATAGTTCTTGGGCTATAGCATATTAAATGTGGTTACTGCCAATTATATTTAAATTCTCTACTCAATCTCATTCCATATTTGGGTCAACACTACTATTTTTTTGTTAAATTTAACATTGTAAAATTGTGTAAATTTAATTTTTAATTTTTTATAAAAAAATAATTGATATATATCTTTGTTGCTATTTGGATGATTTAGAGATGTTATTTCAAACTGCATTGTAATAAGTGAATTTGGTGGATGGGTTGCAGTGCTGATTTGAAAGGTAATTTAATACATATTCATGATGATACAGGTCAACATTTCGATTGCTTACATTTAATCAAATTACAAATTCAATGCACCCCTCCGTGGCAATTGTATCACCTTACTTCCTAAATTCCAGTAATTTCAAAATACTGAGATCTCTATTTTGGATTTTGGATTTGAAATCTTAAATTCAATAATATGAACTACCTATAAATCCATTTAATCCATTTTTAGTCTATGGAAAGGTACACTCGTGTACATATGAATCTAAATGAATTCTTGCATGTGAGTACAGATCAAATTTACTGGATATAGCAGTCACATCCCTCGGAAGATAAAAACACTAGAGGAAAGAGCACCGTAGTTAATTAACTAACTCATTCGTGGACTAAACCATTGGTAGAATTACTGCAATATGCAATGCATACAATCAGTTCATTTAGCACTTGATCAATCAAAATATCATAACTCAATGTCTTATACAATTGGCATAGATCCATCTTAACCCCAGGTCTGTTAAACAGCAGACAGGGTCCAAAAGAGTACAGCTGTGCAAACCTATCATCGCTTAAAAAATCCAATGTTAAGATAGATCTATGCTAGTGTTTTAATTTGACATGAGACATTGAATGTCTATCTATTTTCCATTTTATTTTATTAGCATCAACACACACAGAATTTCACTTCCTTCAGTGCGATAAACAAACCAGTAAACCCATACCCAAGCAAAATATTGAAAGGGGAAAATATTATATAAACCTCATCCAATATTATTCCATTCCATTTGACTGAATGTAGAATAGAGGACCCCGCGTCAGCTGATGAACCTGAGGCATTGTTTGCAGCCTCTATAGTATCTTCAAAATCAGTATCCACATTTTTCTTCCTTCTCCATTTGTCTCTTTCATCTGCGATTTGTGTTTCCTCCTGCTAGAAGCCAATTCGAAATTTTCATCATCTATTGATCTCTTAGACTTTGCTTTCCCCTTCATCTTCTTATCATGGACATCTGTTTCACTATCAGTATCTGCATTACCTGACTTCCTTTTTGACTTTTTTTCATTAGCATTGCTTCCCCCTTTCTTTTTCATTTGTTTGGCTTGCTTTTCAGTTTTCACGGCAGTGGGTCCACAAAAGAAGCGGAGGTGGATGCCCAACCGATCTGGATAAAATAATTTATTACACCATTGACATTTTTCTTTTGCAGGCATCAAATGCTTTCTATGTTCTATCTCAACAATGGAATAAGTCGTCAAAACAAAATCGTATTGAGAAAGCTCGGCCACATCTTTACATCTATTAGCACCATGATAAACCAAAACTTTAGTGCTTCCTTCGGCAGTGAACCGGGCAATCTCGTTCCTCCATTGAATAACAGCTACCATGGGACACACAACAAGGGTACCTTATACCTGAGGTAGTACCTTGCAATCACTACTAGATGCTCCCACATTATCTTGCATAATACATGTCTTATCAGCGAGAGATTGACCTAATCGAAGGGCACGACTAGTTACAACAAGGGAAATTGCTTGTATTGTCTTCCCCATCCCCATTTCATCTGCAAGAATACCACCATTGAATTCAGATTCTTCTTGTTTTAAACTCCAAGCCAACCACTCTTTTTGGAAAGGAATTAATGGCATTAATAACTATGGAGGTGGTTCTTTAACATCCACAGGACCTTTGTTTTGAACAAGTGCATCTAAGTCAATCTCTCCATCATTCCCCCAGGGCTTCAACTCATCAAGCTCCTTCTCCCATTTTTCCCAATTCAACTCAATCTTATCATCTTCCTTCAACTGTTTCTTTTTTGCCTTGTCTGCTTTCTGTTTTGAGGATTTATCGATGCTTTTTGTATTTATTGAGGGTTTTTTCATTGTCTTGCTGGCCCCATAATCATCTGAGACATCGATGTACTCATCCCCAATAGGTTGCTCATCAGAAAGGAAATCTGAATCCTCTGTTTCTAATACTAACACTACAGGAACTATTCCAATGCTTGCATTCGATGGTCCATCCCCAACCCTTGACTTTTTTGGCCTGCTTCTAATTGGCCTCTTAGCTTTAGTTGAACAGTGATCGTCTGGGGAGTAAAACAACAGAGTCAAACACTTTCATATCACCAAATCAAATATAATATGCATAGCCCTCCTTTCCTTGCAGTTATACAAAGCAATGTAAGCATACATCCTTCAATCAACATTGCATGCTTGAAACAATCACAAATTTTAAATTACATGCTTGCAAGATTGGGATCGAGAATTCTTCCCTTATAAATTTGTGCAATAGGATTAAATTCTTTCATCACTGAAAGAAGAATAAAAAAGAAATATTTTTTCAATAGATACTGGATATTTCTATTAACAAACTGGCGCCACTGAATTTATATATAAAGTAACATATGATTACAGAACCATTGGAGACCATAACCAGCCAATATAAGCACAAACCCAAACACCCATTTGTCCATACCATGATCACTATCAGCGGCTTCCACTGGCTCTGAAAGTGCCATGTAACTGTCATCAGCTTCTGGATCCATTTCCAACATCTTTCTCACTGAATAATTAATGTTTGCAAAACAATACAAATCCATGAATCGTCAATGCATCATTAGTGTTTGCAAAATAATACAAAACCATGAATCAACAACGAATCAGACAATCGAATAAAATAAGTTACAACAAAGGTGAATATAAGATTTCCTTTGCCACACACCTCTCATTCACATAAAAGTTCTATTTTGAAAATCTGAACAGAAGCAAGGACCAAGGGCAAGTATAGCAACATAGGAAGTGAGTGTCGAATCACAAATGGGGCAAGTGAGTGTTGAATCACAAAAGGGGCAAGTATGAGCAAGAATTGAACTAGTGACCTAATGAGACACGTAAAATCAACATTCACCATATTCTAAATTCATTGCTCTGTCATAAACCCATCGTCTATTGTTTCTTAATGAGCTTTAATGCGTGAAAACATCCATTCAGCTGCTATAATAAACCCAATTTTTATAAATTCTCAATGAATCTTCAATACATGAATACATCCTTTTCATTTGCAATAGTAAACCTGTATTTCCATATCTCTGAATGAAACTTCAATGCATGATTACATGTTTCAAAGCATATATGCATCTCATTCATATGCTACAGTAAACCCATCTTTTGTTGAAATTCCAATGCATAAGCAAATTGCAATCAGCGTCAATACCACATTCTAAATGCATTACCCTGTCACAAACCCGCCATATATTGTTTCTTAATGAGCATTCAATGCATGAATAAGTCCTTTCCGATGCTATAATAACCAACTTTTACGTCTTCTCGATGAAATTTCAATGCATGAATACATCTCATTCATACGCAATATCAAATCCATATTTTCTTCTCTCTGAGTAAAATTTCAAAAGCATGAATACATGCCATTTCATATGCACAACAAACCCAACTTCTGAAATTTCAATGCGTGGATACATCCCATTCATATGCTACAGTAAACCCATCTTTTCTTGAAATTTCAATGCATAAACACATCCATTCATAAGCCATAAACAGACTCAGAAAAAACAAAACCTAGCCCTGCAATGCCAGAGCATTATCCCCATTCTAAAGCAAAGAAGTAGCAAATACAAATGCCTGTGTTCCACAGCCTTGAAAAAGCAGACCAATCATTGCCATCTGGAAAATCAAGAAAAATAAAGACGATGACTAGTTAAGGAGATGATAGTGACCCTTTTTCTAGCCTTCTTCGGCCGCCTTTCGCCCGGGACGCTTCATGCTCGCTAACAGAAAGAAGAATGTAGACTTCAAAAGCTGCAACGTTGTCCTGCGGCGGAACAAAATGGGACAACCCAGTGCGTTCCGGAACAAAATGGGACTTCCTCGCGCATTTTACCTGTGCCAAGAAAACCTAAACCTTGAACGACTTTACAGGCCTATAAACAAACATAACACAAAATAAAATCAGAACCCAAAACCTGTGCGAGAAGAAGACTGTGGGTGTATTTGATGATCCGTCCAAACACCCCTCTGTCCACACTGAACTAATGCTTCAAGACTTCCCGCGGCCGTTTCACCTGCCAAAAAAATGCATGCGTTTCACCTTCAACGAATGCATTTAAGCACAGTCGTTGCTGTCAGCTTTCAGCATTAAGAAGACACATCGTGAGCTGTAATGAGGGAGCAGTCACGACGAACCAAACATATCACAGTCCATATCTTCCATATCTCGACGATTTCTCGAAATTTGGAACTGTGAGCAGGTAGTTGCTGTCATGTTTCACGCATTAATTTTCAGACTGCGGACTTTTAAAGTGTGAGCTGGTAGTTGCTGTCACGTTTCACGCATTAATTTTCAGACTGCGGGCTTCTAAATTTTGAAACTATGAGCTAGTAAGAGGAGAAGGTGCCAAATGTCAAATTTTCATTCGCTGGAAGGGCGATGAGAAAGCCCTCTCATTGGCTGCAGTGAACAGTGACATTCAGCCAAAGCCAGCAAAGGGAACGCCTTTTGGCGTAATAACACATAATTTAATTGAAAAAATTAAAGAACATAAAGCATAATTTAATTGAAAAAATTAAAGAACATAAAGCACGAAAGTGTAGAAAACCGAAAGCTAGGAAGCAAGAAGCCTGAAAGTTTCTACAAATCTTTTAATATAAAAAAAAACATAGTTGAAATGCTGAAATGAACAAAAAAAAACATAGTTGAAATGCTGAAATGATGGGGAAATAAGATGTGGCCATTGAGAATTCCTCTATCGACAAAATGGAGCGGCTGAAAAATATAGAGATGAAAATCTTGGTGACTACCTCACTCCCCGAAACGTGAGGAAAAAAAAAAGTCTAACAGGATTTGCATATAACAAAACACCGAAAATCGAAAGCACAGAGAATGACAACTTCTCGATTTCTACATACGTAGAAAATGAGAGAATGAAAAGATTTGTATGAGAATCCCTCTCAAATTATACAGAAAGCAATATAGAGCAATCAGGAACAATAAAAAATTCTATAGAGAAAGCAGAAAGTGCAGAATCTGAAACCCTAGAAGAACTAGAATTAAAGCAAGCCGAAAGCTCAGAAGATTCTACAAAAGCATAACCTCAAAGAACCTCAAATAACCTTGCCTGGTGTAGCACAACCATCGATATAGAGCAAGCAGGAACAATAAAAAATTCTATAGGGAAAGCAAAAAGTGCAGAAACTGAAACCCTAGAAGAACTAGAATTAAAGCAAGCCGAAAGCTCAGAAGATTCTACAAAAGCATAAACTCAAAGAACCTCAAATAACCTTGCCTGGTCTAGCACAACCATCGACAACCAATAAATATCAATGGTAATACCCTCTCCTGGAAGAAAAATCTTGGCCGGATGTAGCAAAACTATCGTTCGTTGTCTAAAATATTATATACCCATAGCTTTAACTATGAGTTTCTATTAACTATTAATCTGTTTCTATTAACTATTAATTTGACGGTCTAAAAATTTGTAATCATCTAACATTTTATTGGTGGAGGGTGTAGAGAGGTACACAGTGACAACTAGGGGAGTTATTTTCAAAGAGAGACACCTTACCATGTAATGAAAATTGGCAAAGTAATTTGACTAACAAATAATTGTTGGGAAAAAAATTATAAAATAAATATATAAATGTTGGGAAATAAAATTATATAAATAAATGTTACTATATGAAATTATGTAGGAATAATATTACTAATAATTGTAAAGAGAAACACAAACAAATAATACTTACATTAAAAAATTAAAAATAATAATAACAAAAAAAATTAATTTTAGTCATAATTAAAATATCCTAGTTTCCATCTTAATTTTACATCAACTTTATATAGAAATATAAATTAATTAAAATTAAAAAACATTACTTTGAGAAGGAGATATGCAATTATTTTAATACCTAATATGGAATTGAGAAATAACATGTAAAAATAATATTATTAATATTACATGATGTGTAATTCAATATATAATTATCTGACTTGTAATATATATGTAATTATTTTATATCAAATTTATATATAGAAAACAAAGTAATATCTATATATATATATATATATATATATATATATATATATATATAAAATGAAATGTAAAAGAAATATTATTGATAGTACATAATGTGTAATTCAATTTATAGTTAGTTTGCATATTAATTATATATATGTCACAGTTATCCATGAAAATATTACACAATATACAAATTAAAAAAATTATTACTTTCATGCAAAAGAGTGCATAGTACATTACCACATTAATACTTTGCTACAATGATTTGTATGAAATTAAAAATTGGGATATATATTTACCTCACACATACTTTCGCTTATGAAAAAAACACTTAATGTCTGTTGTACCCAAACTCATTTGTTTTTAATGCATGATAATGCACACTTAATTAACTATCATAAAGGGAATATGTCCCATATGTACAAGGACTTATGGTTTATCCATGGTCACCATAGCACCAGGTGTTTTGTTGCTAATTGCTTCACACTTAACTTGCCTTTTGGATCCCGAACCCTCCAGAACTCCTGCTTGGAATCTATTGGAATGAGCAAGTGGAGGATTTTTTTACCATAGATCTACCAAAATCCAATGGTCACAAGGATATAAGGATTGTTAGGGTATTACATCCCCAACAAAACCCTAAATGTTTCGTCATTTTTCTCTTTGCTCTGCTCTTGGTGTTGATCTGGGCCAGGTTCAAACTCACCTCGGCGATAAGGAATTATCAGGTATCCAGATTTGTCAACATTACTCTGTCCCTATGGTAAGTAATTCTCGGTTTATCAATCTTATTCTTTATGTTTCTAAGTTGATTCAAGCTCAACAACCAACCCATTCATTATTTTCACCTTCAACTCTCTTGTAGGTTGGGTTCAGGATGGTTCCAGAGGGGTCTTACTCTACGACAAATTGCTAAAGTGGAAGACAGTCATATTTTTTTTTCCCTTTTGTTTAGATACCACAGTCAATTCGAGAGGGGTCTTACTCTACAACAAATTTCTAAAGTGGAAGACCGTCATAATTTTTTTTTCCATTTTGTTTAGATACCACAGTCAAATTTTTAAAAGAAAGAAAAACCTAACAGTTTACTCTTAACCTGTGCCTGTTGAGAAGCGAAAATGACCACCTCTCTCAGGTATGTTGTTATTTAACTTACAGTAATGCAATAAAATTCTATCTTTCTCGGCTACAGGGTTTCCTCGCTAACTTCTAATGTTGTCGATTACAGGTATGCTATTGTGCACTAGTTATATTTCATATTTTAAGGGTTACGGATTCCTACTCAAATTCTATTGTTTCTACCAGGTATTTAACCCAATCTTCACTTGAAATCCCATCGACCATCTTTGCTAATTTTTTCAACTAAAGGGTTTCAACCAATGGCTGGAGTGGAAATTATTTAAGCTTGGTTTTGAGGGTTGAAACCCTCATATTTAGTTTTTTATTATTGAAACCCTTACATAAGGGGTTAGGTTCTTACTATAATATTTAATATTGTACACATAAAAACTTGTGAATGGATTATTAAGCACCATGTTTCCCTACAATTCATTACAATGGTTTTTCTTCATATAAAATATTTATACAATTTCACCTGCGTTGTAGCAATCTTGATGTTGTGTGGTGTAATTTTGTTTACATTTTGCAATCATTTGTATATTTAATATCTATGTTGATGTGTAACATATTTGATATATGTATGCGTTGATGTACATTTCTCCTTATCAATGTATTTGATGTTTTCTATACCCTGACCTATACCAATTTGAAAATTTTTGTTGCATTATTAATCCTGAAACAATTATTCCGAGAAAAGTCCAATAATGAGATAATGAAATTCCAACTAGAATTTTCATTGAGGATTTGAGGAAATATCAACCTCTATTAATTATGTTGAGGTTTGATTATGTTCAAATTTGGTCTTGTGTAAAAAAATTAGTTTGGTATAAAGAATCTAATCTGATTCAATAGAATAAGTAATTATCCAAATTCAGTCCTAACCCAGTCCATTGGTTAACCAAATTCTTTGCATAGCCCTATCTCTTACTCCGCTATCTCTAGGTTGTGGTATAGTTCTTGTATATGACACTCCTGGTTCTCCAATGCGATAATTGGTTCACAACTCTTCTCATTGTTTTATAGAATTATGTAAATTCATATTCCACAATGTTATATTCTACTACAACAATGGTTCTTTATATGTTTTTTCATGTATACTTTTTCAACATTTATTGTACAGTAACACTAGTTCATTACGTTTCGAATTTTGGCTTCTGCGATCCATCTTAAAATTGTATAGAATTCTTTCGATAATAATCACATTCAAAAGAACTTTGTGAAACGTTTCGAACCAACCAATGTGGTTCATCATCCAACCACACTGGTTGGTTCGAAACACATCACAAAGTTCTTTTGAATGTGATTGTTACCAAAATAATTCTATACAACACTAGTTCATGTTACAATGTTTCTTTTCAATAATTTTGTTATACTGTCTCTTTACTGTATATAACTATATATTTGTTTACTGTCAAATGGTATGATAATGCAAAGTTATTCTTTCAATAATGACTCATACAGGATTAACACATACATTTATGCTAATGCTATTACCTCTCTACAAGGATTACACAGTTACATTCATCGTTTGTCATTCGTATCAGAAATTATTTCTTCAGTACTTTAAAACAACTTGGAAATTACCAACTCTATTTATTTTCCTTTTTACCGAGAACAACTGGTCTTTTTAGTCATTATTGAACTATTGGTACTAATTCTTTTATTAATTTTAAAGAAACAACATTTCATTCCTGGAAATACTAATGGTACTATTTATTTCTTATATTAAAAGAAACACTTATCTCACCGTTAGCTAAGCCTAGAAATTTAAACAGAGGAGAACCCTCCTCCCTGCCTATGAGTCTGACTCCACTCGAGCTTCAAACTGCCCAACATTATTTGGTGATAATGATCCCTCATATCATTTGCATATCTCAAGGATTATTTTTCCAATCTAAAATTATCGGCAGGGATAGTTACATTGGGATTCACCCATCCCATGAACCCTCTCCCTTACTATACATTGTTTTCTCTTCAATATTCTTGATCATCTTCTTCTTGGAAAGGAGGGAAAAAAAAAACATTTTTCCTCCCCTTCCTCACTTTTTATATATTCCAAGGAAGGATCAAGAAAACAAGAACACCTGACTTCTAGGTAGTTAGACAACCGTTCAGGGTATCTTGTTTTAATTTCCCGACATAAACATCTATTAATAATTCATTCTCCTATCATAAAAAAAGGAACAACTTATTAACATGCTCACATAAAAATTAATTAATTCTTGATGTTTCTATTAATCTTCCTAACTACAACTTTCGAAAAAATCATAGTTAACTAATTAGAGCTATATCAAGTTTTCCATAAACTTTATTTACTATTCACCCACATGCATGTGTGACATCTTACCCCTCTTGTTTGAAACATTTTCCCCAATGTTAAACTTTGTCTCCAGACAAATCATGATAGGTTTGTTGCATCAATTCATTATCTTCCCAAGTTGCCTCTTCAGGGCTACAGTGTCACCATTGCAACTTAACTTGGGTGATGGCTTGCTTCCACAACATTATTTCTCTCTGATATAGAATATGCAGGGGTTCTACCAATAATTCTCTATCCATTTTGACCTGCAAATATAACAATTCTCTTTTAGTTTTTTTTTATTAGTCATTTATCGAAGACACCTGAGTTAAAATGCTTCCATTACTTGTATATCCTTACAATTTATAATATGTCTGGAGTCATATATATATATATATATATATATCTTTTTAGCAACGAGACATGAAATACATTATGGAAACGTATATGACTAGGTAGTGCTAGTTTGTACTCCCCTAGACTTACGCTTTCCAATATCTAGAAAGTGCTAATTTTTCACAACTTTCCCATCTCAAAGTGCCTTTTTTGGGTTTATATCGGACATACACATGGTCATCCACCTCATATTCCCTAAAAACTCTCTTTTTGTATACATAAGCTTTTTTCCTGTCCTGAGTTGCTGTAATATTCTCAAATGGGAAAAGAAGAAATATAGTGCATAAAAATAGAAATAGCAGTGTATAACATCACATAAAAATATGAGACCAATATGAAGCCTTTCCATTAATCATAATAGTAGCAAATAAGTGCAATACCATGAGGCACAAACCATACATCATGGACCAACAAGCCACCGATAGATAAATCCCCACAATAATGAGGTGTTACTACTACACAAAATGTCGGAAGACTGCTACAGTGCAGTCAGAGGAGCACTGATACAACAAATTAACATAAAATGATACAATGGGCTGATATATGCCTCAAGAGATACATAAAATGAAGATCTAGGCTCTATACAACCTCTAACAAAGAACCCAAGAGGGTTTTCACAAATACACCAATATACAAGAAAAGAATCAAAGCCCTAGGGATGAAGATTCACTGCAACAATACAGCTGGTAAAATTTGGCTGATCTGATATGAAAAAAAATGTAGACTCCTCCAATAGACTCTCTAGATGAAATACTAATCCCTTCACTAGAAAACCTTCTCCCCAAATGGTTTACTAAAACCACCCTTGCAACTCCTCCCTAAAATAACACAGTCCAAGACTGAAACTGCACTGTAGGGGAAAATCATAGTGTAACCTAGTGCCAAATGCTGAAATGTAGCTCAAGGGCCTTCCCCACTAGCCTTACAATGGAAGGAAACCTTCCTCCATTGAAAAAAAACACAGAAATCACCCAAATCAACTCTCCAAAACTTATGCCCTACAATAAAACACAACCTCAATAGGAACTGCACAATACCATAAGACTAAATCTTTGTCCTCATACCAGAATGTTGAATATATTACATATATTTCTCCTCATTAGGCACTCTAATTCCCTCAAGGATGAAGGTATGATTCCCACTCGAGAACACCTTGTACAAAACAACATTGCAATCTTAGCTAAACAACTGAAGAGTGAAAGCAAGTCTTAACAGAAAATATCAAAATAATAATAATAATAAACATATCTTCTATGGTTCTCCTCCCCTTCCTTATATAAGTGGTGGGCTTCCTCACTCTCAGCCCCACTCATTAAAGCCACTACTTCCATGCATGGAGTCTCCCTCCAAAACTGTGTTGTCCCATAATGAATGCCACTCCTCCATGACAACGTTGTTGATTTAGTCAAAGTTGACCCAGTCTACATGATCCAACCCCTTTTCAAACATAAGGATGCTTTATCTAACCACTTAAGTGATATCCTTTCACATTAGCAGTGATTTTATTCCTACTAAGGGGATTTATGGGTCTCCATACCCTCTTATTCATCAAACTAAGAAGAAAAAACAAAAATTAATATTACAACTAGCTCATAGCTAATTGGGAATATTAAAATTAATAGCCTCCTCCCTCCCAAATAAGCCATCCTCAAGAAATACACCCCCAATCAATCCCTCCATGAATTTCTCCTTCGAAGTACTCATGAGATGCAAATGCCTCATCTCATAAGGAAGCAAAAGATCCAATGTAGCAATCATGGTTTGCCCAATGTTCTCCCTGAAACATGAAGCATAAGAAACATGGAGAACATGTATCCCAAAGGGCACATCCAATCCTTGCATTCCCTATCCAGTCATTCCCACAAAAATAATAAGGACATCATCAATGTATGGGATCAAATCCAAGGACACATAATTTGCCATATGCAATAATGGAGGTGGATCATAGTCCCAAATGTGGAACCAGCGCAATATATCTCTTGACTACATTAGATAATCATATGGTAAGTGGTTTCCCCACCACTTACATGCTGCCATAGTCTTCTCACATGTTTTGAGAAGGTGAATGATGTTTGGTTCCTTTTGAGTACACCCTGAATGATATATCATCTCCCTATATCCTCTTAGGGAGTTTCCATGCTGAACATTGTTTATGGCCCCAATTTGGCCATGAAGTTTATAAGGAAGAATGCTCCCATTTGGAGCAATTTCCTGCACATATATGGTAAAGGAATGAAAATATTCATCAAGTAAATAATTATGCATAAAAACATGATCCTTACCATATGCTTTTCTCATACCAATGGAGTGGCTCATAGATAGATCCCCTCTCATTCCCAAGTAGGATAGAGGTGGTTGTGATAAATCCATCAAAGATTTATGTATCTCCTTCGTCTCCAAATGATCCATGCATCTCCTCAAATGTTGATATATCTCCTCTTCAAAGCCTTCCCAAGTAAACCCATCCATAATAGTATGGTATGATGTCATGGAATAAGTGTGGTTGAAGAGAAAATCCTCATGTGTTGCTTGTAGTAACTTCTCCTTGAGCTTGGATGCTCTAGATAATAATATCCTACTATGATAGTAAATGACTTCATCTCTGACTGAATATCCCTCCTCTAGTAGTTGGTCATCAAATATCAGGCAAGTAAAAGATCCTTGGAATAATCCACCAACAACTGGGATTTCCAATATGGATCTATCCTCCATAGTGAAAGCGCTGATGATATATCATATAAAGAATCTTTCATGTGGCTTCCCCCTCCTTTGACATATCCTAAGATAAAGTGACATACTGGAAGGCTGCTATTCTCCCTCTGCTACTCCTTTCTCAGTGCAAGATCTGAGGTGAGAGTGGGTAATGATGATGTTGGGAGAATGTCTCCCTTCTCATTGAGTCTACCCAATACTCTCAGCATTGTACCATGTCCTCCTAATGTTCCCACTCCTCTTGGATCTATGAGTGGTGCAACATGTTGTCAGACATTTCTCACCGTCTTCTGATCAGGTGGCCTCCTAGGTGGTTTGCCACAAAACAGTAATGCCTCATGGGCCAAACTCATGTGCATAATAGATGAGACTGTTAGGTCCTTGATTCCACTGTGAAAATCCAACTCTATTTTCCGTGTGGAATTTTTTTATGAGGGATATGTGTGCATGCCTCTAATCATCTGATTTTTTCCACTTTTTCTATCCACCCATTCCATCTGCAAAGTCTCCCAATCTGTGGTGACCTTCCCCAAAGTAATCAACCACTGCACACCCAATATCATATTGGTGTCAGGTATTTCAACCACAAAGAGGTGATTAGTCAATGTATATGTCTCCATGGTGACAGATAAAGATGGAACATAATTCATGCACTGCATAGTTCTAGATCATGGGACCAAAACAAAAAATCCCTCAAAATCATCAGTAGGTATTTCCCTCCTCTACACTAGTTGGGCATCAATAAAGTTGTGGGTAGCCCCACTATCAATAAAAAATGAAACCCTCTAATCCAAAATGGAACCTCGAACCCTTAAGTTCAAATACTTGGGCACTCCTCTCAATGATGCAAGGGCCCCTACAATTGGAGAAAATTCTCCATTCCCACCTCCTAGTGGTGGTGGACTTTCTCTTGCTATCACAGCGTTGTGACCTCCTTTTGTTTCTTCTTATTCCTCCTCATAATTTTAAAATACCTCTATATAATATGCCTTTCCTGCTGCACATCTATTTCCGGGTGCCCATGATTCTTGGCATGTGAAGCAAAGCTTCCTTCTCCTCAAATATCTTCAAACATCATCACTAAGAGGTACATTGTTTTGGCTCTACTTTGAAAGAGGATCCATCTCATCTTTTCCCTTGGATGGAAAAGTGGGCTTTTGTTGAAATGTTTACATTGCTTTTGGCAAGGCATATTGTACATCTCTATCCCTTTCAATGGCATCTTGAAGGGTAGTGGGTTTGGTAGATTTAACCAACCCATGTAGAGGTTTTAATAGCCCATCGATAAACATATAAACCCTCCTTGCTGCAGATAAATCAGGAACCATAATAGAAATTTTTAGAAATTTAGAAATATAAGTCTCTAGATTACCTAATTGTTTGAGATTTTCTAGCCCCATGAAAGGTGCCTCTAGGTCCCTTCGATCAAACCTCTCCACCAACCTCCTTGTGAACTGAGAATATGCAGTAAAGTTGGCATGACCCAATGTAGAAAGACCATGAAACCACCAATCATGCGCTTCACCCTCAAGGTGCAGTGCTGTTATTTTGGTGGCCTCCATCTCTGGTACTTGGTTCAGCTAGAAGTACATGTCTAGCTTCTCTACCCATGATTTGGAACTGTATTTAGATGACCCATCAAAGTTGGGTAAGAAAAATCTGCCCATAGTTGGGTGCAGATCATGATTCTATATGAATCCTCCACCTCTGTTGTGATGTTGGGGTCTCCTATTTTCCGTGATATGACAGAATTATTGAAAACTCAAATGATCCTTGAATATTTCAGATTGAGACTCATACTCCAGAAAATAGCCTTCAAGAGTTTCTTGTTCTTGAAATCCTCCATTTCCCACTATTAAAAATGTAGGCATTGTAGAGCGTTGGGAAACTTGTTGCTTCACTAGCTAATCATTCCAATGATGAGAAATATCAGAGCCTTCACCATGTAGAAACCCTTTAGGGGATTCCTTGTGTCTATCCATCCTCATCCCCTTTATTTCTCTTTCAATGTATTACATAGTTCATATAAGAATCTTAGGGACCTCCTTCTCCTCATCTCCTCCTGATAAAGGGGTTTTACCCTTGTCTTCTCTATCATATATATAATCATACTTCCGATTTCTTCTGAGATACCTCTTCTCTCTATCTGTGAGAGGATATACTTCTTCTGATGACATATTGGCTTAAGATGCATAGGCTGAGCCAAAATTATGCTCTGATACCACTGTAATATTCCCAAATGGGAAAAGCAAAAATATAGTGTATAAAAAAGGAAATAGCAGTGTATAACATCACATCTAAATATGAGAACAATATGGAGCCTTTCAATTAATCACAATAGAAGAAAATAAGTGCAATACAGTGAGGCACAAACCATACAACATGAACCAACAAGCCTTCGATAGATAAATCTCCACAATAATGTGGTGCTGCTACAACGTAAAATTTTGGAAGACTGCTACAGCACAGTCATAGGAGCACTGCTACAGAAAATTAACATATAATGATACAATGGGCTTATATATGCCTCAAGAGATACAAAAAATTAATATCTAAGCTCTATACAACCTCCAACAAAGAACCCAAGAGGGTTTTCAGAAATACACCAATATACAAGAAATGAATGAAAGCCCTAGGGCTAAAGATTCACTGCAACAATATAAATGAAAATATGTGGCTGATCTGATATGAAAAAGAATGTAGCCTCCTCCAATAGACTCTTGAGATGAAAGTTTGATCCCTTCACTGGAATACCTTCTCCCCAAATAGTGTACTGAAACCACCAGTGGAACTCCTCCCTAAAATAACGCAGTCCAATATTGAAACTACGTTGTAGGGGGGAATGATAGTGTGCCCTGGTGCCAAATTCTGCAATATAGCTCAAGGGCCTTCCTCACTGGCCTTAGAATGGAAGGAAACCTTCCTCCACTAAAAAATAGCTCAAAAATAACCCAAATCAACTCTCCACAACTTTTGTCCTGCAACACAACACAGCCTCAACAGGAACTGCATTGTACCATAAGACTGAAGCTTTGGCTTGATGTCGGAATGTGGAATATAGTGCATATACTTCTCCTGAGTAGGAACTCGAATTCCCTCGAGGATGAAGGGGGGATTCCCACTTGGGAACACCCTCTGCTAAACAACACTGCAATCTTAGCTAAACAGTTGAAGAGAGCAAACAAGTCTTAAAAAACCATATCAAAATAATAATAAAAAACATATCTTCTATAGATTCCATCCCCTTCCTTATATAAGTGGTGAGCTTCCTCACTCTTGGCCCCACTCATTAAATTCCCTACTTCCATGCATGGAGTCTCCCTCCAAAACTGCGTTGTCCCACAATGAATGCCACTCCTCCATGACAGTGTTTTTGATTTGGTCAAAGTTGACCCAGTCTACATGCTCCAACCCCTTTTCACATAGAAGGGTGCTTTATCAAACCACTCCAGTGATCTCCTTTCACATTAGCAGTGATTTTATTCCTAATAAGGAGATTTATGGGTCTCCATACCCTCTTATTCATCGAACTAAGAAGAAAAAAAAAAATTAATATTCCAACTAGATCATAGCTAATTGGGAATATTACAGTTGCTCTTAAGTTTTGTCTTACTTTTCTCACTACTTGATCCATCTCCTATAGTAAGTTTAGTCCCAACATTAACTTGTCTTCTGGATAACTCTAATTGGTAGGAGTGTGACAATTCTCCCCATAAAACACCTCAAAAGGACTCATTTTGATTGAGTCATGACAATGATTATTGTACACGAATTCCACCAAATGGAGGTATTCCTCCAATTTGGTAGGCTGCTACATCACGTACATGTAGAATGCGGATGTGAATTTCACATCCTTGTCAGAAATTATATGCTTTGGTATCATATGAAACCAAAATATTTCTCGCATGAATTTATGTGCGATCTGAACTGTCTGATATGTGGACTTAATGGGTATCAAATGAGCTACTTTTTTCAATTTATCCCCTACAACCGTTATTGAATCATTTTTCTTTTTATACTTTGGCAACCTAGTTATAAAATCCGTCGTTAGGGTATCCCACTTCCACTCAGGTATGGGTAGTGGGTGAAGTAGTGTGACTAGATGTTGGTGCTCTGCTTTAAGCTATTCAAACTCTAGACACCTAGCCAAGTATTTGGTAATATATTTTTTCATTCCAGGCTGTAAATAGTGTTTCCTAATTGCAGAGAACAATTTCTCGTACCCATGGTGTGTGACATAAGGATTTTGGTGGTACTCATCTAGCAAAAAATGTTTGATTGAAATATGGTTAGGAATGTAAATTATCCCTTTAAAATTCCATAATTGATGAACGTTAATATTAAAATCATATTTTAATTTTGTGTTTTGCACTGATTTAATTTTCTGCCACAAAAATTTGTACTCCGCATCCTTAGATGTAGCTTCTTTAATTTGTTCTAAGCAATCAAATTCCACCTGACTATAAGTTATTTCATAAACATAACATACTTTCCTACTTAGTATGTCTGCCACATGATTCTCTTTACCATTTAGATTCTAGATATCAAAATCGAACTCACTTAAAAAAGTGCTTCACCTATCCTATCACGTATTTAATTTGGGTTGTTTAAAAAAATTGGTTAAATTGTTATGATGAGTTAATAGAAAAAAATTGTTTCCCAATAAATAATGTTTCCAAACATTAACGACATGAATAATTGTGGTTAATTCCAAATCGTAAGAGGAATATTTATATTCATTCTCTTTTAACTTACGAGATACATAAGAGATTACTTTTACTTCTTGCATTGAGATGCCTCCAACCCCCTCTTGACAAGCATCTGTACAAACAGTAAACCCCTTTTTCAGGTCTGCAATATTTAACATAGGTGTTGTTGTCAATATGTGTTTTAGTTTGTTAAAGCTTCTTTGACACTCTGTGGTTCATATAAACAACCTTCCTTTATTTTGTAGAGAGGTGATAGGATAAGCTATCCTAGAAAATCCTTCAATAAACCAATGATAACATCCCTCCAATTCCATAAAAGATCTGATGTCTGCAATATTTTTAGGAACAAAATAATTCATAATAGTTTTAATCTTTTTGGTTCCAACACTAATCCTTCTGAGGAGATAGCATGGCCCAAGTACTGTATTTTTTCCTTAAAGAAGTCACACTTATTGAATTTAGCATACAATTAATTCTCCCTCAAGGTATGTAAAACTACCCGAAGATGTTCCTTATCCTCTTCTAAATTTCGAGATTATATCATAATATCGTCTGTAAAAATTACGACAAACTTATCCACATAGGGATGAAATATGCCATTTCTAAAACTCATAAACATGGTTGGGGCATTGCCGGGACTGAATGGAAGAACCAGAAATTCATAATGACCATAGCGATTGAGGAATTTTTTCTTATGAATATATTCATCCTTAATTCTGATTTGGTTATAACCCGATCATAAATTAATTTTAGAAAATATAGTGGCACCTTTTACTTAATCAAATAGGTCATCAATCCTTGGAAGTGGATTTTTTCAGAGTTAACTTGTTCAAATATTGTTAATTTATACATAACCACAAAGTACCATATTTATTTCTCACAAACAACACAGGGGCTCTCCAAGGTGATACAAGTGGACAAATGTACCCATTCTCAAGAAATTCTTGTAGATGTAATTTTAATTCATTCAATTCAGGAATTTTCATACAGTATGGGGTCCTTAATATTGGGGTTTCTCCTAGAGTCAGTTCTATAGTAAAATATATACTTCATTTAGGTGGAAATCCCATAATGTCTTCCGAAAATATATCAACAAACTCTTGTATGATTGGTATATTTTCGAGAGATATCATAGTATCTTTGGGTTTGGTATACCCAACTTGGACTGAATAAAGCTGACATTTTTTCCACATACATTTACTCAGTTGGTTGGCCATAATGGGTCTCAACCTTATACCTCTCTGAATATTCTAAATCTGTTGTCTACTACCATGTTTCGTGAGAAAACTAATAGTCTTCTCTTTTTAGTTTACCACAATCCAATGATGTTTTAACGAGTCCATGCCAATTAGTACGTCATAGAACCCTAATGAAAAAATGTTTAGAGTAGTGTTAATATGTTTTCGTCCAATTTCTATAGAACAATTTTTGACTTTAGAACTCACTTGTCACTTTACTCCAGTGACCAATTGCACTAGCAACAAATTCTTAAATTTATAATTTTCATTTGACATAGCTTAACTATTTTAGGATCAATATAACCCGGACTGGCATCTGGATCAATTAAAATAGAAACAAAGTGTTTAGATACTTTACATTAAAATTCCACCATTGTTGGTTGGTATTCTTCTTGGTCATCTTGTAAAGAAACATTTATTTTGGAATACTCCTTGTCATTTCCCTGACTGTGGAGGCTTCTTGTATGTTAGCAGTTGGTTCCATTCGGCTACGACGTCGACAATTTTTGTAGTAGTGGGGTTCTTCACAACCCCAACATTGTAAAGGGGGTTTTGATGGTTGTTCGGGCTCTGGTGTACTTGATGCTTCATTTTTCCTGTACTCATTTGGATTCTTCATTTTATGTGGGTTCCTTCCAGGTAATCCATTCAACTATTTCTTGTGTGTACCTTTACCTCCAAAACTTTTAGAATTCTTGAAATTTTGGAGATTATTTTGACCTTTTTTATTTGTCCAACCTTTAATAGGTTCCCCTTTTTGTTTCATCTGTTGATAAAATATTCATGCTTTTCATATCGCCTCATCCATCCTCTTTGGATTATCAAACTCCAACCTTTCATTCATCCAAGTTGGCAAGCTACTGGTGAATCGTTGCACCTTTGCTTTCAGTAGGGAGGTGAATTTTTTAATGAACTCATCCATGGCCAACTACCCCAATATTAGATCATGAAACTTCTTCACTTTCTCATCATAAAACCATTTTTTAAGTACTTTTCCTTCATTTTTTCAAAAATTTGTCCCATGTAACCTCTTATTCATCAATTTTGTGAATGGTTTTGATTTCTTCTCACCATAAGCTAGATTTCCCTTATAATTGATAAATTTATGGTCGACATTTTATAATCCTCATAATCATAGATTTTAAAACACTTATTCATATTAATCAACCATGCCTCAACAGCCTCTTCAGTTTCCCATTGAAAATGGGTGGTTTAATTTTCTTAAATGCCCCTTGAAATTCCACTTTATGATTCTTGTCGGCTCTGCCACTCGAATTATTTTCCAAACCTTTTTCATTTTCATTTTCCCCCCCTTCCACCTCCTAGTGTCCATCCCCTGGGAGTTGCATTTCAGCTCTATTTCCATGTTCCGGGCAAGGGTTTGGAGGTCTCTAATTTTTCCTGTCAGACAAGATTTTCATGATTTGTTCATGCTCCATTCTCCATATTTCATTGTTAGCTCTGAGGGTTTCCATCTCTTCTCACAATTGTTGGACTGTCTCCAGTAAAAGTGCATTTGGATTAGGCGCATTTTTGCCCAACTGAACCCACATCTCATGAGGTCTAGCTCTAGATCCTCCGGTGGTTCATCGTGGTGGAGGAATTCCCCTCCGAATTATGCTTAATAATGTCCTCTATGCATCAATAACAAGTTTTGTTAATATTAGATGGCCAATACAAGCTTGAAATTTGTAACTCATTGCGATACGAATTTGTCACAGTTAGCCATGAAAATCTTACACAATATACAAATAAAAAAAACGGTATTACTTTCATGCAAAAGAGTGTGTATTGTATTACCACATTAGTAATTTTCTACATTGATATGTATGAAACTAAACATTGGAATATATTTACCTAACATATACTCTCACTTATGCAAATTGCAGTTAAAGTTTGTGGTACCCAAACTCATTTCTTTTTAATGCATGCTAATGCAAACTTAATTAACTATCATAAAGGGAATATTTAGCATATGCACAAGGGCTTATGGTTATACCAAGTGTTTTGTTGCTAATTGCTTCACAGCCCTCCAGAACTGCTTCTTGGCATCTATTAGAATGGGAAAGAGGAGGATTTGTTACCATAGATCTACCAAAATCCAACGGGCATGAGGATATAAGGATTGTTAGGGTGTTACATCCCCAACCAAACCGTAACTGTTTTGTCATTTATCTCTTTTCTCTGCTCTTGGTGCGGCTCTGCACCAAGTTCGAGCGCGCATCCATGACAAATAATTATCCCGTGTCTAAATTTTTCAACATTACTCTGTCTCTATGGTAAGTACTTCTGAGTTCATTGATTTTTTTTTACGTTTGTAGGTTGCTACAAGATTAACAGCTAACCCCTTCATTATTTTCACCATCATCTCTCTTGCAGGCTGGGTTTAGGATGGTTCCAGAGGGGTCTTACTCTTTGGCAAATTGCTAAAGTGGAAGATCGTCATAATGTTTTCTTTCAATTTTGTTTAGATACTACAATTAAAATTTTAAAAGGAATAAAACCCTAACAAATTACTCTTAACTTGTGCAGGTGGAGATGCGACAATGAGCTGCTATCTAAGCTATGTTTCTATTTAACTTACAATAATCTAGTCAAATTCTATCTCTCTTGGTTACAGGGTTTCCTGCCTAACTTCTCATGTTGTTGGTTACATTTATGTGCATGTGCGCTAGGTCTATTTCACAGTTTAAGGGTTATGTATTCCTATTGAACTTCTGTCATTTCTGCGAGGCAGTTAACCCAATATTCACATGAAATACCATACGCCATCTTCGCTAATGTTTTCAAATGAAGGGTTTAAACCAATTACTAGAGTGGAGATTATTTTAGCTTGGTTCTGAGGGTTGAAACCCTCGTATTTAGTTTTTTATTAGTGAAACCCTCACGACATGGGTTCAGTCCTTGCTGTAATATTTAATATTGTACACAAAACAACTTGTGAATGGGTTATTAAGTACTATATTTCATTATAATTGAATAACAATGGTTTTTCTTCATATAAAATAGTTATACAAGTTCAAAAGTGTTTGCAAGCTTGATGTTGTGAGGTGGATTTTTCTTTACATTTTATAATCAATTGTATATTTACTATGTGTGTTTCCTTGTAACATATTCAATATATGTAAGTGTTGTTGCAAATTTCCCCTTGTCTACTTCTTTGATGTTGTCTTTACCCTAACCTATACACATTTGAAAATTTATGTTTCATTGTTAATCTTGAAATCATTCTTACGAGAAAAAGTGGAATGTTCGCTGAGGGTTTGAGAAAATTTCAACCTCTATCAATTATGATGAGTGTTGATTATTTTTGAATTTGGTATTGCATATAAAACCTTTGTTTGGTCTATATAATCTAACTTAAAATAGAATAAGTAATTAAGAAAAATTGTTCCTAACTCGATCCATTTGTTAACCGACTTCTTGGCATAGCCCTACCTCTTACTCCGCTATCTCTAGGATGTGGTATGGTTCTTATATACCGCACTCTTGGTTCTACAAGGCGGTAATTGGTTCATCGTTGTTCTCATTGTTTAATAGCATTATGTAAATTTATATTCCACATTGTTAGATTCTACTGCAACGATGGTTCTTTATATGTCTGTTCATGCATAATTTTACAAAATTTACTATAGAGTAACATCGGTTCATGTTACAATGTATATTTTCAACAATTCTATTGTACAGTTTCTTTACTGTATATAACTATATATTTGTTTTTACCATCAAATGGTATCATAATGTAGAGGTATTCTTTCCTTAATGACTCATATAGGATTAACACATGCGTGTATGCTAATGCTACTGCCTCTCTACTAGGAATAAACATTTACTTTCACAGTTTTCCATACTAAAGAAATTATCTCTTCATTACTTTAAAGCAACTCAAAAATTACTAGCTCTATTTATTTTCCTTTGTACCTAGAACAATTGCTCTTTTCATTCCTTGCTGCACTATTGATACTAATTATTTTCTTAATTTTAAAGAGACAAAATTTCATACTGGAAATATTACTGGTACTATTTCTTTCTTAAATTAAAAGAAACACTTATCTAACCATTAGCTAAGCCCAGAAACTCAAAAAGAGGAGAACCCTCCTCCCTCCCTACAAGTTTAGTGATCACGTTCGGCTCCCCTTTAGCTTCCAACTATTGAGTAGTCTCTAGTGATAATGACCCCTCAGATCATTAACAAACCTGAAGAATTATTTGTCCAGTCTGAACTTATTCCATTGGGATTCACCCAGCTGAGGAACCCTTTATTATATATTGTTTTCTCTTCAATTTTCTTGATCTTCTTCTTCTTAGAAAGGTGGGGAAAAAGGGACCATTTTTCTTCCCTTTCCTCACCTTTTAAATTTTCCAAGGAAGCATGAAGAAAACAAAAACACCTAACTACCAGATAGTTAGACAACTCTTCAAGCTTTCTTGTTTGAATTTTCAGACATAACTATCCAATAATAAGTCATTCTCCTATATCCAATGGACATATTCATCTTGAGAGGTACGATCCATTAACATGGATCTATGGTGATAATAATAAATGTATCTAAATTAGTGCAATTAAGATTAAAATAAGAGTAAAAACCAAAGTCCATAAAACATGATAGAAATTAATAGTTTTATTATATTTATACTTGATAACTATTTGAATATTGATTCACAATATTATAATTGTTTTAATATTCAAATTGAGAATCCATAACTTCAAAATATATTGTTTTAATACTCAAATGGAGAATAAGTAACTTAGAAATATCGATTACCACCATTCTATTAGGCTAGATATAACTATATCATAAATATCATAACAAATTGTCCACAAGACATTTAAGGTAAAATACTTTAATATTAATCCAATCTATTTTATAATTAACTTATATCATATTTTTTTTTCATTACTAATTTAGGGTTTTGTTCAATTTTCATGAACTAGTTTATAACTTTCATCCTCAACACCCCGCTTTAATCTTAAAATTTCTTAGTATTCTTTATTATTTTACTTTCAATCTAATTCTCTAACAATTATTTATGTAAATAAATGATTCTTAATCTTACTTACTAATATTTATTTATATAATTTTGTTTTCTAATTTTTATTTCTTTATTTATTTTCCAAATACTATATATATATATATATATATATATATATATATATATATATATATATATTATTTAGTTTGTATTTTTTTATCCTTAAAAGTAAATGGAGTGTCCACTTTAAGATTAAATGTTTTATAAATTAATACATAATTTAATTCAAAAAAATTAAACATCATACATTTAAAAAACCGACACATTTGAAAATTTGAAAATAACTCATTAAAATATTAAAAATTATGAAAACCTCCACATTTAAAATTTTGAAAATAACCTATCAAAATATTTAAAATTAAAGAAAAAAAATCGATAATAATTATAAAATTTTATAATAAAAATCAATATAAATATAAAAAACTTAAACTTTTTAGAATTTTATTTATTTTTTATTTTATTTTATGATGAGAATGTTGAAATTGCAATTCTGAATGTTTTTTTTTTTGTTGTTTTAGATATAAAATTAGATTCCAACTCTTTCAGAATATCCAAATTTCATTAATCTAGATTGATTTTCATTAAAATATTATTAAGTTGGAAAAAATATATTCAACATTAAAAAAATAAAACATTACCAAATTATTTTAGAAAAATATATATTCAACAAACAAAAATAATTGTATCTTCAATATATACACATATACATCTCTCACTTAATATATACAAACATAACTAATAGCATCCATACTTATTAATAATTTTAATTTAAAATAAACGTGTTTCATAAAAATAATGATGAGGTATGTATGCAATAAAAAAATCTTATTAACTAAAAGTAGCAAATTATTAATTTAAACTTAAATTTAAATTTAATAACGGATTTAATTACTTTTATAAATCAACTATAAATTCCCATCGTATATTTATGATATATCTGATTATTCTCTAATTTCCCATTTTTTTAGAAGGAAAAAAAACCACTATTTATATTATGAGATAAATAGTTACATGAGTTATTGAACATGGGATATGTATACCAATATAGATCAGACTAGAAACTAAGAGATAACACATAGAAAAACATGGAGACATACAAGGACATCCCAGAAACCTGAGCAATCTAGTGAAGATATAAACATTTCCACAAGAAACACATTGCCATGAATCCAGAAGATATCCCATAGGTGGTATTAACCAAACCATGAGCCTTAAACAACATCAAAACCAGAACCCATGCCTGACGTGAGGTCCCTCAAATACCCAAAACAGAAACCTCATTTACAATATTACACCTATCACTCCTGTAATAGATACCATTGTGCATAAACATGGAACCTCCCCATAATGAAAAGAGAGGATCATTAATGAGCAAGAGCGTGAGAAGGCTCACTTGATGACGACCAAGAATAGTTGCTGTAATTAAAAACTGGCTCACATGCAAAGGAGTAGTCACTACTGCGTGCAAAAAGGAACAAATGTGAGAAATATGAAACCCTAATAACCCTTCTAGAAAAAATATAGACAAGAAAAACAAACATCTGAAATAAAATTCCATCACGATAAAAAATACTTCAAGAAATAGGGATTTCACGTCGATCAATCCGATGTTTCCCTTAGTAATGTGATATGTGTATACATCCAGGATTTATAGATAAACCCATCGTAGATAGATGATTATCCCTTGTGTTATTCTCCCAAAAAATATGCATGAGAGGAGGGCCATCAAACTTGATTAGCGAGCCCTGTACTCAGTCGTTCCAACCTTGACGCCCTAGTGGACGAATTATGGATTTCCCACTTATGCCATCAATAGCGACCTTTGCATCACCATAAATATGGATTGAATTCAAACCAAGATTATATGCCACCCACTGACCACTCCATAAGGAAAGAAGTTATGCCTTGTTGTTTGATCCAAACCCACCATTCTTGAAAATATTGTAATGCGGAATTATGGATTACGGATAAAACATTCTTCCCTAAATGTGGTGCACATTTAGAACAACAGGTTAAACACTTTGCAACTAATTTTCCTAACAGTAAATAGACACACGGAATATATTAAGAAACTTACTTGGATTCCAAGCGCTTCCAAGCCTCCTTCTCTTGCTCTTGTTGTAGCTTCAAATCCAAGCTAGATCGCCAAAATATTTCCTGCAAGAATGAAAACTAAGCAACAAAGAGATTGCAATATACAGATGGCTATTAAATTTATTTAGTTAAATAAATGAAACATGAACCATATACATCAAATAAGAATTCATAATATGAAAGATAGAAGCTTATGCAGATACATATGTGGGAAAGTAAGAAACAATATTTATTAATGGATAGAAGGGGAGGTTACAACCAGTGATTGATTTGATGACACATCTCCAACATCATCCTAGCCTCATCACAATGCACATATCTCCAGCAACATATCACTCAAATCAAATCCTCAATTGAAATTCCACTGGAATTTCTCTACTCAATTTCTTCCTCCCCAAGCACTAGGATCTGTGCTCAATTTATAGATAAGCTAAAGGTAGTTTCACAATCAATGACTTTATAATAATAGGAAATACATGTTTCCGAGTTTAGAGGTGTTGAATGGACACATGGATTCGAAGTTTGACACATATGCACTATTCTAGAAGGCACTGGCCATGTGGAGATTCCGGAACAATGAGAATTTCGCTCCCAATTGACCAACGCACCTTTGAGTGTCGGGAACTGCTTTGCAGAGCACCCTTGAATGGAGGTGCCTGCATATGCAAATCAGTTATTCCCTTGAGAGACTCCATTGGTGAGCTCATAGGTGATATAACATGTACTTCAAATCTTGGAAACCTTGCAATGCAAGTCATGGATGATTTGTTCTTGTTCTTTGTCTCAAGGCATGTACCCTATTCATTGGTTCTGTGGATGATGTCTAATTAACCAGGTCATTGGGAATGATGCCCAAATTTACCAATAACATATCTCCCCCTAAAGCATGAAGTGAGAATAATAATAACAATATTTTTTGAGAGATTCTTTACACTGTGATGGGTTGGAGCAGAAGCGGAGTGGTGACCTGCATCAATCTTACAATACATTACATCATGATATATCCTCTTGATCATGAAATACTGAGGGAAGGCATTTCCATGCTTAGCATATAAACTATCTAATAACATTTACATAACTTATAAAGTCATCTATATTGGAATGTTTCACAATATAGACATGCCTATAGATATAGGCCCATGTTCGGATGACGATCTGTATGTAAGGTCACCATATAGATGATGTGTACAAAAATCCTGAAATCACAACCCAGATGGATGAAACTAGATCCAGGGTCTTCTTATCTCGTTCACTCGATCATTTGTACAAATTTATCCATGCAAATATATGATTTGTAGTTGAACGTGGTAAGACATTGTTTTATTACCAGTCAATGATGTGAGTTGTTAACAAACGTGAGAGAACCACAATTGATGTCAATGGCCCTCAAGGTACTGCAGTACATTTCATAAGGTGTGAATAGATGATTTGATGTTGAACGCCAAAAAAAATCTTTCAGTCAAAAATCTGGAAGCAAGGATCTTGTTGATGATGTAACAAGCTTCATGGTACTGGAATACGATGTTTCTAAGTAAACTTCCAGGATGGTGACTTGTCATCAACATGAAGTTACTTTATTGCAAAACGGGAGTTACTGATTTCAGAGACAAAATATGACTTGATATACCAATTTTCAAGGATGATTGTCATGAGAAAGGAGGTTTATGAGTATTGCATAAGGATGAGTATTCACTGGATGACTTCTCTTGAACATATGAGTGACACTGAGATGAGTTGGCAGCATTGACCCAAAACCAAAGTGAAGGTATGATGAACCATAGGTATGAATGAATGGTCAAGAATATTATCCAACCAAAACAGTGACAGTGGTGGAGTGAAGTGTCATGATCAAGAGTGACCTGCCACTATAAAAGCTCTGCTCACTTTCTCAAATTTTCCCTGGTCATTGTCGACCAATACCTCTTTATTTTTTAACAAGCTTGAGGAGGATAACATATGTGTTGGAATAGGGTTCCCTAACTTGTGTTTTTTATATAATTTTGTAATAGTCGGTCTTGCGTAGGGGATTTGGGGTGGGTCAAATCCCTTAATGTTTTGTAATGGGTTAAAGGGTAGCTCTAGGGTCCGCAAACTATGGTTTGCAGACCATCAGATAGAAAAGGCAATGATGTTATAAATAGATATATAGTTGGGTCTAGTAAGTAAGTAAGACATAAGATTGATGCTACGTGTGAATTTTTAGGATCTGTTTGGGTTGTTTTGGGTAAGGACTCATGTTGGATGTGTGTGCAGGGATCCCGAGTCTTGTTGTGTGTGGACTCCGCTAGGCTGTGTGCGCAGAGATCCTGAGTCCTACTATGTGCGGACCCCACTAAGATGTGTGTGCAGGCTGTGTTTGGGTTGTAAGTGGATGTTTGATGCTATTGAATGCAGAATATATTTGAAGTATCATTGTGCTATCTAGATTGACTGTGTTTATTGCTGAAGCGCATATGTGATATTTATTTAAGCTATGAATGTTTCTGTGATCTGGAATTAGCTGTGATTATAATGTTCTGTGATGGTATTTTTTGATGCACACGTGGATGCGAATGTATTGATTATATCGGCTAATGACAGTAGCTTTGATATGGTTATGTATTGATTATATTGATTATACTGTTAAGTGATTGTGAATAGACTCATTCCGTGTGCACTTGATAAGTTTCAACATAGATCTGACTCAATTACCTACTCTCTCCCAGGGTGTGGAAAGAGGTCGGGGATGAGGGAAATTGATCTATTACAACTGTGGATAAATATGGCACTTTGCAAGGGACTATCTGAACCCTGTGAGACAATCTTATTGATATTGTCGACAATTGGACCACGTGATCGAAGATTGTCCAGCTCTGATAGAAAAAATTTAGGAAAAACAATAGACACTAACGCATAATGTGCAGAGATTTAAGGTGGAACCACGAGATGAATGACCAAATATTAATTTCATAATGCGCAGCGGCATGGCCATCGAGGGAGTTGAGGAGAAAGTTGTGGCTAAACCCTTTATTCGGAAAGCTACTATCAAACAAGAGAGCTTGGACCTACAGAAGGAGAAAGAAACCTTTAGCGCAGCTTGCAAGGACTTTTTCAAGGATGAGGCATCTACCTCCAAGGCTCCAACAAACGTAAGAGCGGACGACGAAGTTAAACCATTCCTACAAGCATGTATGAAGCTGCTATGCAACCAGAAGGCAGTAGAAAATATTTAAACACTGATAGATAGCTATGCAAAAAGAACTGACCCTTATACAAAGGTTAGATATTTTCACATGTTGTACAAGCACAAGAAGCGCACGGGGCGGGAAATGCGGTTAACAGCGCAGATCGGAGACTATGAAATGGATCAGGTCATTTTGGATCTGGGATAAAATGCAAATGTACTGACCAAGAAAACATGGCATCAGATGGGAGAACCTAAGATGGAATGGTCTACTGTACAGCTTCGCATGGCTAACAATTAGAAGATCATACCATTGGGGAGGCTGTCAAAGATTATGGTAGATATCATGTAATATCCCAAATGGGAATGCAGAAGTGCATAACCACATTACTGGAATATCAGGGAGAAATAAAATCATAAAATGTGTTGAAAAAAAAATATCCATCAAAGGAATGAAACAAAAGCAAAAAGGAGCTCTTCTACATCCTCCCAAGCGGGGAAAATGCAACAATTTGACCCTAAAAACGTTATTTTTGGAGATTTTTGTTTTAACAGGAAGAAATAACACCTATTTCCATTAGAATATAGATTTAGGCCCTCACATACAAAATAAAAATAGAAACAAATCTCTTTTGATAAGTTAAACAGACCTCCCGACCTCAAATCAGCTTAAAAATGGCCAAATCCCATGACTTAAGCTATGCAGAATTTACTGAAGAAAATGATAGGATTAATTTCCAAGGTTTTATGTAATAATAGGATATAGAATCATGGATCTAGAGTTTTATTGAACAATATGCTAATAAAGTAAAGATCTGGCCTCCTTATTACATTATAAAGATAACCCGGCAAGGGTTTCTTGAAAGCTTGATGTACAAAAGAGCAGATCTGAATATTCAGCTCTGAAATAATGTAGTATTACTATAAAATTACATAAAAATATCTGAATAATACAATATAGGGATGAAAATCCCTTCTTCTAGCTTTCCGGGAGAAGGGTTGGCCCTTTCCCAGGGAAACTAGCTCAAAAACAAGGGTTTATACCCTGTTGTTGCAGCTCTATGAAAAATGACGTATTTTATACAAGGGACTATGTTGTAGGAGATGAGGAATACTTTGGCCAAGTGCCAAGATGTGAAATGAGCCCAAAAATCTTTCTAGTTGATCTCTCAAGAGAAGGAAGGCTCCCTCTACTGAGGAAGAGACCCAGAAGTGGTGTTATCAAACCTCCACTGTAACACCCTACAACATAGCACTTTTTTTCTACAGAAATAACACTGAATCTGGAGAATTATGTTTGGCCTCAAGCCTTTATGTGGAGCAATACAATGCAAAGCTCTCCCAATAGGCCTCTCAAGGGAAAAGGTGGGATTCCCGCTTGGGAACACTCAGTGCTAAACAACATTGCAACCCTGCTAAATAGCAAGAGGAAGCCAACTCTAAATAGACCAATATCAAAATAATAATCTCATAACATGAATAAAAAGGGCTCCCATCCTCTCCATATACAGTAAGTGAACCTCTTCACATTGGGTTCCATTCATATTTGCTACCAAGCTCATGCAAGTTATCCTCCACTCAAACTGCACTGTTCATCAAGGAGATTCAATGTATCTAGATAGCACTGTTGACTTGGTCAAAGTTGACTAAATCAACACGATCCAAAAGGAGCTCAATCCAGCTGCTTATTCTTCCTCCTTTCACATTAGGAGTGTTATTAAGAGGTTAATGGGCCTCCCTACCCATTTATTGACTAACCTAGTGATAAAACCAACTATAATATTCCATTTAGATGAAGGCTAAATCTTAGGAATATTACAGTCCTCCCCTCCAAAATGTTCCTTGTCCTCAAGAAACTGCATAAGGAAAGAGAAATTCCTCCCCTCCTCTTGTGGCCTCCTCATCAATAGTTCCCACCATTGCTCAAAATAATCTCCAATAAATCTGTCCTCCAATGTTCCCTCCTAAGCATGCAAATCCAAATGGCTTACATCATGAAAAGGTGGAAGGTGTAAGTGGAAACCTTCTTGCTATCCAATGGCCTCCTCAAGGTAGGATTGATGAAAAACATGGGGAATCTCATTCCCAATGATTGACTCCCTCACCCATGCTATCATCCAAATGAAATGATCCATTCTACGTAGCTCATCAAATAAATCATCAACCCCCTGTTTGTGCAATGTAGTGGGACTACAAGGAGAGTTTAGATTGTTCCATTCAAGTTGTTTCTCTCTCCATTTATGGTAAACATGGGGCTATTGCTGATCTTGGGCTGAAATTACATGGCCTCCAAGAATGGCCCAAATTACCCCATCAAACAATCCAGCCATGAAGTGCCTCCTCCAAGAACTCAAGTTCTTCAAATGGCTCCTCCCACATGAAGAAAAGAGATGTGATGTAGAAATCATGGTTTGCCCGTTGCTTCTCCTAAAACATAAAACATGTAAAGTAGGGAGAATCATACTCCCAATGGGCATCTCCAACTCATATGCCACTCTCGAAACAAATCTCCCCATGAACATAAATATATCAGCAATACATGGAAGCAAAAACCAATGGAAACAAGTTGTCATATGACAACTAGAAAGTGGATCAAGGTCCCACACATGGAACCAATGCAGTGCGTCCTTTGCCTGCATCAAATCAAACAATAACAAGTGATTTCCCAGCCATTTTTTTACTACCACAATCATTCTATAATATAGGAAAATGAAAGTACAAAATGGTGTCAATGGTGCACACCAAAAATCATGTGGCTTCCCCCACAATCCACCAATAATATAACCAATCTCAATGCTGCAAATGGCTTCAAGTACATCATCATACAATATGAATTAAGGGATAATCCTCCTTGGCAAAACATTCTTCTCATATAAAGTAAAGAAGTACAAAACATAATGTGGAATTATACCTTCTCTACCATGTACTTGGGACTTTGAGATGAAATGGCTCAACTGGAAATTCTCCCTCACCTCCAAAGAGTAGGGAAGTGGCTGTGACATCCTCTCTATCACCATCCGGGATATGCATCTCTCCATATGTTAAAATATATCATGCTAGATGCCCTCCCAAATGAACTCCTTTTCCAAGGAAAGATATGCATCAAGGTGCATGGAAAGGAAATCCTCATGTGCTGCATGTAGCAGCTTCTCCTTGAGCTCTAAAGCTCTAGTCAAGAAGACTTTTCCATAAGAATAGATGAACAAATTCTCCACCATATACCTATCATCTCCATCAGAGTCATCAATAGTCATTCAAGCAATAATATCCTTGGAGTGCTCTACCAAGAGTTGAGACCTCCAATATGGATCAATCCTCCTAATAGATAGCACTGGTGATCTGCAATGTGAAACTCTCCTTAGGGTGCAGCCTTTTCCTTTGACATCCCTCATGCCAAATTCATCCTCCAATTTTCTACCATGCCCATCATGCAGCTTCTCATGCTCAAAAATATGTAGGGATCTTTGGAATTTGGTCTCCCATGAGAAGCCCTCATCTAAAAAGAATCTCTCAATCTTGGCCAATGTAAGCTTGACTGGCCTCCATCTACTCTAACGTATGGAGGGTTTCTTCCTCAAAGGAAGCACCCTCTATTTCTCCAAATCCATCGAGCAGCTCCCTTGCACCATGAAGATGCTATCCTCCATCACTGCAGCAACTTCTGTCATCGTAGTACATATAGTGAGACTGGGCGGTGCTGAAAATGGGAGAATGTCTCCCTCCTCCTTGAGACTATCCCAAACTCTCTATGCTATACTAGACTCCTCCAAAGTCTTCACCCGTTCGGAATCTAAGAGTTGTGAACCAAATGGAAAGATGTCTCTCATCAACTCCAGATCCGGTGGCCTCCCAAGTGGAATTCCTCCATGTAATGAGACATCAATGTCAAGAGTAGACTGTATATATGGATGGGAAATCTTTCCCTTGACCTCACAGCGTAAATCAGCCTCCCTCTTCCTTGCATAATCTCTCTGAAGTAGATAGGGGTGTGTACTCCTCATCAGTTGATGTTGACCTTCATCCCTACCTTCTTCTTCCATCTGCAATGTCCCACAATCATGTTGTTCAAAGATTGTGTCTTTACCTCCATATGTGAGATCCCAGGGAACTATTTGCAATGATGCAAGAAATCCTCGTGTTGGAGCATGTTCTCCTCCTTCCTCTGCATGAGGCACTGGATATGCTCTAGATGTGTCAGCACTTTTTCCCCCATCCTTCTCTTCTTCTTCACTATGAGTGGGATTCAACTGCTCAATAAGAGATCCTCCTTTGAAAAAGGAACCTTCATGCCTTCTTGTTCAAATTCATGAAACAAATATCTTGCCCCTAGCAAGGTGTCATGCAAGATGTGAGTTTCTCCAACATTTTTCTGAAATGGATTTGAGTTTGTAGGTCCTTCCAACCCATGCAATAGTTTCAGTTTTTTTGGTTTGATTGTTTCAGAATGTTTTCCATCAAACCTTTCCATCAATCCCTAAGTGAACTTTCCAAAATAAGAAGCATTGACATGTTTCAATGAAAATGAGTCAAACATCCACCAAGCATAGGCCTTACCTTCAAAATGCAGCACTGCAGCTCTGATGGCTTCATCTTCAGAAATTTGGTGCTGCTGCAAATAGGTATGTAACTCCTCCACACAAGCTTTGGCTGAACAAGTTGGGGATCCATCAAAGGTAGATAGATAAAATCTATCCATGTCATCCTGCATACTTCTCTCCACCTTGATCTTGCAGAACTCTTGGAAACTGATATGATCTTTAAACCTTTTAGTTTGAGATTCATATTCTTGAAGAAAATTACTAAGAGTTTCCCTCCTTAGCATTCCCTCTTCTTCCATCTCTCTCATAGTAGATTTGGGCATTATACTACACTATGTATCATAGGGTGTGGCTACATGCTCACACTCCTCATTTGAGAATCTAAAGTTGGCTCTAGATACAAACTCCTTTGGAGACTTCATCTCCCTTCTTATCCTCTTCAAATATCCTTGGATGCTCTATATAGGTTTTGGAAGAAGCCTTGAGAGCCTCTCCTCCTTCCTTCCTCCACATAATGGAGACTTATTACTGTTCATCTCTTTTTTTCTTGATAGCATAATGGCTTGAGTGCATAAGCTGAGCCAAGATTATGCTTTGATACCACTGTAATATCCCAAAATGGGAATGCAGCAGTGCATAAGCACAATAATGGAATAGCAGGGAGAAATAAAATCACAAAATGTGTTTAAAAATACATAACCATCAAATGAATGAAACAACAACAAAAAGAAGCTCTTCTACATCCTCCCAAGTGGGGAAAATGCAGCAATTTGACCCTAAAAAAGTTATTTCTGGAGATTTGCGTTTTAACAGGAAGAAATAATTCTTGTTTCTTTTAGAATATATATTTAGGCCCTCACATAAAAAACAGGAACAAAAACAAATCTCTTTTGATAAGTTAAACAGACCTCCCAGCCTCAAATCAGCTTAAAAATGGCCAAATCCCATGACTTAAGCTATGCAGAATTTACTGAAGCAAATGATAGTGTTAATTTCTGAGGGTTTTTGTAATAATAGGATATTGAATCATGGATCTGGAGTTTTATTGAACAATATTCTTATAAAATAAAGATCTGGCCTCCTTATTACATTATAAAGATAACCCGACAAGGGGTTGTGGAAGGTGTAAGTGGAAACCTCCTTACTGTCCAATGGCCTCCTCAAGGTAGGAGTGATGAAAAACATGGGGAATCTCATTCCCAATTAGTGACTCCCTCACCCATGCTATTATCCAAATTAAATGAGCCATTCTACGTAGCTCATCAAAGAAATCATCAACCCCTGATTTGTGCAATGTAGTGGGGCTGCAAGGAGAGTTTAGATTGTTCCATTTAAGTTGTTTCTCTCTCCATTTATGGTAAACATGAGGTTGTTGCTGATCTTGGGCTGAAATGACATGGCCTCCAAGAATGGCCCAAGTTACCCCATCAAACAATCCAGCCATGAAGTGCCTCCTCCAAGAACTCAAGTTCTTCAAATGACTCCTCCCACATGAAGAAAAGAGATGTGATGTGGCAATCATGGTTTTCCCACTTCTTCTTTTGAAACATACGACATGTAAAGTAGGGAGAAGCATACTCCCAATGGGCATCTCCAACTCATACCCCACTCTCCAAACAATGCTCCCCATGAACATAAAGATATCAGCAATACATGGAAGCAAAAACAAATGGAAACAAGTTGTCATATGACAACTGGAAAGTGGATCAAGGTCCCACACATGGAACCAGCGCAGTGCATCCTTTGACTACATCAAATCAAAAAATAACAAGTTATTTCCTAACCACTTTTTTGCTACCACAATTATTTTGTAAGATAGGAACATGAAAGTACAAAGTGGTGTCAATGGTGCACACCAAAAATTATGTGGCTTCCCCCACAATCCACCAATAAGATAGCCAATCTCAATGTTGCAAATCACTTAAAGTACATCATCATACAATATGAAAGAAGGGATAATCCTACTTGGTACAACATGCTGCTCATATAAAGTAAAGAAGTACAAAACATAATGTGGAATTATACCTTCTCTACCATGTACTTGGGACCTTGAGATGAAATGGCTAAACTGGAAATTCTCGCTCACCTCCAAAGAGTAGGGAAGTGGCTGTGACATCCTCTCTATCACCATCCTGGGTATGCATCTCTCCATATGCTGAAATATGGCATGCTGGATGCCCTCCCAAATGAACTCCTCTTCCAAGGAAAGATATGCATCAAGGTGCATGGAAAGGAAGTCCTCATGTGTTGCATGTAGCAGCTTCTCCTTGAGCTCCAAAGCTCGAGTCAAGAAGACTCTGCAATAAGAATAGATGACCACATCCTCCACCATATACCTATCATCTTCATCAGGGTCATCAAGAGTAATGCAAGCACCAAAATCCTTGGAGTACTCTACCAAGAGTTTAGACTTCCAATATGGATGAATCCTCCTAAGAGATAGCATTGGTTATATGCAATGTGAAGCTCTCCTCAGGTTGTTGTCTCTTCCTTTGAAATCCCTCATGCCAAAGTCATCCTCCAATTTTCTGACATGCCCATCATGCCGCTGCTCATGCTAAAAAAGAAGTAGGGATATTTGGAATTTGGTCTCCCATGAGAAGCTCTCATCCAAAAAGAATCTCTCAATCTTAGCCAATGTAAGCATGAATGGCCTCCATCTACTCCAATGTATGGAGGATTCCTTCCTCAAAGGAAGTGCCCTCTATTTCTCCAAATCCATGGAGCATCTCCCTTGCAGCATGAAGGTTCCATCCTCCATCATTGCAACAAATTCTGTCAGCACAGTATAGTGAGTGTGGGTGGTGCTGAAAATGGGAGAATGTATCCCTCCTCCTTGAGACTATCCCAAACTCTCTACGCTATGCTAGACTCCTCCAAAGTCTTCACCCCTCCATAATTTAAGAGTGCTGAACCAAATGGAAAGATGTCTCTCATCAACTATAGATCTGGTGGCCTCCCAAGTGGAATTCCTCCATGTAATGAGACATCAATTTCAAGAGTAGAATGTATATATGGATGGGAAATCTTGCCCTTTCCCTCACAACATAAATCAGCCTGCCTTTTCCTTGCATAAGCTCTCTGAAATAGATAGAGTTGTGTGCTCCTCATCAATTGAAGCTAACCTTCCTCCCTACCTTCTCCTTCCATCTACAATGTCCCACAATCATGTTGTTCAATGATTGTGTCTTGACCTCCATATGTGAGATCTTTGGGAACTCTTTGCAATGATGCAAGAAATCCTCCTGTTGGAGCATGTGCTCCTCCTTCCTCTGCATGAGGCACTATATATGCTCTAGATGTGTCAATTTTGTTGCCCCCATCCTTCTCTTCTTCTTCAATATGAGTGGGAGTCATCTGCTTAATAAGAGGATCCTCCTTTGAAAAAGGAACCTTCATGCCTTCTTGTTCAAAGTCATGAAACATAGATCTTGCCTCTAGCAAGGTGTCATGCAAGATGTGAGTTTTCCAACATTTTTCTGAAATGGATTTGAGTTCGTAGGTCCTTCCAACCCACGCAAAAGTTTCATTTGTTTTGGTTTGATTGCATTAGGGGAATTTTGAGGTCTAAAATGGGCCTCCTAAGGAAATTATAAAATAATAGTGGAAAAAATCAAATAAGATTTGATGACATCATCAAATTTTAGAGGGAAAAATGGAAAAACTACTTTTTCAACTCATATTTTCAACTTATCTCCCAAATTTTTTACTCAAATTTCGAGCGGGAGTACTCGTTGGATGACAAATTTAATTCCCTATCCAAGGAGTACCCATGTTGCATACTTTCGATGGGTCCTACTACACGAAAAATGAGAAATACATAAAAAAAACGTGATTATAATCATGTTTTTTATGTATTTCTTATTTTTCGTGTAGTAGAGTTCATCGAAAGTATGCAACATGGGTACTCCTTGGATGAGAAATTAAATTTCGCATCCAATGAGTACTCCCGCTCGAAATTTGAGTAAATATTTTGGGAGATAAGTTGAAAATACGAGTTGAAAAAGTAGTTTTATTATTTTATTATTTTTTAATATTTTTACCCTTTTATTTAAAAAATGGTGAATCATCCCCCATGGTTGACATCATCATCTTGAATCCTATTGGTTGTTATAAAGTTTATTTTTGTTGTACATTTTTCTTAGGAGGCCTATTTTACACCTCAAAATTCCCCTAATGTTTCAGAATGTTTTCCATCAAACCTTTCCATCAATCCCTTAGTGAACTTTTCAAAAGAAGAAGTATTAACATTTTTCAATAAAAATGACTCAAACATCCACCAAGCTTAGGCCTTACCTTCAAAATGCAGCGCTGCAACTCTGATGGCTTCATCTTTAGAAATTTGGTGCTGCTACAAATAGGTGTGTAACTCCTCCAACCAAGCTTTAGTTGAACAAGTTGGGGATCCATCAAAGGTGCATAGAGAAAATATATCCATGTCATGCTGCTTGCTTCTCTCCACCTTGATCTTGCAGAACTCTTGGAAAGTGATATGATCTCTAAACCTTTAAGTTTGAGATTCATATTCTTGCAGAAAATTACTAAGAGTTTCCCTTCTTAGCGTTCCCTATTCCTCCATCTCTCTCATAGTAGATCTGGGCATTCGAATACACTGTGTATCATAGGGTGTGTTTGCATGTTCACACTCCTCATTTGAGAACCTAGAGTTGGCTCTAGATACAAACTCCTTTGGACACTTCATCTCCCTTCTTATCCTCTTCAAATCTCCTTGGATGCCCTGTATAGATTTTGGAAGAAGCTTTGAGAGCCTCTCCTCCTTCCTTCCTCCACATAATGGATTATTCTTGCTATTCACCTCTTATGTTCTTAATAGCATAATGGATTGAGTGCACAGGCTCAACCAAGATTATGCTTCGATACCACTGTAATATCCCAAAATGGGAATGCAATAGTTTATAAAAAAAATACTGGAATAGCAGGGAGAAATAAAATCATAAAATTTGTTGAAAAACACATAGCCATCAAATGAATTAAACAACAGCAAAAAGAAGCTCTTCTACATCCTCCCAAGTGGGGAAAATGCAGCTATTTGACCCTAAAAAAGTTATTTATGGAGATTTGTGTTTGAACAGGAAGAAATAATGCTTGTTTCCCTTAGCATATAGATTTAGGTCCTCACATAAAAAAGTGGAATAGAAACAAATGTCTTTTGATAAGTTAAACAAACCTCCTGGCCTCAAATCAGCTTAAAAATGGCCAAATCCCATGACTTAAGCTATGCAGAATTTACTGAAGAAAATGATGGCATTAATTTCTGAGAGTTTTTGCAATAATAGGATAGAGAATCATGGATCTGGAGTTTTATTGAACAATATGCTAATAAAATAAATATCTAGCCTCCTTATTACATTATAAAGATAACACGGCAAGGGTTTCTTGAAAGCTTGATGTACAAAAGAGAAGATCTGAATATTCAGCTCTAAAATAATGCAGTATTACTACAAAATTACATAAACATAGCTGAATAATGCAATATAGGGATGATAATCCCTTCTTGTAGCTTTCCGGGAGAAGGGTTGGCCCTTTCCCAGGGAAACTAGCTCAAAACAAGGGCTTAAACCCTGCTATTACAGCTCTATGAAAAATGACGCAATTCCTACAAGGGACTGCACTGTAGGAGATGAGGAATACTTTGGCCAACTACCAAGATGTGAAATGAGCCAAGAAATCTTCCTAGCTGATCTCTCAAGAGAAGGAAGGCTCCCTCTACAGAGGATCAGACCTGGAAGTGATGTTATCAATCCTCCACTGCAACACCCTTCAACACAGCACTATTCTGCTACAGAAATAACGCTGAAGCTAGATACTGATGCTTTGCCTTAAGCCTAGATTTGGAGCAATATAGTTGAAAGCTCTCCCAAGACGCCTCTCAAGGGAGGAGGTGGGATTCCCACTTGGGAACACCTAGTGCTAAACATTGTTGTAACCCTACTAAATAGCAAGAGGAAGCCAAGTCTAAACAAACCAATATCAAAATATCCAATGATGCTTCCCATACTTCTCACATTGCATGTTTCAGAAAAAAAATTGGGCCAGCCTTGATTGCCATGTTACACCATTTGTTTTCAAATGGGAGGAGCCATTTGGAAAGCTTGAGCTTTTTGGGGAGGCACCCCATGGGTGTTGGATTTGATGGGATGGCTTGGGTCTCACTTGAATATCATTATGTTTCAGCCATATATCAGCAGCAGCCCCATATGTATCATGAGGAGGGAGAGACACATTGGGAGGATGTGTCCTTTGGAGGGGAAGACCTCCATACTTTTTGCAGCACATGCTCTAAGGGGAGTATGGAAGAAGATATGGTCACCATGATGAGAAAGTTGTTTTTCCATGAGGTGAACCATATGATTGATGGGATGCCATATGATGATGACTTCCAACTCATCACATATGAGATGTTTTGGGCCAGCTTGATTTGCAGCGCTGAAGGAGAGATCTTTGGAGATATAGACTTCATCTTGCCACTTGAGGGAAACACTAGTGCAGCCCAAGTTCAGCTTTCACTCCATACTTACCATAGGTGGAGAAGGGGATAGCATGGGGTAGGCTATAAAGCTTACCATGTTCAAATTTGTAGCCCACCTATTCTACATGGACTCAAGGTGGAGGATTATTTTCCGGAGTTGTCTAGTTGCAAGGTGATTAATTTTGCATGGTTGATTGCTTGGGGATGGAGGATGCACATGGGGAGAATATATCCCAACATATTTCATACTCCATGCCTTGGGAGGACCTCTAGACAACACTTTGCCACTCTCTTGAGCACTTCACACTTTCATGATGATGGCTTGGAAGCCAATTTACATGCTGAGGAGAAGCAATGTGAGAGCCTAATTGATGAGATAGCATCCTATTTCTTGGAGGAGAACATCATACATGGGTGTTGTAGTAGAGGAGAAGAGGAATCAGTCTACCCTTGCACTTTCTTGAGGACAAGCAATATTTGGGAGGGGAGGACTGTAATGTTCCAAATTTTTCATTAAGTTAATTGGAACATTAATTTTGATTTCCTATTTATAAATAGAATAAAATGGGTAAGGGGGCCCATGAAGAAGCATAATAAACACTCCAAATGTGCAAAGGGGCCACTTAAGTGGCTTATTGTTCATCTCCTAGTGTGAAAAGGGGAAAATATAAGAAGACTAGGTCTAGTTTGACCAAGTCAAACAACGTTGCATGGAGGGAGTGAGTCACCTAGTGGGACAACGTAGTTTTCATAGAGAGATATATTGGATGAGAGAAACCCTAATGGGTGGGGTCCATAACAAGGAAGCATTCTCTTGATATAAAAGGGGAAAGGAGAGCCATTGCTCATTTTGTTTAATATTTCGATTTTGCTCTCTTCAGTTGTTCAACTGAGATAGCTTGTGCTGCTCAGCACAAGGGAGATTTCTATTTAGAAGTTTCCTCTCCTTCATTGGGAAGCTTTGGAGGACCTGATATTCATTCTCCTCACATCCAGGCTTGAGGCCAAGGTGACCATCTTCAACTACAGTGTTTTCCAGCTTGGCAGAAACATTGAGTTGCTGAGGTTGCAGTGAGGAATTCATCATCACCCATTTCCGGAGCTAGTTTTGCAAAGGAGGAGCTAATTCTTTCTCTAGGAGATCATTGAGGAAGATCCCGGGGCTTTATTGTAGATTTTGGCATTGGGCCACTTATCTCATCTCATACCTAGTGCTGTCTCTTCCTCATACTACGTTATCTTCAGAGGGAAGTTACATGAGGGGTTCACACAGTGGATCGGTGAGTGTAATCTTCAGTGAAGGGAGCAGCCTTTGACTTAGAAGATCATTGGAGGAGGTTTCTACATCATTTTCTGCATTTCCATCCTTCTCCATTATTGTATTGTATTTGAGTTGCTGCTGCTACCCAGCAACTCCAGTATTTTTCCATTTAGTGTATTTTGGCCAATCCCTTGGAGGATTGTGGTAGTATTGTTTTCAGGGGTTGAGATCTTGCTCCCCCACTTTAATTGAGCCTGTCATTGCTATATCATTGTAATTATATCAGTCTGCAATCATTTCTTACTATAGACTGTGCAGTCATAGCTTGTAGCTGGGTTGTGTAGATGTGTACTTTTATTGTTGCATATACATTGGTCTTGAGGCTGATCTAGCTTATCTTGAGAGGGCTTTCCTCAAGTTCTTGTACATCTATTTGTTGCTGCACATAAAATAAGGCTATGCACTCTTCTCACTCTATATGTATTGATGTTTCATTGCTGCTTCTTGTAGAAGTTCATATATTGTTGTAGCTCTCCATTTGAGCATTCTTTGAGGGACCTAGTTTGGGAAGATCTGTATAACCCCTCTAGGCTTATTTCTTTGAGCTAATATTCTGGGATAGTCATGTATGAAGAGTAAGAAATGGGATTCAAGTCCTGATTCAGCTTATTCTTGCATTAAATTCCTTATATAGCGTCCTTGAGGACCAATTTGCAGAAATTCCCAAAAAGGGATATTACATTCACTGATGGGTTCTCGGGCTACCATCAGATCAGGATCGCACCTGAAGATCATAGAAAAACTACATTCACCATTGAATAAGGATCCTTCCAGTACACTATCATGCCATTTGGGCTCAAGAATGCCCCTGCCATCTTCTCACGGGTGGTGGTCACAATATTAAAGGAATTCATCGACAAGTTCTTGGAGGGGTATTTTGATTATTGGACAATATTTGGTTTGGTAAAGAATCACATCTCAAACCTGCGCATGATGTTAGATGCCTGTAGGAAGCACCAGATTTCCATGAATATTAAGAAGTTAATATTTTGCGTACCTTTAGGGATCTTGCTAGGCCAAATAGTCTGTCGGCAGGGACTGATGGTTGACCCCACCAAGGTCGCAGTTATCATCAACTTAGTAGTCCCCACAACTGAGAAAAAATTGTGCTCTACCCTTAGGCATACATGCTACTACAGGAAGTTAATTCAAGAATATGAACTAATCACAACACCCATGGAGAAGTTGCTAAAGAAGGATGTTTCGTTCTTTTGGGATGCGGGGTTTCAGAGGAGCTTTGAGTTGCTCAAGGAGAAGATGGTCTCTGCACCTATCCTTATATTTCTTGATTGGGCAAAGGTTTTCCATGTACATGTAGATGCTTCAGGGATTGCCCTGGGAGTTGTCCTTACATAGCCTCGGGAAGAAGACATCGAACTTCCAGTTGCATTTTCTATTAGAAAACTCTCTAGTGCAAAGCACAACTACTCTACTACTAAGCATGAGGGGTTGGCCATGTTATAGGCCCTGCAGAAATACTGGAATTATCTGTTAGGAGGGCACTTCAAGATGTTTACAGATCACTCAGCTTTGAAGTACCTAGTGAATAAGCCTGTGTTGGGGGGAAAGATTTGCTAATGGCTACTGCTATTTCAAGAATATGACTTTCAGATCATCATGAAGCTAGGGAAACTAAATGTCAAGCCAGACCACTTATCCTAAATCAAAAGTGGCGAAGAGCTGACCAACTTAGAAGAAGGATTTTCGGATGCGAAACAATTTTCTATTAAGGTAGTTGATGCACACTTCGCCGACATCATTCACTTCTTAACTACGGGAATGGCACCTGCAGAGTATTCAGTACAATAGAAGAAAGAGCTGGTAACCCGCATAACGGATTTTACCATCATAGCGGGCCACTTGTATAAGCTGGGAGCTGATGAGGTGCTGCGAAGATACATTTTGGAGCATGAAAGACATGCCATCTTAGCAGAAGCCCATGTGGGTGTAGCAGGAGGACACTACGCAGGGAAGGTGATGGTGCAGAAGATCTTGAGAGCTGGGCTATGTTGGCCCACACTTCATAGCGACTCTCACGATTATTTCAAATCCTATGACACATGCCAAAGGATAGGAAGACCGTCGCACAGAGACGAAGTGCCCCTGCAACCGCACATGGCCCTGCAAGCATTTGACAAATGGGCCCTCGACTTCGTTGGGCCCATCAACCTGCTAGGGAAGAAGATAGGTGCATGTTACATCATCATTGGGACTAATTATGTAACCAGATGGGCTGAGGCGCAAGTTGTGAAGGATTGCACTTCCAATACTGTTGCACATTTCATTTTTGAACATATTCTAACCAGGTTTGGCTGTCCAAAGATCTTGATGAGAAATAGAGGTATGCATTTTGTTAACGAAACAATACAGGCCTTGACTGCAGAATTTTAGATCCACCACACAAAAGCTCTTGTTGTGGCTCTCACTAACTTCTTGGTTGTAAAAATTGCAATAGCATGGGAGGTAGCGGGTTCAATTAGCGGCAAGAGATAAAGAAGTGAATTATGTTGGCAAAGTGTGCATCAACTACCTTAATAGCAAACAGCTACACATTGGGTCGTCCTTATTCTAGGTTGCTCAGCTCTTCGCCACTTTCGATTCAAGATAAGTGGTCTGGCCTGACATTTAGTTTCCCTAGCTTCATGATGATCTCAAAGTCATATTCTTGAAATAGCAGCAGCCATCGGCAAATCTCCCCCCCTGACACAGGATTAATCCGAGTGATCTGTAAACATCTTGAAGTGCCCTCCTAACAGATAATGCTGGTATTTCTGCAGGGCATATACCATGGCCAACCCCTCGCACTCAGTAGTAGAGTAGTTGTTCTCTGCACTAGAGACTTTTCTACTAGCAAATGCAACTAGATGGTCGATGTCTCCTTCCCTAGGATGCGTAAGGAAAACTCCCAAGGAAATCCCTGAAGCATCTACATGTACATGGAAAACCTTTTCCCAATCAAGAAATATAAGGATAGGTGCCAGACAATTGTCAAACAACCAATTTCCAGCCAATTTATCAGAGGGTGTAATGACTGGGATGGATGACAGCATATGAGGCTAAGCGGCATGCAAGACCAGGTTAGGTGTTTTATTAGGAACCTCATGAAGGTCTGACTCAGATGAAGGCTATGGAATTTTGTTGAGTACAGAGACATTCTTTTCATTTACTTCAAAATCAGAAGAGGGCAGTGAGGACTTACCCGAGTGATAGAGATCACGTGATGCTAGAGAAGACTTTCGTTTGATGGATCCTTGCCGAAAATTCCTAACCGCCCCTGATACCAATGTCGTTGTGGACACTAACCCATAAGATAACCAGTCTAATGGAAAATTAGGCACCGAAAAGGCACACCCAAAAATTTCACCCGCTTTCTGTGTCGCCTCTACCCCCAGATTAGATCCACATCACTAGCAAGACCACTTGCAAAGTTAACCTCCACTAGCAACCATGCAATTCGCTTATTAATAGTACCCAATATCCTGCGGTCAACATGCTTCATTCTGCAAATGGAATCACCAATGGTCGTCACAGCCTTGAGCATCCAAAATTCCAGAGGAAGTCCCAATGGCTTGACCCACACAAGTCAATTTTTAGGAGTCTCTAGTACGTGATTAAACCCTAAATACCATGGTACTAACTGCATGAAACTCCTACCCCTCACCTATGTCCTCTGCAGGATCTTGGCACAGTCGTCTTCATGCATCAACTCTATGCTAAACCAGGAATTAATCATCATACTCACCTTTGGATTGTATCCTAAAATGGGGCTTGATGATAGTTTCACCCATTCTGCCATGTGTGCCTCCAGCATATTAGAAAACAACCACCTCCCGATCAAAGCCCGCTTTTGTAAACTAGCCACTTGCCCCCACAGGTCATCGTATTCCAGAATGAATTGCTTTATTTCAGAAGCAGGTTTGTGGCACCTATGACTTGTGCCACGTCCATGTCCCCGTCACCCACCTTGTGCTCCCTTATCTACGTTGTCATCATGATCCGATGTGGCCCTCAACGACCCAGTATGAGTCAGAGGGTCTACCTCCTTCCTCCTGTCCACCTCATCCATATGGGCCCTTTCCGCTACCACCGTAGCAAAAATAAGTGCTTCATGGCCCAGAGGTGTCAGATGAAAAGATGTCACAAACCTCCGCCATGCTTATTAAGACCCAAAATCGATCACCTTCCTTAAACATCTATCACCAGTAAATGCCTCAACCACCCAAATTAAATTACCAGCTCACAAAATGTCCCCCTCTATCCTACCCAAGAAGAATTTTCCAGACCCTCCATAAATAGAAGCCGGCTTCCCAATAACGAATGTCAAATATCTAAGAAACTGTCGACATCATTCAAAAAATCCTTAGGAAAAACATCCTTCCATCTTTAACGTCGCATGCTCCATCGTTTGTTCGAAAATGGATTGTGCACATGATTGTTGGATGGATAATCTCATGCCATAAAGAGGAGCCGCCACCCCAGCACATACACAGCCTGGATACAATGTGGTGGCATATGAACACCTCGAGAATATGAGACCGAACACGCATGTCGCATCCAAGTGCATTAACCATTGAAACGTTCAAGACACCACCAGCATAATCAAGTCAGAGATGGCAATATTGGAAACAATCCCACTCCTGGAAAAAATATCGCACACCAGAAAACCCAGGGTGGCAAAAAAAGTTGACGGAAAAACCAGTAGACTGATAACCTTTCGTTGCCAACCATGGACTCTACTAACCAGTGAGACTAATGAACATCAGCAATCGACACTACACATGACAACAACAACAACATCCTGCGCAATGCCACCACCTAAAACAAAAGGGGAACCCAAAATCTTTACACGGACAGGAGATAATGAAGGAGTCAATCCACTTATGCCATAAGATTGTCCATTTGGACTGAATCGAGGAATATTGTGAATGAAGAAGCTTGGTAGTCTCATGTATTGGGAGCCTATTTCCACGAATTTGCATCTGAATGCCTATAACTATCCACACTATGTGTCCTAAAAATGGCAACAAGAATGATACACGTTGTAATAGTTAATATCCCTATCAAGCTAACCTTCCCACACCATTCTGAAATCATAATGCACCAAAAGCCCTCAAACCACCACCTCACACCGAAAAAGATCCCATAGACACCCTTTGTCAATGAATAATACTACCCTGTGAGGTATGGATATGCTATACTCTTAAAGATCCAAAGTGTAATTTCTACCCTACACTCACACCTCAGAGAGCTTGAACAGCCAATACTCCCTTAGAGACCAAACCAGTCGAACCCCAAAACCACTATGCCCGCAGCATTTTCATCAGAAAGACAAAAAAAACTTGTTGCATCAAGGGATGAACGACTTACTGGTGCATGTTGCTTTTTAAGCAAGCTTTCTTCCATGACATTGAACAAATCGACTCCCTGTCGGGCAACAGGAATCCCAGAACTCTTGAAAAAAACACGGTTAGCAGTTTCACCGTATTGAGGTTCAATGGTGCTTCTTCATAACGCCTAGTCACCATCTGCTCATTTGAATGTATGGAGTGCCACCGTCGGTGACGATGCTAATTACACTTCCCCTCTAATTTCCCATTTACAATTCCTTTAATGATAAGCAGCTCAAGTCATTTGGATAAGATCGGCCTCTGCTTTGTCTGTACACTTTATTTACCATTAATCCGGTTCTTCCCATGCATTTGCATTGATATGATTAGAGTGGGTGCCAGGTGGTCGTGTCACTCGCCACCTTACTGCGAAATTATTGAATCTTAGCTAATCATAATAGGCCCATAAATGAGCAATATCTGCATAGTGGGTTGTGTCTGATTTTCTGGTCCAGATCTCACAGAGCTTGATTTTCCATAGAAAAGTACACTGGTTCACTGTGCTTTACATATTTCATGTCATCCGTTTAGGGGACAGTGTGCAGCGCCAATATGCTACTACTACCAAATTGCAAAGGAATCTTTGTCTTCCAACACTTGTTGCCTTGGTGACATCCAATTGGACAATTGTGGAACATGTAACTCAAGGAAAGAGTTGGAAATGCATTGCACACATTTCTTTAATTCGAATAAAATGAGTGTATTTTAAAAGACAGTTTGAGAGCTGCGAATTTAATGGTAAGTTTGATGTTACCAAAATTTTTGCTAATTTTTTTTTTCTTTCTTTCATGCATATATATATCTCTGAGAATGACTTTCCTGGTTATATATATATATATATCCTTTACAAGTAATAATTAATATTTTAAAATAAATTTATAATTTATACGTAAAAGTAATGATTAAAATATATGTTTGCTTTTAGGTTATTTAGAGAGATAGAATATGTACATTTTTGTAGGTTTGAGTAGTTAAATCATAGTATGAAAGTAAGGTTTTTGTTCACAAACAAGAAAGTTCATACAACAGTTTAGTGTTTAACTTAGCTATGATTTTAAAATTAAATGATGAAAGATAATCTTTCCCTTTACATAGTGCTCCTAAATTATTTAAAATAATATGATTTTCCTTAAATAATAAAAACATTCAACTTAATTCATAACTATTAATCAATAATAATTATCTTCATTACTAATTGATAATTAAATTACAATAAATTTTACTATTTAAAAATATTTCTCTATTTCCCTAATATATAGCTCAACACCCTAACATATATAGCTCAATTTAAATTACATAATATAATGTTGAAATATTCCCTATTTAACCTAAAAATCATATGCGACAATACTTGTGATTTTACGTAAAAATAATAATGATAAAGATAAAAATATATCACACAAATACTAACCCAACCCAATTACTAATTCATTCATCACTTGAAAAAAAAACTAAACCCTTTTGTATCCTAAAGCTACTTCATTATTATTATATTATTATTAAATATATCATCCCTTAAAGTAAGTACGAAAGTACCAAATTAAATTATAGTCTTACCCACAAGCTCTGCATTGTTCTTTAATGGTAATACTTTCGATGAGGCCCTCAGAAAATGTATGAATATAAAAATTTATGGAATGGCTAGTATATCCTAACTCTACATCATTATTATAATATCGCTTTCCTTGAAATAAGTACGAAGATACCAAATTAAATTATTTTATCGTTGGTCTTACCCTCGAACACTGCATTGTTCTTGAATGGTGATACTTTCAATATTTCAAGTCACTGAAAAAAAATCTCTCGTTCCAACCAGTAAATAAAATATATTATCATAAGTGGATTATTGCTTTGCCTAAACTTTATTTTATATTTTATATTTTATTTCAATTTTATTTTATATTTTTATCCTAAATGATTTTTTTTATAGGGCTATTTTATGGTAGATGATTTTGTTATGTAATTATGTTAATTTATGATTGTTAATAGTAATTAATTAAAATAAAAGGATAATAAAATAATTCATGTCCTGTTTACATTTTTAAAAATAGTTACAAAAAATTATAAATAATTTAGTAATGTGGATGTGTATAGTAGTTTGATTAAGAGTATGTATTTTCTCTTAAGAGGTCATAGGTTCAAAACTAGAGGGATAGAGTTTGTATGCTTTCATAAATTTAGGGGGTCTCATACACTAATTTGGTGTTTCACTAGGAGTAAATTGCATGATAATAATACTAATAATAATAAGAACTCATTTAAAGCATAACATTTATTAATTTAGAACCATAATATTTAAAAAAAAAGTAAGCCTCATTATGAGAAAACTCTGTTGAATGAAAAGTAAAACCTTACAATGAAAATGCATCAAATACATATTCGAATAATCTAAGCATCAAAACACATATTGGAATTAGTTCACAACAAGTACTAGACTAATTGTTTTCTTTCGAAATTGGTAGGAATGGCTTATTTTCATTAAGATTTTAGAAATAGTTCTCAAATTTTATAAGAAAGGAGGAAACCTTTCACTTTGGTGGCCATGGGTATATAAAATTAATTTGCAACTATTCTGGGGACATCATGGCTTCCCAAATATAGTTAAAAATATTTACCTTATTGCCTTTTGTCCTACTTATATTTTACATATTACATTAAAAAAATGAATGTAGAATTTATCACTATATCCAACCCTTTTCTTGCAGATAGGAATCCAAAATGTTGGAATAACATGAAATGATTAAAATCCTGCCAAACAATAAATTTTCTATTGTGACTATACATTTGGCTTCCCACCCTTTCGGTCATCAGAATAACTATCTCTCTTGTACTCAATGTCTCTTTCAACTTTGCAAAAACTTCCTGTGATAGCTTTGGTTCCTCCATATTACCTATTTTGAGTAGGGTACCTTTCTTGATTAATTTTTTAATTAAGGAGTACAATTTTTTGTAGGTGTTCAGGGAGAATTGTGTACCGTTTTGGGCTCTTGTGACCAGCACAATTTAGCTAGAGTTCAACTTCCTCTCTGGAGTGTGTCTAGGTATTCATGTGATGATTTTTTAAATCATCAAAAGCAATGTGTACTCCCTTAAATTGACTTTTTTTGTTTAGATTGATTTTCTAATGATAGTAGTTGAGACAACCTTGGATAAACATACTTGGTGACAACCTTGAATTCTTCATGCATATCAATAGAGAATTCTTCGAACTTGATAGGATGCCTCTTTCTTTTTTATTTATTTCATTTTATTCTTCTAGAGTTTCATTCTTAGTCTTGTGCTCCTCAATTTCTTCAGCTAGATCTTTAATATATTTCTTTATAGCCCATGTAAATGTTGCACAACCAAAAGTAATGGGTGTCAGATCTTCACCAATGTTAGTGAGTATAGTGTCCCTATGGTTACAAAATATTAAGAAACACTAGGTATATGGGGTATTTTAACATTTTTTTTTTATGATTGTCCCATGATCCTATCATAGTTGAAAGTATTTAAATTAGTGAGCTTTTTGGATTTAGAAGTGGTGAATCTTCCTTGGCCTAGTTCTTCTATAGGAAAATTCCCTTATTAATGGCTCACTACAAGTGTTGGGAGAACTTATATCCATAGGGTCTATGTTTGTGCCTCTTCATGTGTCTTCACCTTTTCTCCTATGTTCTTCATTTTCTTTCCTCTTCTGCTTTTGTCATCCTTATGTCTTTCTCTCTCTTCTTTTTCTCATCTTTCTCCATTAGGAGTGTGTGTCTCTCTTATTATTCCTCCTCTCTCTTTCTCTTTATTAATAGTGTTGTTGCCACTTCCACCTCAAGCCTCTATTTTTATTTTCTTTCTTTCTTAGCCTCTTGGTGTTCTTTGAGATTTTGTTGGTATTCTACTTTGTTGGCTCTCAAAAACAATACTTGGTTAAATTTTTGGGCCCTTACATATATTTCTTTGTCTTTATAGGTTTTGGATTCATGTAGTCACCTATACTTGTAATATTTATAATGCTTGTATGCAATTTATATGGGATTACACTTGTGATAAAATTCCTCCCTGAAATAGAAAGTCATCAAAATGTTAGCTTTAACCTCTCGTTATATGACATATTTGAAGTTGTAAGATCTTAGGGAAAAATGAATTGGTGGATATGTCTATTTCTTGTCTCTTGCCAAAGATGCTCCCATTCCATGTTCCAAAATTTGGTAGACTATTTCATATAGCACTAGTTTGTAAGGCACCAATTTAGGTGGCGAATGAGGAGCTTTCATTGCACTATATACTATGATATACATCCCTTTCTCCAACACATTCAATTCATCCAATCTCCTATAATTATCCCCTATTTTTACCAAATATTCATTTCTATAACCCTCAATACCTATAAATATCTTACCCCACATCCCTTTCCCTAATACCTACAATATATTAACTTTTTTTCTCACAATTTAAAACCCCCTTTATGAATATTCATGATAATTTGGTCAATAATGTGAATCCACCATGGTTCCTAATCACGGGGGCTTCACTCAATGAACATATAACATATGAGGTGCAATCATAGCATATTAAACAATACCCTTAATTTTAGTACACATTGGAAATTTCCTCTAAAAATCACATTATTTAACCCCCTACCAATATAAACCAAACACACCTTCCCAATTTAAAATCCCATACTTGGACTATATATTTTAGGTATCCATTTTTTCAATAAATTTTTTTACACCCCTTTATATTTTTTCATTAACTTTGAACTCCATTTTTTATACCTTCCAATATAAAAACCATTTACCCCCTATATATCCCCCAATATATTATGTCATTTTTTCCTCATTATATATCCCCCAATATGAACCCATGTGCTATGGTATTTCCCCTATAGTAAAGCCCCTGTGTTCCTAATAGGGGTTATTCATTGGCTATGAGCTCACCATGATTGGAATTGTCAATCCATTTCCTTGAGGAAGTATTCTTGTGTTTCATTAGTAAAATTGAATGGAAGAAGCACAATAATATATATACACACATAGACTATCATCATCGTCTAGTTGTCTTTCAAAGCCATTTCCATTTCCTTCATATTCCTTCTTTAGAAAACTAGGTTTAAGTCCATAATTGAGGCCTATTTCATTTCATAATTCACCCAATTGAGATAATGATGTGGAAGTTGAGCATAGGGATAACATTAAAATTGAAGAGGAGGAAACTACAAGGACTGCCTAATTTCAATCATGACATACGAGTTTCTATAGCTCCATAATGTGTTGATTCATTCCATCCCAAAAGAATAGGAGGAACAACTCTCATGTGGAAAGGCAATGGTTATTATTATGTGATCGAGGAGGCAAGGAAACTCCTCTTACAAAAATGAGGTGAAAAAAAAATAGTTTCAAGTGTGTTATTTGAATTGTAATTGAGAAAATTAGAAAGCACACATAATTTACTAATTACTACTTTGATTCCTTTCACATGGCGTTGCATCATCACTTCCAAAATATTTTAGTCATTTTTTAAAGTAATCCTTCTCCTTCAAATTGATATTCAACCATTGATATTAGGAATTAAATGATTTTTATTGTTTATTATGTGGTAGTTTAATTCTAATCCATGATACCCTATATGTTTTGTGTAGTTGAGGAGGATGAGAAGACAAGTTTACATGATAAATCATGAAACTGTTGTAATGGTAATTGCATATCTATCCTTAAATCCTTGTGATAGGATATGTTGGTAGATTAGAAATTTGAGGGTTGTAAAAAATCACTCACTTATCATTATGTCTTATATATTTCAATCTTATTTTTGATATGTATTGAGAAAAGGGTGATGTGGTCATATTTGTATAGGTTGATACAAAGAAAATGATTTGTTATTTTTTGTTGTTTTGGAAACCTACTTATCCCAAATAACAATCATATTGATACTAGATTAAAAGTAACTTCTTCATTTACTTTGTACTTATATTGGATATTTTAAACATTCCTCCCCATTTTGCAAACTAAAATCAACTTCACAGGCTTCAATAAACTTTGTTGGGACTTCCAAAGTGTCTTATATGTACCAAGTGAGTATGGATATCATATTTATTTATTTAATTATTTATTTTTTGGAAGCTTTTTTTTAACTCTTTGCATGTTGTGAATGTTATATCAATGAGTGAGGAGACATGATTTCTCATGGCTCCAACATATCATTTGTTAGTTGTCCCTATTTTGTATGGGGTTAATAAGGCTCCTATCATGAAATGGTTTCATGTAATCGGTTTTTTCTCATTCCATGTTGAGTGGAGGGTTGTGGTTACTTTTTTTGACTTGTTTGAGCACCTAGATTCCTTTAGAAACTTCTAATTCCCCTAGGTAAGAGAAATAATATTTTTTGAATAGTTTTTACTGAAACTGGCCATACTCATGACAATTAATACACTTTAAAGGAAGTTCCTCATAATCGAGTTGTTACACATGGATTTGATTATCTATTTTAAGTTAGTTCTCATATGGGAAACCTTTGTTAAGATTTATCTTTATTTAAACCCAATCACATGTAAACATGTATTGCGATCCACTTTCAGTTTTTTTCTAAATAAAACCCTAACTTGTTTTCTATTATCTTAAGGGTTTGATTGTTCCAAATAAATAGTAAAAAGTGTAGGTTATAACCCAAATTATAACCACTAAGGGAATTTTCTCCTATAAAATGAAGTATAAAACAATAAAAGTTATTGATATCCTTAAACTATGAGTCACTTTGAAAAGATTCATCAAGTTGTCAAATGCAATGAAATTTAGTGAGTACGTAAACTTTATCTAAAATTATTTTTAGGGCTAAATACTACTAAAAATAAAATTTTCAAAATTTAACTTGTTTTTCATTAAAAAAAAATGGAAATTACAGTCTTATCCCTTAAAATAATAATTTCATCATTTCAAATTTACAATTTAAAAAAAAAAAAAAAATATTTATAATAACCCAAGACATTAAAAAATACAAATTTAATATATAATTAACCTAAGTTTACACTCATCCACTATTTATTTTAACACACACAATCAAGTTACATAATTTAATAAAAAAGTATTCCTTGTAAAAACTTCATAATGACATAAAAACAAATCTGCGTTATTTAATTGAGATGCTCACCAATTCAGACACATTCTTATATAGAAATCATATGCATTCTTATATATAATCCAAACAAAATATTTGGTAACCATGATTTAATAGGAGAAGTGTGGTCAGACATATAAATTTTGTTAATAAGGAAAATAAAATTACATAAAATTTGCAAGACTTTGCATACAATTTTTAGATAAGAGAAAGTTTTAAATAAGTTGATGTACTAAAATAATTTTTTCGGATCACTTATTTCATTTACAAATATCCATTTACATTTAATTCTCTCATTAAAAACACTCCTAATGTTTTCCTAAATTAATTCCTGCAAGATGACATCATTTTAGATTCATATCTTTTACGATAATTAGTTATTCTAAAATATCTCTAATATATAATTATCTCATTGGTTTATACACGTTTTTTATAAGATTCAAACAAAATATTTTCCTGATTATAGTTACAACCAAAGAATACCTAACCATAGCTATTATACATTGATATCTTAACAAAATTAAGTGAGATATGAAGCACCAACTTAGACATTAAAAGAAAAGGTAAATAAGCCTATAATCTAAAGTCCATGACATAGAAGTAATGAACTGAAAATCCAAAACTAAAATCTTACCCATCAATTCGATTCACGTTTATGTGCATACAATTAGTATTCAAAGCTTATTAACATGTCACATAATATGATTAAGATGTGGTAACTAATGAAGGAGTAGATAAAAAAGGTCAGTGGAGATTCATATTTGATAATTGGTTTTTAATAATTTTCATAATTTGTTTTCATCTGGATTTAGATTTGACGATTTAAAAAATATATATATTGTTATAGCAATTTTGAATCTTATATTTAAAAACGACTTCCTTTTTTTGTAGAGATTAATTTACGTTAGATACCATATTTTATATGAGAATAAGTGTCCAAAAGGTTTCCCTAAGATAATATTTCATGAAAGAAAAGAAAAAAAAAATAGATTTCTACCAAAATAATTTCAAAAATGACTTCGCTTACATGTCCTTTTCAGATTGGATATTTTTGTGCCAATTGATGTGTATATAAATGTTTGTGTTTTATTTATTATGATCTTTAAATTATTGTGGATATTCCATTAAAATATCTCATCACAATAGATATAATAGAATACTTGATCTGAATATGGAAAAACTAGTTATTGTTATGCTAGATCCTTCATCAATATTAAAAATGTGTGTTTAGGATCGTCTCAAGTTAATTATTGTGTAGGGGTTTATATGTCAAGTTTTATGTTTTTGATGATTAAATTATGAGTTATTTAGATTTCAAAAACTTATGTACAACAAATGAAATACAGAGAAATAACACACATCATACCCATTAACACAATGGATGACAACAAAGTTCACCCCTCTTGAGCTACATCTGGATGGACTCGTTTCAATTAGCTAGGCCCTCTTGGGATTAAGAACCAAATTTCTAATTACAAGCACATGTAGCTCTCCAATGGTTTTGAAACCTACTCCACTAGCTTCAGAAGACAAAAGAACCCCAAAAATGACTATTTAATCTTTGAATTTGGTTTCGAGTTGATCTACGCTTACCTTCCATCGTAGTGGCCATGGGCTTGTTTAATCTCCAAAGTGAAAAAAACACTTTCAAAAGTGATTCAATGTCTTTGAAAAATGTACCATTGTGTTCATATCATCAAATACATCTAAAAATGACTCTTCTTGAGCCAAGACTGGTCTTGAGCTGATCTAGGAATGACCTTCCCTCCTGGTCGCCCTCGCCTTCAAATTTCTTCAAGGTGACAAAAAACTCTGTGGAATTTCTCCTTTGCCTCTTCAAGTTGTTCCAATGTATTCAAAGCATGTAAATCTACTAGGAATGACTCTTCCTAATCCAAAATTGGTCGAAAATTTCTCAAGATAGGTCTCATTTAATTTTCCCCTAGATTCTACGTCTAAATCTGGAGAAGTCTCCAGTTAGCTCTGCCAAACTTGGAAAATATGTCGAAACTGGAGTAATCCACTAAAAATATGCCAACTTAGCATGCAATTAATTAACTGTTAAACATGAATTAAATGGGATAAGATGCGCACTAAGCACATTGTATGATGGCACTTGGTTGAGGTCACGTGGAAAGGTCATGTGGGAGGAGGGCTAGCCCGCAGGATGCCCCCTCCATTCCCGCCATTGGATCCACATACAGTTAAAATAGAAACTATCCACCAAGCTTTAACAAGTCTCACAACGCATCTTATTGGTAAGCGATGGTAGTTGTTGGGGAGAGGTCACGGGGTTGAACCTCGATCTCCACCCTTCCATACATTGGTTTGGACCACATAAAACATGCCATTGGACTTTGTATTTCCAACTTATTAAACTATGCTCCAAACCATAGGTTATAAAACCTTTGGAATATTTTATTTAATTTAGACTTTGCAAATGATTTTCCACCGATCGGACTATGTTTTATATCCATTGCAATGCCACCATAAATTAAATTCGAACTTAGTATTTGGACTTGGGCTTCATCCATAGTTTGATATCATAGGTTTGCATTAAAATATATATATGCCACCACTTGTTAATCCACCAATTTTCAGACCTTAGGTTATAAACCAGCCTTGAAATATCATGAAATTCGAATCTGGGCTTGGAGAGGGGGTCTACCAAAGAGGACACGTGGTGGTCCCTCGCTGGACTGTCCCCCCTCATAAAAAAGTTCAAATTCAACCTTAGGAGGACCTCATGGAAAATTTTAGGGGCTAATATTCACAGGTGGGATAATTTTCCATGGTTTTTCCAAAAAAACATTGGCTAATTTCCATTTTTTTATATAAATGATTTGCCCAAATTTTACAATATAAATTTATTTTACATTAAAAATCGCCCACATTATATAGACAATATATATAATATCATTATAAATTTGAACAATTTTACAAGTACATCAATAAACATTTTATAGTTTTCATATTAGGAACTAGTGAGATTCGCCAATTTTTTAAACTCAAGATAATTTTCCATCCTTAAAATTATCCTTGGAGGACCTTAGGGTGAAATTGGCTAATTTCACCTTATCAAACCCCAAAATGGAGAATCCCACAGTCATACTTGTCACAATCCCATTAGGAAAAAACTAAAGAAGATTCCTTGAATCCTGACTCGGCTGCCATGTCATCAGATTGTACCTGTTATGCATTTTTTTTTAACTTTTTCTTGTTCTAAACAACGATCAAGAGACTATAAATTCTTCATTCGAACTCGATTTTCTATGAAATGAATTGCGTTGGATTCTTGGAGATGGGACGATCAATGTCGTTCTCTTTTGGTGAAATTCTAAGCACCTTGAATTTTGGACAATTTTTTACCCCTAATCCAGATTTTGATCACTCCTTCCCACTGACATTATTTTGGACCCACAAAACCTGGTTATCTCATGAGAGTTGAATACTATTTTGTTTCCCAAGTTCTATCACCTTGATTCTACTTGGAAAAATCGCCATGAAAACCACTTAGGTTCACTTACATGCCTTTCCTTACAAATGGCTTCTCTCTTCAACAAATGTTCTCATTGTTCTGTTGACCCAATTCAACACTCGTTGGCTACTTCCTGAATAATATAACACTTTGTTGTACCAAATATATTTCTCGGTGCTTGGAAAACTAACTAATTTCCTTCCCACTGAGAATCATGTTCCTCCTTTGCACAAACATGCATTCAAAGCAAGCTTCTCCTTGGAAACCACTTTTTCAAATTAAGCCCATTTGAGTGAACTACATCAATGAGTTCCAACATTAGTAATAAAAAGAAAATAAATGACCATTATTTTACCTCCACATTTCCAAATTCCACATATGAAAGAATGCATTCACCATCTCCTTCTCTTCTTGTCGTCAACACATAAAATGGTCTATAATGGCTGCAATATTTTTTGACATCTTGTCACAAACACAACCATCAATCTGAAAATCACATCATGCAAGAAACATAACTTGATAACATATCCTCTTGCTCCTTCAAAGCAACACATTTCACATCATGTGAACATTGCCATGTACTCTCTTATCGACCAAACACAAGTCGACAAAACATGCCTCTTCAAATGACTAACTCTCAAGTCAAGCTTAAGCATGTGTAATAATTTGACGATTCCTTTCCCAAAACAAAGTTAATTTCACATTTCATGAAACACTTCGTCAACATCTATTTTTCATCTTTGCAGACAAAATCAACTCTGTTAGGAATTTTTCTTCTATGATCCATAAATTGTGATTGAAATCTTTCGGTGAAAATCACATCAAAATAGATTTGGTCGACGCATTTCGAACCAACCAGTGTGGTTCATCATCAGGACAAGATGGAAAATCTGATCAAGTAACCCCTTTAAATAGAAAGTAAAGCTCCCACTAGCCATTTGTAAAATAACGACTAGTTTAACTCAAATAATAATAGTTCAAATATTTATAAAAAATATAAAAATAAAAATAAAAATAATAAAAATGAAAATGAAAATAAATAAATCAATAAATAGATCAAATGATTAAAGTTTATAATTAGAATTTTATGTAATTATATTTATTTTAATAAAAATAATAATTAATAATTTAATATATTTTTGAAGAATAAAATAATTGTTTACTATCTATAAATTTTATTATTATCGAATAAATTAAATGCTAAAAATAATTAAATAATATTTATGTTTTAATTGTATATATTTATTTTATTTTTAATAATTAAATGTTATGAGATTCAAAACTCATCAAACATTTATCTTTTTGATAATTAATCTTAAAAAAAAATTAAAAAATAAATAAATGAATAAATAAATAAATATAAATAAAATAAGGATAAAAATAAAAATAAAAATAAAATAGATAAATAAAATTTTAATTAAATAAATAATAAAAATAATAATAATAAATAAAAATTAAAAATTAAAAAATTAAAATTAAAATTAATTAATTTTAAATTAATTTAAAGTTTTCTTAGGAATGAAGGGCATCAATCCCAATCTGATAATCATCCACCCATCATCTCTGTTGAGGTTAACTGGCCTCTTTTCAATTTCCAAGGCTTCTCTCAATTTGCGGTGGTAGAAATGGTCAATCCTCGCAATAACCTTAGCATCTTCAATGCAAATGTGATGATTTGTCTTCTCAACTCTTCTGAGTCGATATGACATGGATGTAACACAGAGTCGACCAACAAAAGTTGACACTCATGCATGTGCAAATGATCAACACTCTCAAGTTGAAAACATACATGTTAAAAAAAGCAATCGGCAAACACAAGTCAATTACTCATGCATGTTCAAGCACAATGAAACTATCAAAATTCCATTGTTCATATACATAAACTCTCATGCATGTATACAATTCTTCAATTCTCTCACAATTACAATCATAAGTACAAGAACCCCATTCATATGTACATGTAATTAAAGAGCTAAAATGAACAAATTTTGCTGCAATAAAGTGAGTCAACATACTCCACTTTCAATCACCTTCTTGGTGTAAACATGCAACATTCATTCAATAGGAAAATAATGTATCAATCATCAAAATACATGCAAAGTATTAACTGGATAAGAAATCTAACCATTTCTTACCAAACCATTTTAATGGCACTTCTTTTAGCTGCACATCATTATCATGTGAATCATCTTGACCCACATCAATTGTGGAATATTCTTTTCCAGTCTTGCCATTATCTTTCTCCACCTTCTTCAAATTCCGTGGATGACTTGTTGGATGCAAAGTCCAACACTTTTCCACAATATGACCTTGCTCATGGCAATGAGTGCAGAACAATTGCTTCTTCTTTTCAACATGGTTTTCTTTTTCCAATTGACCTTTGGCTTACTGCCTCCTTTGCTTTAAAAGTTTCTTGTGCATGGCTATCTTCTTCCAACATCTTGAAACATTATGGTTATCCAAACCACAAAAGGAACATGCAACTTTTCTCCAAATATTATGTGATAATTTTCCATGTTTATCATAATGAAAAACAACTTTATTAAAAGAAGATTTATACCTTGAACATTCACCTTTGTCACCTTCTTGAGGAGGTGAATTTGATGAAGTAGTGGCTCTCTTCGGAATACCAACAATGAATTTAGAGCTTTCAACATCATCTTGTTTCCCATTCTCATTAGATGCATGCTTATGAGCACCTTCTTCCAAAGTGGGTGTAAAACTTTTTCATTCCTCATGAACACAATATTCACAAGCTTGAGGTAATGAACATCACATGAAAGTCCTTCTTAGAACACCTTCATGTGCCTCCTTGGATTTAGAGCTTTCTCCATCATGTTGTCCATAACCAAGACCCAAATACTTAGGCCTTTCCTCAACAATAATTGACTCAGCTATGCCTTATGCATGTTTTCCCAATCCTTTACCTTCATATCCCATCTTCATCAATAATTTGGACCCTATTCCTCTAGTGTGTCTTTCAAAAGCACCTACACATTCATTTTGAGAGGAAATTGAAGATAAATTTGAATTCCACGCCTATTTTTCATGTACATACATGGCTAAGGCTTCCTTGGCATCATGGAGCTGAGTATCCATCTCATGCATCCTTGCTAGGTTCTCATTTGAAATATGGGGCTCAGTCACCATCTCATTCATCTTTTCAAGAATTTCTTGCTTCTCCTCCTTCATGGAAATCAACTGCTCTTTAAAATTAACACTCTCTCTCTTATTTTCATACTTCTCTTGCATCATATCAATCATGATGTAGAGCTTTTGTAACATCTCTTTATCAAAAAAAAATTCTAAGGAATATGGATTAGAAACATTTCTTAATGAAGCTGTCATCACACCTATAATACATACAAATATTCTTTGCTGTGATTTGAGAATTCAGTTCTCAATATTGACTTCTTCTTCACACATAAACTTGCACACAGTTAAATTCTCCTTGCACAAATTCAAAAACCAATAACTAATTCTTCTAGCTAACTAAATGGCTAAAATGAGATAAGCCTTTTCTCTGATACCAACTTGACCTGAATATGGGAAAACTAGTTATTTGTATGCTAACTCCCTCATCAGTATTAAAAATGTGTCTTTAGGATCGTCTCAAGTTAACCATTTTTGAAGGGGTTTATGCGTTAATTTTTATGTGTCTTTGATGATCAAATTATGTGTTATTTACATTTTAAAAAATCATGTACAACAAATTAAATATAGATAAATAAAACACAACATACCCATTAACATAATGGATGATAACAAATTTCCCCCTCCTAGGCTACATCTCCATGGACTTGCTTCAACTAGCTAGGCCCCCTTGGGATTAAGAGTGAAATGTCTAATTAAAAGCCCTTGTAGTGCTCCAATGGTTGTGAAACATGCTCTATTAGCTTCATAAGACATAAAATCCCCAAAAATGACTATTAAATCTCTGAATTTGGTTTCTAGCTGATCTATGCTTGACCTTCGATTCTGGTGGCCATGGGCTTGTTTAATCTCCAAAGTGACAAACACAATTTCATAAGTGCTCTAATGCCTCTGCAAACTATACCATTGCGTTCAAAGCATCAAACACATCTAAAAATAACTCTTCTTAAGCCAAAATTGGTCTTCAGCTGATCTAGGCACGACCTTCCCTCCTCGTGGCCCTGGGCTTCAAATTTCTTAAAGGTAACAAAAACCACTATAGAATTTTTCTTCTGCCTCTGCAAGATGTTCCAATGGATTCAGAGCATGCCATTCTTTCTAGGAATGACTCTTCTTGAGCCAAAATTGGTCAAAAATTGTTTAATATAGGCCTCATTTAATTTTCCCCTAGATTCTGCCTCTACATCTAGAGAAGTCTCTAGTTAGCTCCGCCAAACTTGGAAAATCCATCGAAACTAGAGCAATCTGCTAAAAATCCACCAACTTCACACACAACTAATTAACTATTAAACCCAAATAAAATGGGATAATATGTACACTAAGTGCTTTTAGGATGGTGCTTTTTCGAGGTCACGTGGAAAGGTCATGTGGGAGGAGGGCTCATCCCCTCCATTCCTGCCATCGGATCTGCATATAGTTCAAATAGCGGTCCTCTTCCAAGCTTTAAAAATTCTCACAGCACGGCTTATTGGTAAGAGATGATAGTAGTTGGGGGGAGGTCACAGGGTCAAACCACGACCTCCACCCCTCCATACATTATTTTGCACCAGATAAAACATGCCATCAGACTTTGTATTTCCAACGTATTAAACTGCACTCCAAACCATAGGTTATAAAAGATTTTCAATATTTGATTTAATTTGGGCCTTGCAAATGATTTTCCACTAATTAGAATATGGTTTATATCCATTGCAATTCCACCATGAATTAAATTTGGAATTTGTCTTCGGACTTGCGCTTCACTCACATTTTAATACCATAGTTTTGCATTAAAATATATATATGCCACCACATGCTAATCCACTAATGTTTAGACCTTAGGTTAACCTTCCAATATCATGAAATTTTAATCTGGCCTTGGAGAGGGGGTCCACCAGAGAGGGCATGTGGCGGTCCCTGGTTGAACTGTGCTCCCTCATAACATAAAATAAAATTCAACCTTAGGAGGACCTTAGGATGACATTGGGAAATTTCAGCTTCTCAAACCCCAAACTGGTGATTCCTGCACTAACACTTTTCACAGTCCCATTGGGAAAAAATTGAAGAATATTCCCTGCATGCTGACTCGGCTGCCATGTCATGAGCATGTACCTATTTTGCAATTTTTTTTTTTAAATTTTGCTTGTTCTAAATGACACTTAACAGACTATAACTTATTCATCTGAACTCGATTTTTGACGAAACGAGTTGCATTGGATTCTTGGTGGCGGGCCTGTTGTTTTCATTCTAGTTTGGTGCAATTTCAAGAACTTTTAATTTTGGACAAATATTTACCCCTAATCCAGATTCCGATCAATACTAAAATATTTTTTGTGAAGGTTAATTTCCTTTAAATATTAGATTCTTTAAATATTTTATTATTGTAATATTTTATTATTATTTTCATTTCTTTTATGCTTGAATGAACAAAATAGTTGAATTTAAGAAATATAGAGTATAAAAATATACACATGATCCATAATAGACATAAATGTTACCTTGTGAAACCTTTTAGGCCTCCTAATTAGGTAAAACGTAAGGCCCATCTAAAATTTCCTAGACATATAAAGGTTGTTCTAGACTTCTCCTTCTACACCTAATTTTTCCTAGCTTAAATATGTTCTGAGGAAGGTTAGAGATATTTATCATACTTTATGTGCCTAATGTGCTTATAAGGAATGAGATTGATAAGATTTTTCACATATCACAACGATATCCAATCAGATAGATTTATGGGACTTGTCCCATGCCGCAGGAAAAACAAACTAAGTTGGATTGAAGCACTAATTACTCCTCCCTATAGCTGTGAGGTCATTGAGGGGGCATGATCTTGTTTTTTAGTAGTTTTGAAGGGAAAACCATCCTCCTTTCAAGGAGGTTTCCCCTCTGATTTTTTATAAATAAAGGGATCAAATATTTCATTAGGAGAGTAGAAAAAATTGAAAATAAGCTAGCAATAGTCAAGTTAGTAGAGGCAATAGCTTAGAAGTTCAATTTTTGCAACTTTTCATGTACAAACACTTTAATGAGAGGGATATTTGGTTCATATATTGTTGTTACCTTAGAGATATGAGCATCCTTGGGTTAAATCCCACCCTAGGTGCTCAAGACCTTGTTTTACTATTATCTTTCATGCACTTATTTATTTATTTATTTGTGCAGCTCAATTTTGAAGATTGTTTTATGTTGGATTGATTAGTTAACTTTTTTACAATCTTATCTTGCGAAGTATTTTGAAGCAGTAAATGGTAGTCATGGTGGTGATTATTTGTTTCTGTAAACACCTCTTTGCATGCATTAATATTCACTTTTTCTTTTTCCGATATTTAGACGTTGTTCATCATTTTTGTGTGTTGTAATTGTACAATTTCTTGTTTTTCAGAGTTACAAGAGACTCTACAATTTCCCATTTGTTGAATAGACATCTCTATCATTGACATAAGGACATGAAAATGAGTGCTTTATCATCCTTTAGCATTTTACTAGATAATTTTATCTTCAAATTTCATCCTTAGTGCATTTTCCTTCTCACTCTACTCTATCCTATAGCAAAATAGGGTCTCCTTTAGTAGTTTGAATTTTGCATCCAAAACTCATCTAAAATTGCATGAAATTCCTATATAATATTTTTGACATGTGAAAACATCCCCAAGGCCCTAAATATGAAGTTTATATGCCAAGATATCATGTATATCCTTTGGCCTAGCTTCTGTAGAAATTTTCTTTTTCCTGCATGATCACGGTTTGAAGTTTACATGCTTTATTTCATTTGTGAGTTTACTTTTAATACACAATAGAATAGATATTATTTTATTTAATCATAGTCAAAATGGTTTGCTTCATTTCCTTGCAATTAATATATATTTTCATATTGTCCTTTCTTTCCTGCAATTTTGAATTTTACTTGTAGCATAAATAGTAGAATGGACTTTAAGTAACCAAACCTCATCTTAGTACTTTCACCTACATGAAATCAGTAAGAGAATAAGATAATAAATGTTTCACACATAGTGTAGACCCCTCTTAAGTTTGTACAAAACTCACGTTGACAATTAAAGTTGAGACCATTAGGAGTTGTAGTGTTCTTGCTACAATACTGAGAGCCATCACTTTTTAGCATCATTGATGGGGATGTATCCACGTAGGTATTGTCTTAATCCTTGTTGATTTACTCTTTCTATGATTTAAATTTCTAGAAAAGAAAAAAAATTGCATTAGGCATTCCTTATTTCAAAAATAGAAAATTGCATTGCATTCACATTTTTGTTATAAAATTATATATTAGAGAGCAATAGAACACATAAAAATATGTGGATATACAAAAAAAAAACATATAAAATAAGAGAGACACATATATATCTAGTTCACCCAACTTTGGCTACGTCCACGAAGAAACAACTAGTACTCCCTTCATATTATCTAAGAAATGAAGAGACATAACCTACAACGAATCCGTTGTAATATCCTCTACTCTCTCACACAATCCCCATTTCTCTGTCTCACTCATAATACACACACCACACACAACCGCAATACAGTTACATCATATGAACTGACAAGTTTCTTTCTATGAAAATAAACCCTAAATTAAACATAACTTATATCATCATATCTGTTGGGGTTCCCATGTTTTGGCCAGGTTGGCAGGACCAAAAGATGAGACAACATAGAACCACTTTTAGACCTTAGGATCTAGCCCTCCTAGGTCCAGAGAGGGATCTCTCTATGATTGTCAAAGTTTATGTCTTTGAAGTTCTAAGTTATGATTTTAGGCTAGTTATAGGCTCAGGGTTGTTTGTTTGATTGTTTGTGTTTGGTTGTTGGGAATCAGGAAAGGAAGGTCCAATATAAGGCAAGGATGAGCATAGAGGGAATTAGACTAAGATAGATAACTCAGGGAACATCAAGGCCATTTGGCAATGGAGTCAAGAAAGGATTTACTTGTGTTTAATGCGCAAGCTTTCAGTTGGGCTAGTCATCTAGAGCATTTGGATCTTAAAGATGATATTTGGAATGGGACATTAAGGACTGAAAATGAAAGGAGGGGAACCACCCAATTCTGTCTATAGATCAGGCCAGAGGTCATTTAACTCCAGAACTGCTTGGACAAAATCAGAGGCAATACAAGGGATCTTAGAGAGGCTTAATTGGGATGGAAAGATCCTAGTGAGGCAGAGATAGGGTTCCAAACCTCCCAGTGTTCTTAACTCATCCAACTAAATCCTAACAAGAGCATATAAACATAGATTTCATTAATTCATACATCAGAGAGCAAGCAATAACATCCACTACACTGGTTAAATCAATTGAAATAAATATTCAGATACACATGTAAGAAAAAAACATAAAAGGTTGGGAGAGCAGCAACATAAGGTACCTATCAAGGGTAAATCTTATGCCAAACTTCTGATGTGAGCCTGTAGAAATGGAATGAAATGGAATCAAACACAGAGACAAGAAAACATCACCAGCTGCTTTAGATCAGGATCCAAAGAAACGTGCTTGTCATATTAAAAACAACACCAATCAGGTACAACATTACCCATAGCTTGAACATTCAGTCTGAATACATCAAATCTTAGCCTATCTTACACTATTACACAGAGAACTCGTCTCAAGAGGAAAAATGCTTGCATTTCTCTGATATCTCATCAACAACCCTTACAATAGTCCTCCTCGTGATTTTTATAGAAGAAGATGAATGGAGGAGGTAGGTGAACAATTAAATACATCATTTAAGCTCAGCGAAGGACAGAGGGTCGAAACCCATGCTGTTTAAATTTCTACATTTATCTCTGGTATGGTTAAGATATCCTGGATGTTACTGTGTGGTACATGTGGTGAAATAATAGAAATAAAGTAAGAAACAGTGAAATCTTCGCTACTTGTCCAAAAAATGCTCCTGATCCTATAGGACTGTTGTCATGGTAGGAAACTTCAGGGACATGATGCATAATCAAAATAGCATGGGCGTTTTGTCCTCTGATGAAGAAAAACATACTGCTGCTTTAGAAAAAACCCTGGTGGTATAGCTTCCCTTGCATTTAATCTCTGAGAGGTCCTTGGGGCCTTCACTCTGATGCTTTACCTCTGAAAAACTGGATTGATCCCTTTAATCCCCATCATAATGCTTTAATTCTGAGCTTGAGGCCTAAATATCTGCGTTTGCGTGCCTCGAGGTCACTGCTGCTCCATTGATGGCCAAAATTGAGCTTTAATGGTGTTGGATAGGGTTTGCAGAGCTTAGACTCTATCCTTCAATGGAGAAAGGCTCTGCCGATGCAGAAAACTGGCTTATGCATTAATTTCCTATGCACAGAATTCTTTGCTGCTACATTAAACGCTGTGTAATCATGGTGGACCATTACCAACTGATAAACCTGCAAAAACACACAACCTGTCAAGAAAAATCATGGACGGGGTGATGGAGGCAGTGCAGAGAATGAAAATGGTTGTGCAGATGATGAACTGGGGGGAACGCGAAAAATGGTGACAAATTGTTCTGGTGGAGGTGGCAGTCTCACAGAGTTTAGTTTGAATAGCAAATTCATTAAAAAACACGAAAATGAACGATTATATGAAATGGAATGGTTGAACGGTACGAAAAATGCACGTGGGGTGATGTGGCATACGGAAAGCCAAGTGGACAGATAACGTGGAGGCCCGGGAGACGACGAAATGGTCGACGGTGGGCAGACGAACCTAGACCATCCGATCCCAGCGGAGATCGACGGTGGGAGATGCATCGGAGGGTGATAGACTGTGGGCCAGGGGTATGGCGATAGGGAGTTAAAAAGTGTGCATCTTCATCGATCGCCAACCGTCGGATGAAGGGCTCTGGGTTAGATGGCTATTACGCATATCGTTGGGCGCCCCATACTGAACGTTAACGCGCGATGAACCGGCAGTTTTGAAACCATACCGGGGCCATGCGTCGATCGATGAGTGGAATCGCTAGGTGATCGAAGAAAACCACCAAGTGCACGAGGGTGGTGCGATAGAAACCGACTGTTTTTGAACAGTGCGCGGCGGGGTCCACCGGCGGGAAAGGTTCCGGACCGTCAATATGGCGAGGAAACGGACGGCGATGGCCCGACATGGAAAATAGGCGGGGAAGACGTGGGCACTGGATATTTAACATCCACCGTCCGATCGGCTGAGATCTATGGCTGAGGTCGCACCCGAAAAACAAACACGATAAGCGCCCCTTTGCTTTGGCGAGTGGTTACTGCATTGGGTTGCATGGAGAAAAAGGGCGAGGGCTAGCGGAGAAGGTGCGGAAAGGGGACTTAAACACATCAAATTGAATTTGGGAGGTTCAAAAGGGATTTTTGAGGGGATTTCAGGGATAAACAAGGGAAATTGGGGGGAAAGAAAGGGGACTCTTAACCAAGGGTGAAAGGGGTAAAAATGTGGTGTTTTGCAGGGATTTGAGGGGCAATGTAGGCCTTTCAGGAGCAGCAATTATAACCAGTGAGGCTTTAGACAGAAAATTAGCAGAGGGGGTTTCACTGCAAAATAGAGGCTGGCAGAAGACATTCAAGGATGATGTGTCTTCACGGGAGATGCATTCCTTGAAAGTCTCCAAAATGATATAGCCCCCAGCTTGCTTGTCAAGAATTTCATAGGGGGGCTAACAATGGCTCCACATGGGGATGGCTTCTTCTCGAAGGAGGAAAGAAACCAGAAATGATCTTTGGAGTAGGCCAGTTACCTGCTGCTTGACACATCCCTCTCTCTGATCAGCTGCCACAATATGAATCTGTTACATCAGCAGAAACATTTTTCCCAATCAAACTACCTACCCAAACTACATTCCTAGCATTTTTCTTCCTTAGGGTGCATTTGAGTTAGCAGACCCTTTACATTATTTTATTTTACAAACAGAAAATAAACCTATTCTAATTCTACCCTTATTGCTCCGTGAGACCAAATTAGGTTGTTGGCCTCACATATTTCTCTACCTAATCTAATATCTGCTGGGATTAAACTGTCCATCAGACTTCTTCTCTACATTCTAAGACAGGAAATTGAAAAATAGCCAAGCCAGGATTAAACTGTCTAACTTGCTGCGGAGTGAAACAAAACTTTGAAGGCTTGAAATTTGAACTTTGAAGTATCCTTCTCTATTTGTGACTCAGATTTTGAGCATAATTAGAGTCACCTTTTCTTCTTCATCTTCAGCTCTGGTTTTAGGCATGTTAGAGATGATTCTTCCTTTTCCTTTACTGGTCCAGATTTTGGGCATGTTAGGACAAGTTGTCTTTCTTTCTTTGGCTCAGGTTTTGATCATATTAGAGCCAATCTTTTGCACTTTTCATAGGTCCATGTTTTGAGCATGTTTGAACCTCTACCTTCTCTATTTTTTTGAAACATTTTCTCTTTTTTCTTGAAAGTAAAACTGCAATGGTATGTACAATGGAAATGAAACTGGAAATGAAAATTAGCAGAAGTAGTGTTTGAGCATCTTGCCATTGACAGGGCCCCCAAAAATCTCTGTACCATCATGTTCTTGTAAGAAAAATGCATTAGGACCCACAGTGGCCTGGATGATGTATGGAACTTGCCACAAACTGTCAAAATTTCCATGTTTACCTTTGTCCTCTCTTCTTGAATCCCATTTAAGAACCTTGTCCCCGACTTTGAAATCTACAGCTTTGGTTCTTTTGTCAAACAATTTCTTTATGTTTTCCTGAAGTTTAATTGCTCTGTTGTAAACCTGCTCCCTTCTTTGCTGAAGATGGATTGTCTGATTTATCCTTCTTATCATGCTGTCTTCCTCTGATTGGATCTCCTGGACAAGTTTGATTACTGGAAGTCCAAGGCTAGTAGGAAAAACTGCTTTTATTCCATAAACCAGCTGGAATGGTGACAAGCCAATAGATTTCTTTGTGGTGAGCCTGTGAGCCCATAAAGCATGTACCAACTTCTTGTGCCATGACTTTTTTTTCTCTTCCAGCAACTTCTTGATGATTGTAACCAGGATTTTATTTGATGATTCTGCTAAGCCATTACCCTGGGGGTAATAGGCAGTTGAATGACCAAGTGCTATTCCGTACCTGTGACAGAAATCAACCATTCTCTTGGATCCGAAAGCAGCAGCATTGTCAGTGATTATTTTCCTTGGACATCCAAACCGAGATAGGATGAAGTCTTATAGGAACTTAATGATGACAGAATCAGTGGCATCCCTAGTGGATATGGCTTCTATCCATTTAGTGAAGTAATTTGTAGCAGTTAGGATCCATTTGTGTTGTCCAGAGGAAGAAGGATGAATTTCTCCTATAAAGTCTAGGCCCCATTGCATGAAGGGACCTTCTACAGTGATGGGTTGTAACGGGAGGGGGAGAAGCTTTCTTCTGCCTTCAAAGATCTGGCATTTGTGGCAGGCAAGAATCATTTTATGGACATCATTGAAGAGTGTAGGCCAATAGTAACCAGCCCTGAGTATTTTATTTGCAGTGGCTTTCCAACTTAGGTGGCCTCCACACTCCCCGACATGAAATTCTTGTTTGATTCCTTCAGCTTCAATTTCAGGCAAACATTTAAGCAACGGGCCATTAGGATTCTTCCATTATAAATTCTCATTTAGAATGCAGTAATTTCTGGCTTTTAGTTTTAAGAATCTAGCCTTGGTCTTTGATAGTTCAGGTGGGGCAATGAGGTTGGTGAGCACATAAAGGATATCAGAGTACCAAGAAGAGTTCTGAAACTTCTCCTCAATAGTGGGGTTGGGTAATCCTTCCTGCTCATCTAAGGCATTCATCATGTTAATGTCAAGGGTCTGTAGGTTAGATTCAGCCATTAATTGGGCCAAGCCTTGACCTTTGATCAGTTTGGTGGGCTTTATCTCAAGGTCATACTCTAATATAGTATCAATCCATTTGCCCCTTTTCCCATCAGGGTCTTGGGACAAGATGTCTTTAACCACTATATTTGGAACATAGGCTATGGTGTGAGAATGCAAAATGTATACCCTAAAGTCTTTTAAGGCCTTTACTAGGGCATAGGCCTACTTTTCCATAATGTTGTACTTCAAGGGTGCGTCTCTTAAGGCTTTGCTGAAGAAGGCAATTGGCTGTTCCATTCCCTTTGTTTTTTTTCTGCAGTAAGACAGCGGCTATTGCGTGTTCAGAGGCAAATGAAAATATTATAAAAATTTTTGAGAAATCTGGACTGATCAGGATAGGGGCTTGAGTGAGCGCCGGTTTTACCGACTCAAAATATTTCTTGGCCTCAATAGTCCACTTAATTCTGGCACATTTCTTCAGCATGTTGGTCATTTTTGTAAGGTGCTCAGCAAGATTGGGAATGAATCTCCTAAGGAAATTGATCTTCCTGATGAAGGAATGTAACTCCTTCGTGTTTCTTGGGTGTGTGATTTGAAGTATTCCCTCAACTCACTGTGGGTCTATGCTAATCCCTTTCTCAGATATAATGTGACCAAGATGTTTGCCTTCTTACAACCCAAACACAGTTTTCTTAGGATTTAAGGACAGATCGTACCTTCTACATTTTTCAAAAAAATTTCTCAGATGTTTCAGGTGTTCTTCTTCAGTTTTAGAAAAGATGATCAAGTCATCCAAGTAGATAACTATGAAGTGTCCTATCTCATCTGAGAAAGCTATGTCCATTTCTCTTTGGAAGGTAGCTCCAACATTCATCAGTCCAAAGGGAATTTTCACGTACATGAAGGTGCCCCAAGGAGTGGTCAAAGTTGTTTTTAGTTGATCTTCTGGGAGTACAAGAACTTGATTGTATCCTGAAAAACCATCAAGCAGGGAGATTCTCTTAGAGCCCACTACCTTTTGTAGGATATGTTCCATTCTAGGCAAAGGGTAGTTGTCTTTCAGGGAGGCTCTGTTGAGGTTTCTGAAGTCTATGCATAGTCTGATCTCCCCTGTTTTCTTTCTCACAGCCACTAAGTTTGACACCAAATCAGAAAACCTTATAGGGACTATTATGCCTGCATCAAACATCTTTTTGATCTCTTTCTCTACTGCAGGAAAATGTTTCGGATTGATCCTACGAAGTTTTTGTCTGAAAGGCTTATGATTTTCCTTCAGGGGTATCTTGTGTTGTATGATGTTGGTGTCATAGGCCTTTAAGTCTTCATAGCTCCATGAAAACACATCAATGAATTCCTTAAATAGGTCAATGTATTTTTTCTTCATGTCTGCAGGCATAGACTTAGCCAGTTTAATCATTTTGGGCTTATCTTCAGTGCCTATGTTGCATTCTTCTATGTCCGAGTCTGCATGTTCTATAGTGGGATTTTTTGCTATGTCATCAAAGTCAAAAAGGTCCTCTAGGGGCGCCAGGCCTCTGGGTATATTCTTGTCTTTGGCCTGTAACACCTCCATTTCTTCACTATCTGCGTTTTCACATTTTGTGGTTGAATTTCTAGTTTCCTTAGAAAAGGAATTTATTTCTGTGTTACAAGGTGGGGTTTCTTCATCAGAGGATTCTTCACTTAGGCAGCTACTGTTAGATTTAAAGTCTGAATCAGAAAATTCAAACTCATTTCTGCCTATCAGGGAATCCTCAATCTGTTTATCTCCTTCAAAAACCTGCCAATATTTTTCATTGTCTGGCACTGCAGGTCTGAATTTGGTCTGAACAATGATCTGTTGGTCACTAGGGGTTTTAGGATATGAACTAGCCAGGCAAGCTAATCCGTTAGCAATAGCGTTTTGACCTCTAGGAATGAACACTAATTCATATTCAACAAATGTCTTCAGTAAATCCAGAGTGTCATTCCTATATGCTGTCAACTTGGGGTGTTTTGCTGTATACTCACCATTCACTTGTTTTATGACTAACTCTAAGTCTCCTTGCACAGCTATCCTACAGGCTCCTAACTTCTTTAATAGATTCAGGCCTAAGATGAGAGCCTCATATTCTGTGATACTATTTGTGCATTTGAAATGCAGACTGACAGTGTGGCTCTCTGCATAATCACTCTCTGCGTTATGTATCCATACCCCTGCTCCAGCAGTTTTCCTAGTACAGGACCCATTGAAATTCATTTCCCACGTGGCTCTCTGCATAATCACTCTCTGCGTTACGTATCCATACCCCTGCTCCAGCAGTTTTCCTAGTACAGGACCCATCAAAATTCATTTCCCACAAGGGTTCGCCATTATGTTGCGTTGTGGGGTCTGTGCGAGGTTGTGGATCATTTTGTTCTTCGTGATATGTGTGGGGCTCAAAGATTAGACTAGTTGGCTATTTACGTTCTGTTTCTGTTTTTGGTTCATTCAGAGTTTCGATTTCAGAACCCTGCCCATGGTTTTCTTCATCGTATTCTTCTAGGGTAGCCATTATGTTAAAGTCCATGGGCTCTATGTTATCGTTTGTATTTCTATTTGCTGATGCTGGCTCTCCTAAGGATGGGTCATTATAAAGAATGAAAGAATCCAGGTCTGTGTGTACGAAGTATAATGGTGAATTTTCAAGTTTCTTGGGGCTACTGACTAGGAATTTCATATGGGACTGTCTATACAATCTTCTAAGTTGGCCAAACATAGGGATAGTGGCATATGAGCTGTCCATCTGCATTGTTCCTTGTAGCTTGGCTCCCCATGATCTAGATAGCAGCATGCCATACTTAGGTGGCACATCTGCCACCACAACATCCATGACCATACACTTGGCAGGAATTTGGGTCAAGCTCACACACAAGTCTTTGATTAGGCCTAGGCATTTTACTCTCCTAGAGTCAAACGAATGCAAATCTTTGTAAGGGTGGGTTATCTCTAGGCCTAATATTTCCATCACCACCTTAGGCATTAAATTGTGCGATGCTCAAGAATCGTGCATGGCATTGTGGAGTATTTTGTCATGAATGTTGAGACTGATATAGAAAGGCAGAACTACCCCTTCCTGAAACTTTCCCTCAATCTTTGGACCAAACAGGAGGCTAGGTTGATCATCATTCAAATTTACAGTATCATTGTTTTCCCCTAAATTCAACGCTTTCAAAATTTGGCCTTCATATACATCCTGAGTGGCCAACTCAGATAATGGTACAGAGACTTTGATCTTCGCAATCTCACTCTCCAAATTGAAGGTGGGCCGACTCTTGGGAATGGTTAACTCTGTTTTATTAGCCACCTTGGTGACCGAATCAGTTTGTAATTTCTCACTATGTACAGGGTTAGGAACAATTGTATCAGGAGTACTAACTAAAGTGCTAGTACTGCTAGCGGACTCACCTCATTTTTCATTCTTGTATTGGTTTTCTTTTTCTTTGTTTTTCCCAGAACTTTCAGCTGCTATTCTGTCACCCTCAGCAGTTGCTTTAGAAGTTTTCTCAGGTATTTTATTGATGGTAACTTTAGGAGCCTTTGGTTTGGAAGTGTATTGGTTCCTTTTGCTCCTAAGTTCGTATTGTTCTCTGACCTGCATGATAGCATTTTCAAATCCAAGTCTGTAAGCTTCAGATTCTGATCCTTCCTCATCCTAGTAAGAGGATAAGGGCAGATCTTCTTCTGAATCACAGTTGTGGATTGAATCTTCTATTTCAAACATGTTTATTATATTCCCATTAGACTCTTATATGATTCCCTCATCTTCATCTAAAAAGTTTTGGAAAGGGGGAATAACTTGCTGATCTGATTCTTTCTGTCTGTTGGGAGTGGTATTGTTTCTTCTAAAGTTTTGGTTCTGGTTTCTGTTCTGATTACTAACTGTAACAACCATTTTTTCCATCATTTTTTGCAACTTATCCACGTTTCTGGATAATCTATCATAGTTTGGGTCTGAAGTGGAAGCTACAGTGTCATCCCTATATGTTACCCTCTTCTCAGATCTCAGTCTTGCTCTCTTTTCAATCAGGTTTGCCTCTATGTTCACTGCTCCTTTCTGCATGTCCTCCAGTGTGGTGTACTCTTTATCCCTAAGCTCATAGGCCATGTCAGCATCAAACCCATCAAGGTATTTGGCCAGGGCCATACCTTGTGGAGGTTTCATGTGTGGAGGAAGAGCATTGTAAATGCTCTTGAATCTAGTGGTTTAATCATGGACACTCTCTCCCACATTCCTCTTAAGGGTCATGTAGTCTGCTAGGAGCTGGCGAGGGTTTGCCCTAACTTCCCATTTATTTATGAATGTCTGATATAAATCTAGGAGGTCATTAATGCCGCCCGGAGGTAGGCCTTTAAACCATTTCTTTACATCACCCCCTAAGCTTTGGGCAAAGATTCTCATTTTGATTTTTTCATCATCAATTTCCATATAGTCAAAAGAATCCTCCACCTTATCTACATGTTGCTAAGCTTTGATTGATTCTTTAGCAGCGAAGTGTGGGATTTTTGACTGATAATCATTGGATAAGGGTAGCATGGGTTGAGGTAAAACCAGAGGTGCGTACCAGGCTGCCATGATAATGTTCTGATGAGGTATAGGGTTGGCTTGAGCCGCTGGTATATGGATGACAGGGATATTAGGACTAGCAGAAGTCTCTTGAGCAGACCTAGGGTGGGAGAGCCCCAAATTTTGAATGAAATGAATATCAGGCGGTGTGTATGGAGGAGTTCCTCCATCCCTAGTGCGTTGACCAATATGAGATGGTGAAATGTGAAGCTCAGGGTCTGGCTGGTCTAGATGATTGAATGACCTAGTTCTTGGTAGTCTATCAGGTATGTCTAGGTCAGGGAGAAAATGTGGTAGAGCTACTAGTTCTTCTGGTGCGGAGTTAGCTCTATAAATGTGACTGGAATTAGTTGGTATTTTAGGTGTAGGAGCTCCCTTGAGGATACTCTCTAGATTGTCAACTATTTTAGGTGGGTCTGGGTTGGGATAAGCTCTTGTGTGGATGGTTCTGAAAGCTAGAATGTTATATTTCTACCTAAGCAGCTTAACCCTACCTGTTACTTCTGTTGTGGTTGATGTTGTTACGAACGTAGGTCTCCCAGTGGAGTCTTATGTGAAACCAAGATAACCAGCAGACCTACTGATCACCAGTGGAGTCTTTGATCTTTTAGGAACTATGGAGTTGCAAGGTGGAAGGTTAAGGTATGTCTAAGGGGTCACACTGTCCACCACAGTGCTCAGGCACTATCACCTTTCAAGGATAACCTCAGAACACAACGAACTCTAACCATAGATTGATTGGGAGGGCATTTAGCAGATGTGTCACCTCCCAAAGAGGATGAGATCCAGAGGCTACCTGGCCCTATCTAGGCTCTGTCTAAGAGGGCAATAGAACACAACAAATGACACTAAGGCTGTCCGAGAAGAGGTGTGACTAACTGCCAACCTAACCAGAGATTGTGGGTTTTGAATGCCTAGGGATGTTCAAATTGTAATGCACTCAATGTCCCTAGCGGAGTCGCCATTATGTTGGGGTTCCCATGTTTTGGCCAGGTTGGCAGGACCAAAAGATGAGACAACATAGAACCACTTTCAAACCTTAGGATCTAGCCCTCCTAGATCCAGAGAGGGATCTCTCTATGATTGTCAAAGTGTATGTCTTTGAAGCTCTAAGTTATGATTTTAGGCTAGTTATAGGCTCAGGGTTGTTTGTTTGATTATTTGTGTTTGGTTGTTGGGAATTAGGAAAGGAAGGTCCAATATAAGGCAAGGATGAGCATAGAGGGAATTATACTAAGACAGATAACTTAGGGAACATCAAGGCCATTGGGCAATGGAGTCAAGAAAGGATTTAATTGTGTTCAATGTGCAAGCTTTCAGTTGGGCTAGTCATCTAGAGCATTTGGATCTTAAAGATGATATTTGGAATGGGACATTAAAGACTGAAAATGAAAGGAGGGGAACCATCCAATTCTGTCTATAGATCAGGCCAGAGGTCATTTAACTCCAGACCTGCTTGGACAAAATCAGAGGCAATACATGGGATCTTAGAGAGGCTTAATTGGGATGGAAAGATCCTAGTGAGGCAGAGATAGGGTTCCAAACCTCCCAGTGTTCTTAACTCATCCAACTAAATCCTAACAAGAGAATCTAAACATAGATTTAATTAATTCATACATTATAGAGCAGGCAATAACATCCACTACACTGGTTAAATCAATTGAAATCAATATTCAGATACACATGTAAGCAGAAAACATAAAAGGCTGGGAGAGCAGCAACATAAGGTACCTATCAAGGGTAAATCTTATGCAAAACTTCTGATGCGAGCCTATAGAAATGGAATGAAATGGAATCAAACACAGAGATAAGAAAACATCACCAGCTGCTTTAGATCAGGATCCAAAGAAACATGCTTGTCATATTAAAAACAACACCAATCAGGTACAACATTGCCCACAGCCTTAACATTCAGTCTGAATACATCAAATCTCAGCCTATCTTACACTATTACACAGAGAACTCGTCTCAAGAGGAAAAATGCTTGCATTTCTCTGATATCTCATCAACAACCCTAACAGTAGTCCTCCTCATGATTTTTATAGCAGAAGATGAATGAAGGAGGTAGGTGAACAATTAAATACATCATTTAAGCTCAGCAAAGGATAGAGGGTCGAAACCCATGCTGCTTAAATTTATACATTTATCTCTGGTATGGTTAAGATGTCCTGGCTGTATCACTGTGTGGTACATGTGGTGAAATAACAGAAATAAAATAAGAAACAGTGAAATCTTACCTACTTGTGCAATAAATGCTCCTGATCTTGTGGGACTGCTGTCATGGTAGGAAACTTGAGGGACACGATGCATAATCAAAACCGCATGGGCGTTTTGTCCTCTGATGAAGAAAAACATACTGTTGCTGTAGAAAAAACCCTGGTGGTACGGCTTCCCTTGAATTTAATCTCTGAGAGGTCCTCGAGGCCTTCACTCTAATGCTTTACCTCTGAAAAACTCGATTGAGCGCTTTAATCCCCATCATAATGCTTTAATTATGAGCTTGAGGCCTAAATATCGGCCTTTGCGTCCCTCAAGGTCACTACTGCTCCATTGATGGCACAAATCGAGCTTTAATGGTGCTAGACAGGGTTTGTAGAGCTTAGACTCTGTCCTTCAATGGAGAAAGGCTCTATTGATGTAGAAAACTGGCTTATGCATTAATTTCCTGTGCACAGAATTCTTTGCCGCTGAATTAAATGTTGTGTAATCATGGCAGACCATTACCAACTGATAAACCTGCAAAAGCATGCAACCTGTCAAGAAAAATCATGGACGGGGTGATGGAGGCAGTGTAGAGAATGAAAATGGCCGTGCAGATGATGAACTGGGGTAGAAAACGCGAAAAATGGTGACAAATTGTTCTGGCGGAGGTGGCAGTCTCGCAGAGCAGAGTTTGAACAACAAAGTCATTAAAAAACACGAAAATGAATGATTATATGCAATGGAATGGTCGAAAGGTACGAAAAATGCACGTGAGGTGACGTGGCGTACGGAAAGAAAAGTGGACGGATGACGTGGAGGCCCGGGAGACGACGAAATGGTCGACGGCGGGCAGACGAACCTGGATTGTCCGATCCCGGTGGATATTGATGGTGGGAGACGCGTCAGAGGGTGATAGACCGTGGGCCAGGGGTACAGCGATAGGGAGTTAAAAAGTGCACAGCTTCATCGATTGCCAACCGTCAGATGAAGGGCTCTAGGTCGGACGGCTATTACGCATATCGCTGGACGCCCCGTACTAAACGTTAACATGCGATGAACCGGTGGTTTTGAAACCGTACCGGGGCCACGTGTCGATCGATGAGTGGAATCGCTGGGTGATCGGAGAAAACCACCAAGCGCGCGAGGGTGGTGCGATAGAAACTAGCTATTTTTGAACAATGCGCAGCGAGGTCCACCGGCGGGAAAGGTTCCGGACTGTTGATCTGGCGGGAAACAGACGGTGATGGCCCGGCATGGAAAATAGGCGAGGATGACGCGGGCGCTGGAGATTTAACATCCGCCATCCGATCGGCTGAGATCTACGGCTGAGGTCGCGCCCGACGAACAAACACGATAAGCACCCCTTTACTTTGGCGAGTGGTTACTGCACTAGGTTGCATGGAGAAAAAGCGTGAGGGCTAGCAGAGAAGGTGCAGAAAGTGGACTTAAACACATCAAATTGCATTTGGGAGGTTCAAAAGGGATTTTTGAGGGGATTTCAGGGATAAAAAAGGGAAATTGGGGGGAAAGAAAGGGGATTCTTGACCAAGGGTGAAAGGGGTAAAAATTTGGTGTTTTGCAAGGATTTGAGGGGCAATGTAGGCCTTTCAGGAGCAACATTTATAACTAGTGAGGCTTTGGATAGGAAATCAGCAGTGGTGGTTTCACTGCAAAGTAGAGGCTGGCAGAAGACATTCAAGGATGATGTGTCTTCAGGGGAGATGCATTCCTTGAAAGTCTCCAAAATGATATAGCCCCTAGCTTGCTTGTCAAGAATTTCATAGGGGGGCTAACAATATCATCCACCTAAAGAACAACCGATATTGACTACAAAATTACAATATTTTACAAGGAATTTTTACATCTATATTTAGCTTCAGGGTTGCTGCCCCCAATCCCCCTAGTCGGGGGGAGGGGGGGGCAGGGGTGGGTCAGAACCCCACCACATGGAGGGTTGTATAGTATTCCTAGGGTATACATCTAGCTAAAGCAAAGACCTCTAAATCAGGATGATAAGGAGGCTCCACACCCAACAATATCCCAGTTGGAAAATGATTGTATCAACTCCACCATTGCTTCATTTTTCGGAAAATGACTCCATTTTGGACCTGCCTATTTCTCATCTTCATCATCATAATTGAAGACCAATTGAAACTGAGAAGAACCTTAGTTTCTCACTTGTTACAACTTTTTTTAAACATATTTGTAGGATTCTGGCTAGTGTATATCTCTTCAAGCTTCAATTGTCCATCTTCCAACATTGACCGTATGAAATGGTACTTGAGTTGCATGTGTTTAGTCTTGGAATGAAATTTTGAGTTCTTTGCAATATGAATGGCACTCTGGTAGTCACTGTATAAGCTGCCCATGTCTTGCTTCTTACCCAATTCATCCATAAACCTTTGGAACCAAATCATTTCTTTACTAGCCTCTGTAGCAACAACATATTATGCTTCCATTGTTGAAAGTGCAACAACACTTTGGATTTTTGAAACTCAACTGAAAATTTTTCCACCTACATTAAATTTATACCCCATATCTATATGAAAATGTCCCTATAGAGAAATGTTTGAACCACCAAATCATAATTCTTGATTTGGGGTACCTCTCAAATATGTGAGAATCTATTTCACTACCATCTAGTGTTATTTTTCTGGATTTTTCATGTACCTTATTAAAAATCCCACTTCATGTGAAATATCAGGCCTTGTGCAAACCATTTCATACATTACGCTTCCAACTGTTGATGCATATGGAACTTTAGACATATAATCTATTTCTTCTTGGGTCTTGGGGCATATCTCCTTACTAAGTTTGAAATGGCTAGCCAAAGGTGTACTAACTGGTTTTTCATTCTACAAATTAAATATTTCCAATAAATTTTGTATGGACTAATTCTGAGACAATGTTAATTTATGAATTTTCCTGTCTCTAGTTATTCTCATACCAAGGATTTGTTTTGCAACTCCCAAATCCTTCATTGTAAATGAATTTTCCAATTTTCTTTTGAGTACATTTATTTCAGCATGTTAGACCCTAAAACAAGCATGTAATCTATATAAAATAAAAATATAATATATATGCCATCATTTTTCTTTTTCAGATAAACACAATGATCAGAGTGACATATTTTATCAAAGAAATACCTTTCTTCTCTTCAAATCACTTCATGAAAAGTTTATATTTGTACCTATGTTTTCCTCCATCTTCTTCCTTCTTCCTTCAACCTGTAAACTCATTTATTCTGCAATATTTTTTTACCTGTAGAAAACCTGACTAAGTCCCAAGTCTGGTTATGTGCCAAGATGTCCATCTCTTGTTTCATGGCTAGCTCCCACTTCTTCATTGTTTCTACCTGAATTTCATCTTCATAACAAATTGGTTCACCAGAATCATTCAAAAATATATAATATAATGAAGGAGAGTATCATTCATGGGGTCTACTTATCCTAGTAGATCTTTTGATACCACTTTCTAGTGTTTGAGGTGTATGTTGTTGTTGTGGTGGTTGTTGTTGTGATGGATGTTGATTATTATTATTTTCAAGCACATTTAATTTTTTGTGATCTCATCAAGCATTGCGTATTCTCTGTTTTCTTTATCCTATGTATTTTATTGCATTCGATCCTTATGCAAGACCTTTTCATTGAATATGACATCTCCTCTCCTAATTATTTTGTGATTTTCATAATCATATAAGAAATAACCAAAATCATTAACACCATATCAAATAAAGGTACATTTATTTTATTTATCCTTAGTATTTGTTCTATTTTCTTTATTAATACGGACAAAGGCATCACAACCAAAAGGCTAAAAAAAATAGTAGTTTACCTTTTTACCTATCCATGCCTCTATATTATCACCATTTAAGGAACTTGAAGGCCCTTTGTTTATTATATAAACAACAATATCTACAACATCTTCCCAAAATTATAAAGGCAATCCTACATGAAATATCATGCACCTTTCACACTCCATGATTTTCCTGTTCATCCTTTTTGACACACCATTTTCATGTGGTATTCCTGGAATTGTCTTCTCTCTGCGAATTCCATGCTCTGAACAGTACCTATCAAAATATGTGTTGCAATATTCACCTCATTGTCTGATATGAGACACTTCAATTTATTTCTTGTCTCAATCTCCACCAAAGCTTTCCATTTCTTGAAAGTATCAAATACAGTAGATTTATTTCGAATACAATAAATCCAAGTTTTTTCAGTTGCATCATCAATAAAAGTAACATAATAATGAGAGCCACCAAGAGATGATACCTGAGCATGTCCCCATACATCTGTATGCACAAGCTATAATTTTTCACTCTTATTTTCTTTCCCAACTATAAGAAATTTCAATCTCTTCTATTTTCCATAATTACAATTTTCACAGAAATCCAAATCAATATTCTTCAAACATGGCAACAAATTTCTTGAGCGAATAATATTCATCCCCTTCTCAACCATGCGTCAGAGCCTATGATGCCATAATGTTGCATCTGCTCCTGTGGAGTTTAAAGACTTAACACAATTAGAAATACCATTTCATAAATACAATGTACCAATATTTTTCTCCTTTTTCTATTACCATGGCTCCTTCAATGACCTTGCAAGTTTTATCTGTAAAAATTGTTACACAACCTTCATCGCCTAGTTTCCCTGTGGAAATTTGATTTTTCTTTAGATCTGGAACATGCCTGACCTCCTTTAATAACCGTTGGTTTACATTATGTTTTTTTTACAATAAATTTACCCATTCCAATGATTTTATAGGGTTAATCATCAGCCAGAATAACCTGTCCAAAATCTCCTTGGAGATAGTCATGAAAATGTTTCTTATTAGGTGTGGCATTGAATGAGGCCCCTAAATCTACCACCCAGGAATAAATAACGTTTTATAAGGAAAGAATCAAATAATATTGCAACACATTACATGTTACATTTTCTTCATTATTTGTTTATTGTTGCGTGTCTGCTTATTTTCCCTTCCGAGACTTACAGTCTTTCTTCAGGTCTCCTTCTTCCCACATTTCCAACACATTATCCCCAATCTAGATTTGGATATGTCTTCCTTGAATTACTATGATATCATGGGCTCTTTTCTCTTTCCATTTTTCTTCCACTAGTCTATGCACTCAAAGCATTACTTGATGTCTCGCCGGATCTTTTCTGTCGCATTTCCTCATTAAGGATGGAACCGACAACATCATCCAACTTTATAGTACTAGATCCAGAGAAAGAGTTACTAATGGCCATAACTAAACCATTCCAACTTTTTGGAAATGAGCATAGAAATAATAGAGCACTAAATTCATCATAAAATTTTACGCCTACAAAATTTAACTATCTAGTAACTGTATTAAATTCATTTAAATGGTCAGCAACATATCTAGCTTCTGACATTTTCATACTAAATAAACACTTCATAAGAAATACCTTATTTGATGCCGAGGTTTTTTCATATAGTCTGTACAATGGTATCATTAAACCCTCTATTGTCATTTCCTTTGAATTATTAAAGGCTATTGACACTGCCGGGCAAAACCATATTGTTCCAAGTTCCTTTCTATTGAGAATCCCCCATTCTTCATCTGTCATACTCGAAGAATTCTTTGTTTTTCTACTCAATCATAGGTACATATATTTCTGATACATATAATCTTCCATTTGCATCTTCCAAAGTTGGTAGTTTTGGCTATTAAATTTCTTGACCCGAAACCTGCCATCTTCCACCATTACGCCCACTCAAACTAGGAACCCTTCTTTCCTGCTAGTTTATCAGCCAAATATACCTTCATCTCTAATACCAGTTGTTAGAAAATTATATATTACAGAGAAATGGAACACGTAAAAATATGCAGAAATTAAAACACATAAAACATATAAAAAAAGAGAGAGACAAATATGTGTGGTTCAATTAACTTGGGCTATGTCCACGGATAAATCACCAGTCCTTTATTTATATTATCTAGTAAAATGAAGAGACAAAACCTACAATAGATCCGTTGTAATATCCCCTACTCTCTCACACAATCCCCCTTTCTCTTTCTCACTATGAATACAGACACCACACACAGTCGCAATATAATTCCCTCATATGAACTGAGAAGTTTATTTCTAGGGAAAAAAACCTTAAATTAAATATAACTTCTACCATTAGACCATCCGCCTAATGAACTACCTAGATTGACTAAGAAATTACAATATTTTACAAGGAAATTTTACATCTATTTTTAGCTTCAGGGGCGTTGCCCCCAAACCCGTGCCAGGGGACTGCTAGCCCCTGACCCCCCTAGCCAGGGGGGATTGGCATCTCCTCTCATTGAGGAGTGTACAGTCTTCCTGGGGTATACATCTGGCTGAAACAAAGACCTCTAAATTAGGATGATAATCAAGCTCCATAACCAAAAATTTTCATTCAAGTGAGAAATTTTATAGAAACAAAAGAATATTTCTTTCTTTTTGCTTCAAATAATTAGGGATAACATAGGATTTTTTTTTTTTTATAAAAAAAGTTCAGTGACATAATAAACTAGCCTCCTTTCACTAATTGTGAGCCTCATATCCTATCCACATGGGATTTTAAGGCATTCTTAGGTGAGAAAGAAATGATATATAAGGAGCTTTTAAAAGGAGAAATTCATTTACAACCCATTGATACCATGGCTATAAATAGGAAAAATAAAGTATTTCATATAATAGAGACAAATGGAGAAGCCAAAATGAAAAACATTAGTCCATCAACCCTCCTACAGTTGTATGGTTTGACTACTGATAAGTTAACACCTTTATGTTTTATTTTGTTGTAGTTTGTAGGATGTATGATTACACAACATATGAGAATAAACTAACATTATTCCCCTTCCACTCTCTAGTATATAGCCCTTCATTGGTTCATGAGCCTATAAGGGGATATCATCACTTCATGGGGACATATGCAGCAAGCCTTCAACACTAAGTATTAGGACTATTGTAGAGAAAGAGACACCAAATATGAGATATTCATAATGTATCAAGGAGCAGATGAATCTTTGGAATATTTTGAGGAAATATATCAAATGACCTATAAAAGAGCACACAAATGCACTCTAGAACCATATTCCTTCGAATTAGTCTTCCTACGGGGAGTTAGAGAATAAATAATGTAAACACTCAAACTTTTGGCCAATGGAGACATTTATTAGCTCAACTATGATGACATCAAAAAAATATTAAAATATCATTTTAGACCTGCTATAAAAAGAGGTAGAGTAAAAAGAGGTTTGGTAAGTCCCACTTCCTCTTACATAGTTAATAAAAATGAGATAAGAGGTATTATTAATGAACTATAAAATGATATCTTATCCACCTTTGCTACATAGATGGATAAATTATATATCAAAAGAAAAGAAGAAGAAGAAAAAGGGGAATTAGTTATATTCTACACTAGATACACTAAAATATATCCTAGGAAGGAGTATGCTTTAGATGTCATATAGATATGTTTTGTATGTGAACACTAGAAAATTTGGCGCAATTTCCGACGGCCAAATCGTCGCTATTCCGACACACAATCGTCGCAAGAGCGACAGTTCGAGGATGGGAAAAACTTGGTTTGTCATGCGGTCGCAGTTCCGACGCATTCACAAACTGTCGCACTACCGATACTTTTTCCGTCACTTCCAAACACACGTCGCTCTTCCGACATTTCCCAAACTGACGTTTGTAAAGTGTCGCCATTCCGACGAAATTTGGTTCGACGTTTTTAACGTCGCTCTTCCGACATTTGTACTAAAGTGTCGCCATTCCGACGAAATGTCGTCCGACGTTTTGAACGTCACTCTTCCGAAGTCTTTATACTGTCACTCTTTTGACGTGTCTAAACTACCGCATTTCTGACACCATACAAAAGTGTGAGAAGACCGACGTATTGCAAAAGTGTCACAACACTGACGCTTTCCAGAAGTATCGCAATATCAACGCCAGGAAGAACTATCGCAATTCCGACGAAATGTGGTCCGAAATTTTGAACGTCTCCCTTCCGATGTCTTTGTGCTGTCGCTCTTCCGACATTTCTAGAACTTTCGCAATATCGACGGACATCACAAGACTGAAGAAAATGGAAATCGTTCAAAACGTCAGAAGAGAGACACTTACAAGGCGTCGGTATACCGACGGCGGTTTCAATTTTTAAAAAAAAATGAAACTTTAAAACAGGGCAGTAAATCTGCAATGTTTGTTATCACAATAAGAAATCAATGATCAGTGATCACGTCAAATTTTCCTCATAGCGTGACGGGTCTAATAAATTTTATTGTAAAGGTTGCTGGCCAGTGACAACTGTAGCATTGAAGGAAATGCATTAAGGAAAATTAATGAGGCTGCGAACTCCAAGCCAACTGGCAAAAACCCTGATAATTTTCCTTACCAACTTCCAAGTTGTGACTCGGGCTTCAGACTCCAAATCTAAGAATTTTCTTTTCATCATGTTGGAGAAGAGAACTGCAACCTGCAGCAAAAGAGCAATTCCTCAGTCTCAATGCTCAGGACTCGGAGTCATTCCTTGCTAACACGGTATGTAGAAATTTCGATAAGATAACTTTCTTCACCCTCGTTTTTACTAAATTTATTCTTTTGAAAAGGGACTGGTTCCATTTAAGAAATTTTCAACTTTCGACTTCTAGAATTTGTACATATGATTTTTGGACTGAGGTTTTGTTATTAATGAGGAGATAGTGTCTTGCTTCTATCTGTATAAAATAATTGCCTCTTTTTTTTCTTCATGTTCAGGGTTCTTGATTTTATCAAACCCTATCTCTCTTTTAAGCATGCCTGCAAATTAATATATTCCAGGAATGTACACAATTCCAGGCTTCATGTACAACATATTATATCAACTATATTTTAACAAGTGAGCTGCATGCCCATATAGTGTTACAGATTACAGGGCTTCATTTGGAGAATAAATGTTAAGCCTAGGAGCACTAAATCCAAGTAATTCCCCTCATCCCTTAAAAGACACCTCTAAATATAACTAGAAATTTCAAATAGTTAGTAAAGGAAAAGTACAAAGATATAACAGATATGTGTTGAGCCAAAAACCTATGCATTCACAAAAAAACTGGGATGGATAAAACTTAAAAACAATTATGGACTTTGACAAAAAATCGTCTTATGCATACAAAATGAAAGAAGCATTGGCATACTACTATGTTTGGAAATTTGAGGACAGGTAGAGTGAGTCTCCGGGCAACACAGTTTCATGTGGAGACCCTAGATCCTTGTACCCACAATATCTAGTGACTTAAAAAATGATTTCCAAAACAATGCCTTTGCTATGCATGTAAGAACACCACCTGTATAATGAGGGAGATGTAATATTGTCCGAGAAGCAGATTTATACAGAGTGGTCCAAGATTCTGTATTTATGGAAGATACAACTGATTTTGGCATGAAACATGTATCCAAGATTTCAATGTGGCCTTATTTTAGAGCCCATTGATGATTTACTATGAAACCTAAACTTTCAAAAAAAAACACATTGAAATCACAGGATCACCATCACGAATATCATAAATATTAACTGTCTTTTGGGCACTGGCAGTAGATACCATAAGAGGCCCACATGGCCTGTACCACCAATGTTGATTCTCTAGCTCAACATTTGCAAAGCCAAAATTCCTCCCCGAGACATCCCTCTCTGCCAAAACTAGAGAGATGGTACTGGACATTGAAGTGAAGGCCTCTGATTCAGTATGGAATGCCATAATTTATTTATTATAAAAGTCCCATGAACAGAAACCTGAGTCCAATGTACAACCTGCAGATGCTGCCACAACATATTTACTAGAGCGACCATCTGAACCAGCTGCTCTGATCAACCAGCAATCACCCCACATGTTTGGGGTAAGCCCATATGGAGCTTTATATTCAGCCTTCTCCTAGATATTGAAAAAAAACAATACTAAGTATTACTCATACATCAACTGCCCTTTATGTTCAGGGAAAATTTAAAGAGTGCATAAATATTCTTGAAATCCCAATCATAGTTTCTAGAAAATTTCAATAGTCTTTGAAATAAACTACATCCTATTTAAACTACATCAAATATTTAGGCAAATCATTTTTTTAAATAGAAATTGTTGAATTTTATTTCAAATATAGAAATTTAAACCATGAGAATAATCTAACCCCTAGGCTTTTCCCTATTTCTAATAGAAAATCCCAAAATGTATAAATTATAACACACATAAACCCCAAAATTAAGTACAATAATTAAAACCTCCACACCTCTGAATTTGCTATATCGTGAAAAGAGCAGCATCCATCATCATGGGAAAGCAAAACCGATTCTCCTTCTGATACAAACGAGCCTGCAGTAGATGTCTTATGGCTGAGTTGATTCAATCGATCACAGGAAACCTCTTCAGTTTCTTCAATATTGCCAAAATGCTCTGGCTTGTTTTCCTGGTCATCATCAAAGTCCATATTTTCATCACATTGAATTAGTTGGGGTTCATTACGATCAGTTCTAGTGCCTATTGCAGAGCTCCGGACATCCAATCCAATATTGTAACTACCATACCCGTTCCCATTAGAGATTGTAAATCCTGCTTCTAGCTTTAATTCGGTAATTTCAAGAGCACTAGAACTGGATTCAGTTGATTTAGACTTGGTATAGTTTTCCTCTAATTTGTATTCCGATACAACACTATACTTGTGCTTCAACACAGACAGAAATTCTGCAGCAATGGGATCTTCATCTATGGGGCTTATGGATCTGCCCTCAAAAGCATCCCGAATATCTGATTCATTTTCATTCAACTAATCATGCAAATCCACCCTCGTCTTCAGCACAACAAGCTGAACTAAAGGCCGGTTTTTCAGCAATTTATGGTGGGGGTAAAGCCTATCTTCCAGATCTTGACTATTTAAGCGTTTAATTGGTTTTTTCAGAGACTTGACCATAGAATCAAATGAATCCTGCGAATCCTGTGAAATAATAAACAATAGTAAGGCCATTATTTATTGGTTTGAAATAATAAACAACATGCAACAAACCCGCATAATTAGTAAATTATTTAAAGACAATGTTGGAAATATGTTTCCTGTATCCTATTATATGATTTTCCTTGATGGAAAGCTCTGTATTTAATGGAGAATTGATATAAATAAGGACGCGTTAATTCATGTGTGAACATATGTATGCATCCTAATGAAGGATAATTGACATCCGTAAGAAACCCTGTGCTCTGTATGTTGATCGAGGAACCGATGTTAATACGGTTAATAGTGTATCCAAACTGGTAGACAGTGGAGTTATATACATTCGTTAAATATATGATGGAAGGGTCTATGCTATTAGTAAGGAGCTTACTGGCTTTCATGGAGAAAGGAACGAGGAGCGAGAGCAAACCAGTTATAACGCAAAAGAACTAAAATAGAGTATTTGGCATTGAAATTTCGGTGGAACACGGACTAACCCTTTGGAACCATGAACGGAACCTGGAAGGAAAGAGGTGGAACATAAAAAAAGGAAGCACGATGGAACCATGCGTGGAAGAGTGGAACCATTACCGAGAAAACAGTAAAGGTGGTTTGTGGTTTCTATCACACCACCTTCGACGGGTAAGCAGTTTTCAAGAGGTTGGGAGAGATTCCATAGAAAGCGCAACACACATCCTTGTTTGACTCCACAAAACCGCTTGTCACTGTGTGCCATCGCGCATTATTGCTCGACCCAGGATGCCCAGCGATAATGATAAGAATCGTTGATCTGGGAAGGGGTCATCAGATGGTGTTCATTTGCTATAGATGCGTGAAAGTTACCCAAGGTATGGTGCACCATCGCGCGTTATCATCCGTGCATCATCAACGAATGATATCCGTCAGATCATCTGATGCCGAGCGATGTGTTCTTCGCCGTCGGATGGAAATGATCGTAAGAAATGGGCCCCAGTTTTTTTAATTATATTGATTGGGCCGTCGATTATGTATGTGGAGCCAGAACCAAAGGTCTATTTAAAAGCCTTTTGATAAAAGCTTTGGTTATTACTATAAAATTCTATTATATATTTAATTGCCAAAGGTTGTGAATAATATTTATTTATCAAATTCCACGAATTTGATAAATAAAATAAAGAAAACCATGAGGGGCACGTTATTGGTACTTTACCTTGGCTATAGTATTATTTGGCGGAGATAGAGATTACGTTTGGGACAATTCGAGCATGGAAGAACAAAGATCGGGATTTCAATTTGGATTGGTTCAAATTTTAATAATACCATTAGCAATTGAATGGTTTTGACCCATGGTTTCAATAAAGGCGAAAACTATATAAGGTGATGAGAATCATAGTACGAGGTGTGCATGCAGAGGCATTGTAAATAAAAATATCTTTATGAGATCTGCATGATCAAACTCTGTTGTCTGATAACGCTGAATCCATGATGCACCTATGGAGTTGATCGAGGAAATGAAAAAGATCTAGGAAGATCAGAAAAGAAATAATAAAGATCTGATGCAAGTCTGATGAAGAAATTGAAGAAATTTGGTGGATCTGAGGGTTGAAGTCTTCTGCATAGAAGTGGAAGCTTTTCGCCAATTCAAGCTGGTGTTAAATCAGGGGGTCGAAGCTCCCTTCCAGGAGAGGCTGGAGAACGAGAGAAGGTTGAAGCCTTCTGCAGGTTGGTGCCTGCGTGCTGGTATGAGTCTGTGCCAACACAAAATTGTAAGATGTTTTCTTTATAATAAATATTGAAGACTGAGACGATAGCATCGGTGGTTTTCTCCCAAATTGGGTTTCCACCTTAAATGCTGGTGTTCATATGTGTTCCTTTTGTGTAATGGTTTATTCTGTTATTCTTTTCACATTTTTACTAAAAGAATGATGCAATAATCTAAGTAAAGAATTAACAGCATAATAAGATCTCTGGTGAAAATTTTTCATTCAGCCCTAAATACTGATTCACCCCCCCTCTCAGTATTTTTCCCAATAGACAATAATTCCTACATATTAAAATATAAAGTTATAACATACCAGCTCATACTCGAACATAACATTTGTATCAATATTCTTCTTCTGTATCTTCTTGATCTTCATCCAACTGATCGACATCTATATCAACATCTGATTCAGAAACGGTGTTGAAATGATCGACCATGTCATCATCATCATCAATTATGTCATTTTCAATAATATCCTCATCGACATCATCATCATTAATTGTTGCCTCATCTCCTATGCCTGGTTCATCTTCTAAGATATATTCTTTGTCTGTCAATGCATCTTCCTGCTCATCTGCCACTGCATCATCTTCTTCTTGATCAATATCATCTTCTTCCTCTACAGTATACTCTAATGGCCTTCCTCTTGGATCATGTCTAATAGAAAATGACCATTCGTTCTCACCTGAAACCTTTGAGTAAAAGACTTGTTTGCATTGTCTTGGAAAAACATAGTGATATTTTCCTGCTTCAAACTGTGATGTTTTAACCATTGGAAATCCATTGTCATGTTGAATAAGTGTTCTATCATCATCACGTACATTCATTCGTAGCCTATACCATTTGACGTTGAACAAAACTATTTTGAAGGAATTAAAGTCACACTCAACTATATCATCTAAGAACCCATAATATCTATTTTCAGATTCTCGAGGATGTCTATCACTCCTGGAGGAAACATTAGTGACCTGGAATACTGCAGTTATCCCACTATCAGAAGTTTTCCTGTTATCATCCAACTGTTTAATGCGAAATTGATGACCATTGCACCACATAGCCTTGTGGTGTTTCAACTGCAATATGCCAAACATGAAAAAGATGCATTCTCAATTAATAAGTAAACATATAATTTACACAGCATGAAAATTAACTGAAAAATCAAACTTCTTGTCACATTATAAATATAGTATAAAATAGGTAATGAATAAAATAGGTTAATTAATTGCTTACCTTTCTATATTTCAAACCATATGCTAAATCGATTTCCATGTCCGTAACATTCCCATCTCCACTACGATACGCTTCTCTAATCAATTCAGATAGTAGTTGCCATGATAACCTACCGTTGTTACGTGCTTTACATGTTTCAATCCATTCACTCATCCACTCAAGATTTTTTGCAATGTATAAAAGTAGTGCCTCATAATCTTGAGCACCTGAATAAAAAAACAATAATTCACCAATACTAATAAATATTACTTATAACCATGGTAAATTATATTAATTAATCAACTATGAAAGAATAAGACCTAAATGAATATAATGATCATATACATGATGTAAAAAAATGAAACATTATATGTATTATACATAATAATTTTTTTACCTCTCACTTTCTTCATTCTACCTTTTCCCAATAGGTGCTCCTCTTCAAATTTTTTGATGGATTTCACATCCCAAATGCAATCCACCGCCTTCATGGCTGGCGCAGCTAATTTAGGAACATAATGACTAATATACACCATAGATTGATATACCACATATCCCTCCACCATAGAACCCTGAGGTCGTGCTCTTTGTTTAACCAAAGCCTTCAAGGATTTCAGGTGCCTCTCGACCATCCACATTGACCTTGTGTGTACTGGTCCACACATTTCAATCTCCTCAACTTGGTGTATCAAGTAGTGTTCTTGTGCATTGAAAAATTTTGGAGGTAGATACTTTTTCATTTCACACATTAGCCTAGGAATTTCTCTTTTCCAATACTTTATTTCATCTTGATGGATTTCTTTCAATGACAACCATCTGCAAATCATTACGCAAGGTTATTTCAATGAAACATAATATATATTTCATTACAAGTAAATTAATACATCATTTCATCAAGTACGAAAATAAATTGTAGCAATTAGATTTTGCTTATAAATCAAAACTACTCACCTCATGTATTTACTAAGACCATATATAACTTGTTTGACATTGTTGTCGAAGTCGTTTGGGAGAGATACAGGTAGAACATACTATAACAATAAAAAATGAATCGTTATTGGTTTCCAAATTAAACAAAAAAAAGGAAAATTTAAAATATGTATTCAAGCAATAACATACAAAAACGTATACCAAAAAATTACCTTAACAAAGGTATGCCAATCATGTGTTTTCACCCCACTGAAGTCACCTTTCTTCGTTAAGATATTATTTATGTTTGAAGCAAAAACTGTTGGAAATTTAATTCTTCTAACGACCTCTTTTACATCATTTCTTTGTTGTTCTGTTAATAACCATGGAATATTATTATAATTTCGACCTCCATTGTTATTTGATCCGTCGATCACACTTTTCATTGCATGATTTGATTTCTCAATGTCAACACAAATTTTGTCAATTTTATCTCTATCATGTGCACCATCTATGGTTCGCCATAACATTTCTATCACATTCTTCCCGACATGCATTGTATCAAACAAATGAGCTATTTTTAGGTCCTCATAGTAGGGCAACCTCGCGAATTGAGAAGGATAACATTTCATTCCAGGTGGAAGTACAAAATTAGTACCTTCATGGCGACGATGACCTTGATATCAAAGAATAAAATAAATCATAACAATATTAATTATAAAATACAATAAAATAAATTCATTAGTTAAAACAAAAATTCCAAACATTACATAAACAAATTATATATATATATACACAAATTACGTACCAGCTGTTGAACGATTATTAATTCTGTTATATTCCAACATCCACAACTGAGGTGTCATTCTTCGTGGTTTTAATCTAGTTTCTTCTTTATCATTGAAAAGATGTTTTTTAGTAGTACGATACTTATGGTTCCTAGGGAGGAAGTGCCTAAACTCATAAAACACCATCTTTTTTAAGTTTGGCGAATGATGATACTTCATCTTAGGGCCACAAACTGGACATGCAAATCTACCCTTTGTTTGAAGACCTGCAATAGATGGATCAATAAAAATTAATATACTATGAGATCATTTTTAAAACATGCAATATGGTATATCTAATTTAGATAATTATGTATTATATTAAAGTGCAATGAAATATTACATACCACAAACAAGTGTTAGTCCTGGGGCATCATGAATTTTCCATACAAGCATTCCACGACATTGAAATCTCTTCTGCTTGATTGGTTTAGTGATGTCATACATAGTGATGCCATGCCATAACTGTATTAGCTCATCGATAAGAGGCTCAATATATACATTCATATCTTCGACCTGGTACTTACCTAATTGTTCAAAATTACGGTACATAATAATTACTCCCATGATATATGTATATATAAGTAAGTAAATAAATAAAATATATATTTATTCAAACAACGAGAGAAATGAAAATGTTACATTCAAAGAAATAATGTATCAAATACTTGGAATAATCATAGTCAACATTATGTGCTCCCTCTTGATTGACATCCAAGGAGGAATGTTATTGTTGATAACGAAAATAGGCCACACTAAGTAAGTAGATCTAAGCTCTTCGAATGGATTAACACCATCAGCTGCCAATGAAAGCCTGACATTACGAGGTTCATTTTTAAAATCTACATATTTTTCCTCGATTTCTCTAAATGCAGAACCATCTGCAGGCATTCAAAGAACACCATCTCCACTTCTATTATTTGAATGGTAATCCATAAACTGTGCTATGCTGTTACACCTGAACATTCGCTGCAAACGTGGAATTATGGGAATATGACGAAGAACCTTTTGAGGCACCTTTTTGGTTAGTTGATCTGTTCGATATCTACTGGTACCACATTTCGGACATTATGTTTTCAACGCATGTTCTCCATAATATATAATATGATCTTTAGGACATGCATCTATAGTGTTATATTCCATTCCAAAGTGTTTCATAATAGCACGTAGATCTCGATATGTTCGAGGTAAAGTATTTGGCGATGGTAACAAATATTCACCTAACAATCTACAACAGAAACAAAAAGTAGTGTCTTGTAAAGATTATTAATCATATATATATATAATAGTTATTAAAACTAGAACCGGTGACCGGATCGGTGCAGCTAATGAACCGGGTTTCGAACCGGAACCGGTCTAACCGGTAGCGATCAGATCTCAATGAACTAGTTTTAAAAAAAATACATTAAATAATTATTTTTTAATAAAATGAAAAATAAATAAATAAATAAAAACTATTTTTAAGATTTGCAACCATGATTCCAAGCCAATAGAGACAAAATATGAAAAGTTTGCTCATTTATATACCATGCAAAGTTGAATATATCAAAATGGCACCAAATGCAATACATATCATCGAAAAATACATAAGCAAACTTGTTGAAGTAATGTATCAGGTTTCTCTTATATTATTCACTGTGTTTTATTGCTGAGTTAATATTATAATATACAATCTGTCCCTGCTCAAATCTGTTTTCAATTCATTGTATCAACCTTAAAGACAATTATGGGTTCAGTATATATATATATATCAGACCAGCATTTTGAAGATCTTGTATTCTTCATTATCTATGTTTTCTTGGCAATAAATTTCTAGAAAAACATCTACAACACTTAGAGGTATTGAATTGGTTTATGAAACCCACTATTAGTGCTATTTGTAACAAGTTGAGAGAGCATTACAACTTCAGAAGTCTGCTCAAAATGTGTTTGATAAAAATTATCACTAAAAAGATTCATTAAAACCCAAAAAACTCAATAGCCAGTTTAGTGCATTTCCAAGCAGGATTTTTCTAGTGGTCAATTTATTATTGCCAGTCACATTTTCATTAGGTTGTATGTTGTTGTCCCTTGACTGGCGTCAGACCATTTGCATCAGTCTTGATGCCATGATCAAATTGCTTGTATGCTGTGTGAAAGGCTTTGTATTTATGCTGCTGCTATGTGTGATAAGAGAGAGAGGGTCTGAAAGTTCCTAGCTGAGTGTGAAATAAGGTTGCTGCTGATTGTTTTGAGAACCTAAATTGTCATCAAGTACACTATTTGAGTTGCATGCTGCCAGGGATTTTATGCTAGCCAGCCTTGTATTTATCAGTCATCATGTGTATTTTTGCTACTATAGGGTGTTGAGTATGAGTTATTAGACAAGTTTGTTGCTAGTATAATAGAGGAATTTGTAGCTCATGGAGGAGACACTGAGGAATTTGAAACTCATGGAGGAGCACCTAACTGGCTAGTTAAGTACATAACTAGTCGGTTTATGCATAAAATAGCCGGTTCCTTACTTAACCGGCCGGTTAGGTCCGGTTAACTGGCCAAAACAGGTGAGAATAGGCTATTGACCGGGTTGCAAGGCCGGTTCCAACCAGCAGCCATCTTGACTGACCGGTTTTGATAACTATGATATATATATATATATATATAAGTTATTATTTTACACATTTATTACAACTAAAAAAGGGAAAATAATCAACATTTACATATATGTGATCATATATACATATTGCATACCTTAGGAGTTGTGTCATACATCTATTCGACAAATTATTCATAACCTTTAAGTTCACCAGCAACAATAGCAAAGAGCTGGTGAACTTAAAGGTTATGAATAATTTGTCGAACAGATGTATGACACAACTCCTAAGGTATGAAATATGTATATATGATCACATATATGTAAATGTTGATTATTTTCCCTTTTTTTAGTTGTAATAAATGTGTAAAATAATAACTTATATATAAGTTATTATTTTACACATTTATTACAACTAAGAAAAGGGAAAATAATCAACATTTACATATATGTGATCATATATACATATTGCATACCTTAGGAGTTGTGTCATACATCTGTTCGACAAATTCTTCATAACCTTTAAGTTCACCAAAAACAATGTAGCAGAGAGAAGAGTTGCATTTGAGTGTTCAAAAAGTCGTTCACTTGACCTTTCAATCAGAGGTACATCATAAATACCGTCACTGCTATCTCCACCATCATCATCTGACTCACCATACAAGTCTTGGAGCATTTTATTTGTCCCACCATTAATGTGAACTGTCTCATTACTGTCATCATGATCTACCTCCATGGGATCATTAAAATTACCTTCATCATTCGCTTCATGTTCTTCACCTTGTAATACATCATTTCCAATACTAATATTTGCTGCAATATTCTATTGTACTGGTGCAACATCATCTAATCTACTACTATTTTGCTGTGGAAGCTGGTTGATCATCTGCAAAAAGTTGGGGGGCAACTGTGCCTTTATGAAAATTACAAACATTAATAATTAAACATTAGTGCGCATATAAAAAATATTAAAATAATATAAAATTTTACGATATAATCAAAATGAAGCTAGATAATTAATTACCATGGGACAATAGTCATTCGATCCACCATCAATGTGCCCATATTTCCTACAATGCACTGTTGATGTTGCTATTAAAACTCTAACATTATTTCTCATACAAAATTTTTTACAAGGGCAATAAACTCTGCCATCACCCCTTTCACCCTTTTGAATTTTTTTTTCCAGCTCCAATGTTTTCTTCCATTGATGCAAATTATCCTATAAAGAAAACAATAAATCTCTCTCAATGGTGTAGAAAACGCAAGACATGTTGAACTCAATGGGAGCTCAATATATAAGCAAAAAGAAAATAAAAGTGGGCATTTTACAAATTGTGAGCTTTTTACAAAATGTGGGCTTTTTACAATATTATGGGATTTTTACAAATTGTGGGATTTTTTTATTCTTAATGCATTTTCTGTAGAATACTAAACAGATTTGCCCAAAATTTCAGATGCAAACTGTAGTCTCTACTACGTTTGGAAAATTGGAGGTTTATAAAAGATAAACTGCGAACAGAATTGTACCACTATGATAAGAAGCTATCAGAAGCATTCCTTCTGCTTCCCAAACGTGGAACTACCTTAAGAATGCTTATGGTTGATATAAATATTAGAGCATGGTAGTTAAATCTAGTAGTTATGCTAAAATACTGAATAACAGCTTGAGAGTGCTCTTCAGATACTGTACGAATGCGCCAAATTAAGGTTGTACCGTTACTAAAGATAAATGGCCAAAAATAGTCAATTTTGATATCGTGAAGTTATGTCTTTCTTGGTAGCAAACTGCGGATAGGATGGAAAATATGAGAGAACTAAGTTCCAAGGACTAAAAAACCAAGGCCAACATAGTTCTGCCTTGAATCAAAGACAAAACAAAGCTGCCCAAAAAAGTGTTTGAGAGCACCCATTGAAGCTCCTATATATAGCAGAGTCAACATTTTCCTATTGAACAAGTTTTTATAGTCAAAGCCATAGCAAGATCAGATAGCTACGATCCTAAATGAGAACCAGAGCCAAATCTAAGACAAATCCATGTTTAGCAGAACAAGACAACCATAGCAAAGGATTTGACCACAGAACCAAATCATGAGAGATAGCAAGATTCTTTCTTCCACTGTAGAAATGTAGAAAATGTACAATGGCTTTGCTTCTAGAAGATTTCATTGTGACAGTAATTGCTATGGTGTTGTAAGCGCTCGTTAGTAGAATCTTAAAGCCATTCTGGAATTCTTTTAACCTGGAGAGGGCTTTTTGTGGTTATAAATCCTCATGTTCAAATTCCATTATGGATTGGTTGTGTTTGATATTATGTTTTTACTGTCCTCAATTGAATTTTCGCACAGAAAATTATCAGTCTAAAGTGGAGCAATTTTGTGATGTTTCTTTTTCTTCCTATTGTGAAGCATTTCGCTCAGAACTCTACTCGTTGTAACAGAGGTCTTGGGCATAGAACAGGGGACTTGGGTTTTTTGGAATCAAACTTCAGGTTAAGATGCTCATCTGAAGAATGGCACAGTGAGTCTTAGCATGGAGTTGGGAGTACCAATTTGAAGTGCAAGTAGGGCATTGTACAATAGACCAGTTAGATTTCTGGACCCTAATACAAAATTTTCTTCTTCTTTCAAAACATGTTTCTCTTTTTCTGTAACCAATGTGGGTCCTGTTCTTGTTTCAATTGGGGATGGATGAGCATTTGTTATTGCTCCAGATGATCACACTCTGGGTAGCCCCGGAGGCTATTTGGGGGTGATGAGTCCAATAGGTCTCAATGAACTGTTGCCCTCACTGGGGAATACTATTGCAGTGGAATTTGATACTATTTTGGATGTTGAATTCCATGATCCTAATGGAAACCAATACCTTCAACTCGAGTACCTGTTCACAAAAGAGGGTGCCATAGTCATTCATGCGTGCAGAGAGGGTGAATTGCAGGCATTGCAATAGGAGGTGTTGTTGTTGTTGCATTGGCCACTAGATTGTTTGTCTGGTTCTGTTACAAGCGCAAAGTATTGAAAAGGACAGACAAATTTAGTTCAGATATTGTGAAATTGCCTCGGAAATTCACCTACAAAGAGCTCAGCAATGCTACGAAAGACTTTTTTTGAATGTGATTAATAATCGATAATTGCAAGCAAGGGTAATCCCCTTGTGAAACCCAAATTTCTGAGCATTTTCTAAAACCTGATGACGGAGTCATTGTAATGAACAAGTGCCTAGGTCCATATTACGTCCAAATCTACCAAGCACCAAGATCTATAAAAAAAATCCACAATATCTACAAACTAAGAAGAAGAGGCAGAAAATGTATTCTGCTTACTTGTTCGAATAGTGGTTGGGGTTTACCACGACAAAAATTTGACAGAGCCCATGTAGCATTTCGTATCATTGAAATTATAGCAGTATCATTCAACTCGGCAAGCACCTGCCTCGGAGCTCCATGACTGAGGGCAAGATGCCTAAATGATGCAGAGTCTCCAGTAATATTTCCCAAAGCCCAAACAACCTTACATGAACACCAGTTGAACTCAAAGTTGGGTAGTAGTTTTTTAAATCAAAATCCAAAATTAAAGACATATAAAGATAGTTGGGAAGAATAATTTTATGCCTCTAAAATGAACGTGCTACCTGTTCTCGAACAATATCAATCCCAGAGGTAAGAAGTTCCACAAATATAGGCAGTGCCCCGTAATTAATCACAACCTTTGTATTCTCAGAGGCTCCAAAAAACCCAAATAGGGTCAACCCTACTACAGGAGGAAGGGCTTGCAGCAAGAACTTACCATTTTGCAAGAACAGAGGGCGAATGCTGTTCTGCAAGAGCTGAGGGCGAATGTTATTCTGCAAGAGCTGAGGGCGAATGCTGAGGGCGAATGTTGTTCTACAAGAGTTGAGGATGAATGCGCATGTGATATCAGACATTAATGTAGTTTTTTAAAAAATCATTTTTATGTAGCACGCATTTGAATTTTAGCATTTCAAATCATTTTTATTTACATTTGATTTTTACATTTCTAATACAAGTGACAAACAAATTTCTACAAGAGGTTGAAATTTTTACTAGATAGCCATGAAAGACTAATTAAAATGGCTTAAAATGCAAGTGGAACTTCCAAATAAATGTAATTGAAGGTTCTCTCCACTAAATTTTTGCAAAAGTGCTTACATTATTTAAGTTATCTAGGATATTTTTTTGTATTACACAATCAAAATTAAATAATGAAATAGTTGGGTAGTATTATTGTTTCAAATTAGGACACAATTTTCAAATGGTGATGAAGTTTCATGTGATGATTAACTGACAATATTCTCCTTTCCTATCCTTGAAAAATTATACAAGGTTCCCTGTTGCCACATGAAACCCTAACTCATGTAGCAGCATAGGACAAGTCCTCCATTTTGCCCATCATAAAGCATTTTGCACATATTTGACGACTAGAATTTGCGGATTCCCGTTTTCCATGAGGTGCTAGGAAGGGTAGAAGACTTAATTTTGACGTTTGAAATTTTTTCAAAAACGTTCTTACACCCTTTAATTTCCACTTACCAATAATTTTGCAACACTAGTCGTCTTCGCAATTGCAAGGTTGTACTCAAAAAGTAAGGAAAGTTACTTTTTTGGCTCACTCAATGATCCAGGTGGATACTGGTGGCCACTCGCCTATTCCACTTGGGGCCCCACCATTGTCTCTTTCAGTTTTTTAGTTTCAGCACAACTTAGTATTTTTAGCAGTTTTTCGGGTCTTGAACTTCCAGAGCCGTTTTGAGGCCCTAAACAATGTTTTTTGTGCATCATGCCTCTAGCAAATATCATTATGTATCATTCTATCCCAAAATTATATTTTTGGTGAAAGTTGAATTCCTCAGATAGATCTTTCTAATGATGTATCATGTGCGTCAAACAGAGATAGTATGCCAAAGTTACGTCCCTGGGAAGTTGAAACACCAATTTACCCAAACAAGGCCCATAGTTTTGGTGCTTCATCTCCTAGGGTTAGGTTTTTGGATGTTTAGGGTTATCCATTGTTTCTCAATAATAAATAGGCCCTCAAGCCTCATTATAACTCAGTTCAGAGGCCTATAGCCACCACATCTCTCCTCAGAGATAGCTACCAGCGCCCTAGCTAGTTTTATTTCCATTCTGTCTATAAGCAAATTTCAGTTCTTTGATATTAATAAAATGAAGTGTTATTTCCACTGCATCTATGTATTTATGGTTATGTGTTTATTCTATTGCGTTCCTGCATAAATCTGGATCAGTGGTATTAGAGTGATCTGCTTTTTCTCGATCCTTCTTTGCATGTCCCCAACGAGGTCGGGGTATAAGGAATTAGGGCTCGATCTGGTGGAACCTTTGCAAGATCAACCTCGCAAACCCCGAAGGACGCCCATGGGGGAAAAAAAGAAATATGAGGGAGCAAGAGAACCTATCAAAACATTTCTCAAGGAGGCTCTCGAAAAACAAAGGAATGCGATGATGGATAACTTTGCCTAGACCCTTCAACGACTACCCACCTGTGGCGCATCTGTTGTGTAACCAGCTCCAAAAAGAGAAGAAAAGAGATATAAATTCCTTAAAAATGAGCCACTTCGAGGGGGAAACCTCCAATACATTACATAAATGAACAATTCTTGGATGATGCAATTTACAAAACCTCCTTTATATATATAGGAGTCCATGGGGCCATAATGTAATCCTAGTGGGCCACAATGTAATCCTAGCCAACCTAACAATAATAATTTAAGGGCACAATAATAACAAAATGGGGTTTACAAGGGTACAATAATAACAATAAGGGGGTTACACTAACAACAATAAGGGACTATACTAGTAATATAGGGACCTAACATGCCCTCTCCTTCAAAAAAGTGTTGTCCTCAACACTTGAGTAGCTCTGGGTGCTTCTGTATAAAATTCTCATCCTCCCATGTAGAATCTTCAGTGGGTAAGTTCTTCCACTTGATGATATACTCTGAAATTGATCGATTCCGTAGTTGTCGAGTTCTTGTTTCCATGACCGCTTCTGGTTCCAATATGATTTTTCCTTCCTCATCAAGTTCTGGCAATATTGTTTGAACTGGAAGATTTTCTCCTATAACCTTCTTTAAGCATGAAACATGGAAAACTGGATGTACTCGCGAAGAAGCAGGAAGCTCCAATTTCTATGCCATAGTACCAATCTTTTGCAACACCTTGTAAGGACCATAGTACTTTGGCGATAATTTATTATCCTTCTTTGCTTGCTTGAGGGACATTTGTTTGTATGGTTGTAGCCGTAAAAATACCCAATCTCCTACATCAAAACTTCTCTCGCCGCGATGTTGATCTGCCTGTTGTTTCATTCGATTTTGTGCCAAATTCAGGTTATCCTTTAAGAGTTGGAGAACTTCTTGCTGATGCTCGATGTGATCTTCCACTGCTTGAACTTTCTAATTTTCCCTTAAAGATGATGTGATTGATGGTGGATGATATCCATAAAGTGCCATAAATGGGGTCATTTTTGCTACAGTATGGAAGGAAGTGTTATACCACCATTCAACGAGAGGTAACCACTTGACCCATTGTGTTTGTTTATCAGATACACAACAACAAAGATATCCTTCCAAACATTTATTTACTATCTCAGTTTTACCTTCAGATTGAGGATGATGAGATGAGCTATGAGCTAATTGAGTACCCAAACAATAAAATAAATCCGTCCAAAAATTTCTCGTAAAAATGGGATCTTTGTCACTCACAATAACCCTTGGGCTTCCTTGTAGCTTTTGAATTCTGTCCACAAATGTAGTAGCAATTGTACTTGATTTAAATGGATGAGATAATGCAAAAAAGTGTGCATACTTCGTAAGTCTATCAACTACCACCATGATGACATTCTTTCCTTCGGACTTAGGTAAACCTATTAAATCCGTTGAAATCTCCTCCCAACGTTGACTTGGAATGGATAAAGGTTGTAGAAGTCCGGGGGTCTTAATTATCTCCACTTTATTCTGCTGGCAAACCAAACATTCCGCCACAAAATTTTGAATATCAGATTTAAGGCCATCCCAAAAAATTTTGTCCTCACCTTGTGGTAAGTTTTTAAAAATCCTGAGTGTCCTCCTAAGGGAGAAGTGTGCAATTCCAGAAGAATCTTTTGTTTTAGTTGGGAATTATTACAAAGATATAAGCGATCTTTGTACCATAAGGAATCATTTTTCCAACTAAATGTATCAGATGTACTAGGATCTTGCTGCAACTTTTGAATGAGTTTCCATACATATTTTTTCTTCTTCCATTCATCTCTTACTTCAGTTATCCAATCTGGTTGGATAATAGAAATGGCACAAAGCAATGCTTCCACCTCTTCATTCTTTCTTGAGAGTGCATCTGCAACAACATTAAGCTTTCATTTTTTGTAGATTATTTCAAAGTCATAACCCAACATGTTTGTGACCCATTTTTGCTACTCTTCTAAAGATAGTCTTTGTTCCAAAAAGTGTTTAAGACTATCATGATCAGTTTTTACCTTGAAGTGTCTTCCCATTAGTTAAGTTCACCATTTCTTTAGTGCATGCAGTATTGCTAGCATTTCCTTCTCATAAATAGGTTTCTGTAAATACTTTCCTTTGATTGGATGACTTTCAAAAGCAATGGGTCTTCCTTCCTGCATTAAAACTACACCAATTCCATTTCCTAAGGCATCAAAATCCACAATAAAGGTTTTTGTGAAGTCTGGCATAGCTAAGACCGGTGCTAGGCACATTGCCTCTTTAAAATGTTCAAAGGCCTTAGTTGCTTCAGGAGTCCATTAAAATGCATCTTTCTTCAATAATGTTGTTAGAGGTGCTACTATTCTCCCATAATTCTTAACAAACTTGCGATAATACCCTGTTAACCCGAGAAATCCTCGCAACTAATTTATGGTCGTGGGGACTTTCCATTCCTTAATGGCTTTAATTTTGTTAGGGTCTACTTTAACACCCTCGTGAGATATAATATGACCCAGATATTCCACCTCTTGTACTCCAAAGAAACATTTGGATGCTTTTGCATATAATTGTTTCTCCCGCAATAGTTTGAGCACCCTGTCAACATGTTCAACATGATCCTTCCAAGACCTGCTGTAGATTAGTATATCATCAAAAAATACTAGCACAAATTTTCTAAGGAAGGGTTTGAAAATGGAATTCATCAACCCTTGAAATGTAGAAGGTGCATTGGTAAGGCCAAAAGGCATGACCAAAAATTCATAATGACCCCCATGAGTTTGAAATGTTGTTTTCAGAATATCTTCAGTCTTCATTCTAATTTGATGATATCCTGAACGAAGATCCAACTTGGTAAAATAAATTGCTCCATGTAATTCATCCAATAATTCATCAATCACATGACTAGGAAATTTATCTTTAATGGTGAGCTTATTGAGCTCCCTATAATCCGGACACATTCGATAATACAGGCACATTCACCATGATCCATCCTTCTTGTGTACCAATACTACAGGAGCAGAGAAAGAACTTTGACTAGGTTGAATTATACCCACCTCTAACATTTCTACAATCATACGCTCAATTTCGCTCTTTTGGAAGTAAGGATATCTATAAGGCCTGGTTTTTGGAGGAAAACTTCCTGGAATCAAATGAATGGCATGATCATGATCACGAAAAGGTGGGAGTCCTTTGGGAGTTTCAAACACCTTGGAATGATTGTCCAAGACTTGTTAGACATCTGCAGAAATAGATGACTTTGATGTCAGAACTTCTTGTGAGCATAATTGTGCAATTACGCCTTGTTGTTATTTCTTTAGAAGCTTTGTCATGACATTAGAGCTTATTATCCTTCCCAGCTTCCCTTCAATACCCCGTAATTTGACTTCCTTTCCTTCTGAAAATTTTTTTCAAGAAAAGTTCTTGAAAATTAAAAGGTACTATCCCCAAAGATTGTAACCATTGTACTCCCAGTACAACATCAACACCTCCCATAGGAATGGAAAGCATAGGACTAGTCAATACATATTCCCCCATGGTTAGCTTTATATTATGACATTTTCCAGAGAAATTTATAGCTCCTCCATTTGCAACCATCACTCGACATTCTGGTGCTGGGTATAGGAAACAATTTAATTCCTTGGCTACCTTACAATGAATAAAATTATGGGTGCTACCTAAATCAATCAACACTATTACCTTTTTCTTCTTGATTTGTCCTTCTATATTGAGAGTTTGAGGAGTGGTAATTCCTGCCAGTGCATTACACGATATGGTCGGATTCATTTCTTCCTCTTCTAGGGTTGGTTCCTGGTGTATATCCTCTTCTTGTTCATTTTTTTCTTCCTCTTCACAATCTATGTAAAATAATTTCTTCTCAGCACACTTATGACCTTTAGTGTATTTGCTATCACAACTGTAGCAAAGCCCTTTTTCTCTTTTTTCTTCCAATTTTTGTGGTGTCAACCTTGTAGGTTGTGGAAATCTAGGCGTAGCAACACTTCCTTCTTTATAGAATTGAGTGGTAGGCTTCCTTGTCGCCATAATTTTAAATTCAAATTTTCTTGCCAACCTGAATGCCTTCTCCAATGAATCAGGTTCCAAAACACGAACTTCATGTTGGATGTTATCCTTTAGAGTACCTATGAAGAGATCAATCCTGTGTTCCTCTGGAATATCAGTTACCCTTATATTCAATTGTTGGAAGTCCTCAATGTGCTGCCCCACTAAACCCTTTTGTTTGAGATTTATCAATTGGCTAAAGAAGGTGTTGCTCTTTGTATCCTCATAATGTGCTATCATTTCCTCCGTAAAAATTGACCAAGTGACAATTTGTTTACGGGAGCAAAGCCATTGATACCATACAAATGTATTTTGTTCTAAATGTAAAGTTGCAATGCGTACCTTTTGTGTGTTTTGCACGTTATGGAGATCAAAATATTGCTCCATCTGTAGTATCCATGTTACAGGATCCTTTCCATCAAACTTCCTCATATCCATTTTTGGAATATGGTGGTTCTTTCTGCCAACATTAGAGTTTATGAAATCACGATTAACATTTATTTTGTTCTCATCATGAGGTTCTTCTACTATCTTTTCACCATTAGGAAACATTTCTTGTATCAAATTTGTCAAACCTTCGATGTATGTTTTGATATCATTCTTCATTTTTTCCATGTTGTCTTTCATGTCCGCTTCCATGCCATCCATATTAGCTTCCATGCCATCCATCTTAGCTTCCATGCCTTTCTTCAAAACATCCATCTTCACTTCCACGCCTTTTTTCAAAACTTCCATTTCATTTTTTGTTGCTCTTTGCGAGAGTGAAATTTGTTGCACTTTCTCTTGTAATTTTGATAGATCATGTTTCAATTCTTCATCTTCATGAGTCATAGTAGAGCCTTCTGAAGGCTTAATGGGTGTTCAATTATTTTTACGGGGCATATTTTAGAACCCAATACTCCTATATATTATACAATATGCCCTTGGAATCAATTCAAATTGATTCTTCAAGAAGACTCATGCAATTTGGAAAGAAAAAAAATATACACACCTTTTTCTTGCTTTTGAGGAACTCAATATTGAAATTGGATTATCTCTATGATTGCAGCACTTCAATATTTTAATTTTAGTATCAACGTAACACTCGGAATTATCCTTCGAATGCCACATGTCTGACCTGATTTGGATTCTCCAAGACAAAGTTGTGTCCAATCTCCCACAATGACCTAATTCTGGACTGGTTCAGTAAAGTGAACTTGTACGACTTGCCACGTGTCACTGTTTCATGCTTTGTCTCTGAAATTGATAGCCAAGAAACTAAAGTCGGTGTACTTGCAACCAATTTTTATGGCACTCCAATCTGTTGCCCAGAGAGAGAGTTATTGAAATTTTCCCACGATCACCTCTTTGAGAATGAAATTTAGGAGCCTAAACAAGCACTACCTTCCACAGATCATATCTCCCAAAATGTTGTGAACCAAGCTCTGAAATTTTTTGAAGAATTTCCTTAGGATTTAAGCTTTTCACCATACGAATTTCAGATTCTGAACCTTCTTAGAAAAAAAATTTATAGTGCAAATTCCACGATGACCTATTTAGGAGCCTGAAAAAAGACCTAACTTCCATAGATGATATCTCAGAAAATGTTGTGAACCAAGCTCTGAAAGTTTTAGAAAATCTTCCTTAGGATTTCAGCTTGGAACCCTAAAAATTTCAGCTTCTGAAATTTCATAGAAAAAAATTTATAGCGAAAATTCCACGATGACCTATTTGGAGCAACAAAACCCTAGAATCCAAAGCTCTGATACGAAATGTTGTGTAACTAGCTCCAAAAAGAGAACAAAAGAGATATCAACGCCTTAGAAATGAGCCACTTCGAGGGGGAAACCTCAAATACATTACATAAATGAACAATTCTTGGATGATACAATTTACAAAACCCCCTTTCTATATATAGGAGTCCATGGGGCCATAATGTAATCCTAGTGGGCCACAATGTAATCCTAGCCGACCTAACAATAATAATTTAAGGGCACAATAATAACAAAATGGGGTTTACAAGGGTACAATAATAACAATAAGGGGGTTACACTAACAAAAATAAGGGACTATACTAGTAATAGAGGGACCTAATAGCATCTGCATCCAGCAGCCACTCTGGAGGTGTGACTCCTTTTAAGGTACAAGTAAATTTTGACATTCCCATATTTGAGGGTCAAATAGATGCGGATGCCGTAGATAGATGGTTGAATCTATTAGAAGGATATTTCTCATTTCATGACTTTTTCGACAGGGAGAAGATTATTTTTTCACTCCTCAAAGCTGCTCCCCATGTCAAGGACTGGTGGGAAAGCCACTGTGAGAAAAAGGACGAGACAGAACCCTCTCTGTTCTCGGTCGTACCCACTTGGAATTCTTTCTGAGACGTCGTCAAGGAACAATACTATCCCGTGGGGAGCTATGAGGACAATTACATACAATGGACCATGCTGTGACAACAAAGGGATCAAGATGTGCATGAGCTTATGAATCTATTCCATACCCTGTGCACCAATTTGGGTATCAAAGATTCAGAGAAACATCTGGTGCTAAAGTATCGCAGTTTTCTGAACAGATACATTTAGGAGGTAATGGAGTTCCTCAACATCTCCTCTCTTGGTATGGCATACTGGTATGCTGCCAAGATTGAGCAGAAATTCAAACAGAAGAAGCGAGACTTTGGATCTGGGAATCAAAAGCAAGGGAAAGGTGCTCCCAAACCACAGAACAAAGGACAAAGCCAAGGCACGGCGACTCAAGACAACCTGTCGAAGCCACAAGCAAAGAACAACACCGCAAAGCCAAAGAAGGACATGGGAAAGTGGTGTGAGTTCCATAAGAGCTCCACTCGCAACATAAGGGAGTGTCAGGCCAAGCAGTCACTGGTGGCCAAGATGCAGGCTTCTGAGTCAGATTCAGGCTCTGACTCTAAATCAGAACCTAACAAGGGGAATGACAAAGGGAAATCGATTATTTATGCCAAGCCCAATGCCACTATTGCCACTACAAAGATCCAGAAGGAGGAACATCTCTTCCACTCGTAGATGTGGGTAAAGGGCTCCCCGGTAGAGTTCATTGTCGAAAATGGGAGCCAAAAGAACCTGATTTCGACAGATGCCATGAAGCAGTTGGGCTTGTTGACCACAACTCACCCACATCCATACACCATCGGGTGGCTTCACCAAGGAAAAGATCTCCGCGTCAGCTAGCAGTGTCGCCTTCCCTATAGGATCAAGCCCTTCACGGATGAGGTATTATGCGACGTTGTTTCTATTGATGTTTCTAATGTATTATTAAGACAACCATACTTGTGGAAGTGTCATGCGATGTATGAGTCTCGGCCTTGTGGTGTTATTGTTACTTTGGGAAATAAATTGTACAGGATACCAGAGGTACCACCTCCTGCTACTATCTCTTTGGTTACTACAAAACAATGTAGTAAGCTCATTTCCCAAACCAGGAAATTCATTTTCCTGATGATCCGCCCCCAGGGCAAGAAGAATACTATGGCCACGGCCTCCAGAAAAGGCTCCTCTGCACGACAACAAAAAATGGATAAGGTTGTGGAGGAGTACGGGGACATTTTCACCTCACCCACAGGGATTCCTCTACACTATCAAGTCAAGCACCCGATTGATCTGACCCCAGGTGCGTCGCTACCCAACGAACCGATCTATCGGTGCTCTGTTCTGGAGAACGATGAAATCAAGAGGCAGATTCAGGAGCTACTGCAGAAGGGTCACATTCGACCAAGTTCATTGCCCTGTGGGAGCCTGATAATTTATTATTGTGAAATCATAGTTCTAAATTATCTCTTATTCTGTGAGCAATGTAATCTATTAATTGTAAGTAGATTCATTATAAAAATTCAAAATAATTTTAGCATGAATGATGACAATTTATATATTAATTGGTTTTTAAGAGTATTTGTATTATGTAGGAGCACTGGAAAGATAAATCAGGACTTCATTTTCTGTTTTCCTTATTTTATTGGGCTGAACTGAAGAAAATTGAATATGAATAGTGAGTTAATTGTAAGATCAATGGGCCAAGGCCATACATCAACATTGACCATAGTGGGGAAGTATAAAAGCATGGATATTCATGCAAGTATAGTTATTAATGTAAGATCAAAGTTAACTCTTAGCTTCACTAAAGAAATAGAAGGCAAAGATCTAGCATCAACTAAAATTCACGTGAAAAAGTAGATGAAAAATGTACAATCATCCAATGGAGAGGTAATATATAATTATCTAGTAAGACTCTTTGCTATGCCTTGAGACTAAACTAATTCTCAATATTTTTGAATAATCATCCATTGGAATTTAGTAGGAAAACCATAGTGAATCATTGTCCAATGGCCATGCAAAAATATAAAAAAAAAAAATATTTGTTGGTTGTTTTTCAATAGGTGGACCATGATGGGACCACTGAGAAGGTGGGGGTGTTTTTTTAATCATGGAAGTGAGGTTTAGTAGATTGATAGTCAAGTTACCTTTCCCTATAAATTTTCTCGATCAAGTTATTCATTCATTGAACTTTGATTCATTCCTACTGTTTTGATACACAATCCAATCCAGTTGAGTCTTGAGTTTTCATTGAGAATGGCATTCATAGGTTGTCAAGAAAGATTTTATCATGCACGTGCACTCTTCTTTTCTTGGTATCTTTGTAACTATGTTCAACCTGAGTTCTATATTTTTAAATTATCATAATAGTTTGTGATTATTAAGCTTTTATTTTGCCTTTTAAGAATTTTAATTTAATTATTATTAATCATTAAATTAATATATATATATATATATATATATATATATATACATACATACATACACACACACACACACACACACACACACACACACACACACACACACACACACACACACATATATATATATAGTTATTATAGTTATTAAACTTTCAATGGTATATCAACTTTCATACATGAGAACTTGGATGCGGGTGAAGTTGGTAGTGTTTAATGTGATGGGATGGGGCTGTGGCATAAGGGGAAGCCACTCACCCACCCGCAAGACTACTATCATTCAGTTCTTAATGTCGATTGATCGGCATTTAATGCCATTTACTCCTAGTGCTCGAATGAACCATAGTCTCGCTCCTCGATACACATTCGCATGCCGCGACATGGCTCAGCCTCCAGTTCATACTTATGGTGGTTTATTGCAGTCGATTCATAGTTTCACGGTATACTGGGTTGTTATTATGGAGTGTCCCTCTGGTCTGAACATAATTCCCCCACCTGTGAATCTGTGGTGCACTCCAGGAGTAGGGCTTTCTAATGTTCGCACTGTAACTAGTAAGAGGAGCTGTCTCAATTGTTGTTTGGATTTTGGAGAAAATCTCCACTTCTCCCACTCTGGTTCCTGCAAGCTTGCTTCCGTCGCCATGTTGCCCCTCTCACCTCAGTCTTCTGTCCATCTTTTTCCTCCCTGCCCTGTTGTCTAGAGTGCGACTATGCCGCACCTCAGGTAGAGAATGCGCTGCCGAAGAGGCTCCACGAGGCGCCAAATTGGACGCTCTCCCTCCACCTTTGGCACCTCCTCTGCATCTACCTACCACTCTGATAGTCAACCTAGAGGGCACCTTCTCCACTCGGGCCATCGCCTTGCTTCCCCCACTCCTTCCGCTCCTCTTGCTCAAACCCACACCGCGCATTTTTCCTTTAACAACACTCTCAATCGACCCAGGGTGACTGCCTCAATTACAGTTGTCTTTCGTGAAGACCCTCAGGAAATTGTTCCCAGTTCTCGCCTGGCGGAATGCAGCCTCTCGGCGGCTCAGGATTCGTCATAGTTTGTTGGGCTGAAGCACCCTAATAGTGCGGACGTGCAGGGTCAGATGGGCAAGCCCACGCAGGACCTGGTGAACAAGGAAGAAGTGGGTCAACCTACTGAGAGGTAGGACGCAGTGCAAGCGAGCGAGGCGTAGATTACTCCTCCTCCTCTCGGGAAGGTGATCCATTCTATTGTTGACCTGTATAATGCTGACGGGGAACCAGATGAACTCTGGTGCAGATTTGTCTATGAACCTTTTGATGAGTAGTTCCTCCTCTTCACTCAGGTTTTTTGCTCTATTTTTGCCCATTCTCACGGGCCTGTTCATGTGTTTCCTGTTGTCTCGGAAAATTCATTCATTTTTTTTGCTTCGATATGGTCTCTAGTACTACAATTCTCTGGTTCCCCTGCGCGGGATTTTTCAAATGAACTATTTTAGACTGGTTTCCCTCTTGTAGGGCAGTCTTCAAACTATGGTTTTTTGTTTCAAATGCCACAGCACTCGGAAATGATCAGGCTTCGGCCCGCTGTACTGTACTCCTTTTGTTAATAGAATTACTTTTACTTAGAAAAAAAAAACTTTCATACATGAGAAAATAGATACTGACAAATGGTACATCATGGCCTGATTAATTTCGCTCAGCAATTTCAAATGGTATAAAATTTAGTCAACAGTAATCATCAATTTCTGCACACAGAGACTAATTTCTCTGGAAGCCTGAGATTTCTTTGGCTTGTTATTCTTATAACTACATAGACATAATTAATAGCGAGATTGAGGACAGAAAAAAATCTAGCGCTTAGTCTCCACTACTCAACATGATTTTGTGAGAAATAATACATAGATTGATTTCTCTGAGTGCCTTAGCATTCTTTGGCTCATTTTTTTAACAAAAACAACAATAATGATTCACTGAGGATTTGTTCTTAGTCTGATTATGCAATTTTTATAAGACAGATTATGCAATATTAATAATAAACATAAATTTATTGCAATTTAGGGAAAGCTCGTTCATGTTTTTTTCTTTATATTGGAAGGTTACTTGATTTTTGAAGTAATTTTTAGTAGATCATAGCATATATTGAGGAAATATTAGTTTGAAAAGAATCAGTTATTTCTCTTGAAACTTTAGGTATTAAAAGTCCATGACATAGATATATCACACTCCAAAATCGAAAGAAAATGGAAGAGTGTTTAATTTTTTTAATCAAACTTTTATTGGTGAAGGGTTAATTTATTACGAGAACATCATTAATGAAGTGAAAAATTTTAAACGTAACGTTTATTGACTAGAAAAATAATGACCAAAACGTCAAAAAAATTGTGTGACGGGTAAAGAGAAATCCAAATTCCAACCCTGCCTACCACTTGTTGGTGAGTGGAGGTTATTCACTTTTCATTTACACCTTACCAGGTTACTCATGTTACCAATATTTTCACATGGCTCACTTTTAGGTGACTACTTATTGTGCTTCTTCTTTATAAAGAAAAATTGGTAGATAATTGTATATATTATTTGAAATCTATAACAAATCCAGGCAACAAAATTACAACAAATAGAAAATTATGCAAAAAGTTCACCAGGGCAATACTAATGTGTGGATAACCTATCATTTCTTAGATCCTCATAACTTACCAACACCTAATATATTGGTATACACATAATATGGCATTTACCTGAAGTATTTCATATGTATCTAGAAGTAAATAAGTTGTATGACAATTGTTATGGCAGATATAAGATGTGTATTATAGTTTATATTTCAATTTTTCTTAAGTAGCATGCATATGTGGTCCATATAGTGACTACAATTACCAAATATATTTCATTGAAGATGTGAAGATGATCTCTCATTAGGTCCTAATTACTTAAAGCATCATTAATTAGCTTTCCAAATGAATAAAATATGTTAACAAATTAGTAAAAACTAGGAAAAAAAATCATGCTTTAAAAAAATATGGCACAGTGAGTCACACTCTGAGATTTATTTAATTACTCATCACGTGTCGCTACAACATATATATTATCAGAATTATCATAGAAATGGGACATGTGACCATCATTTTGGTTTCGCCAACGACATTCCACATCATGAGCATTGTTTAGGGTTGATTGTGTTGATTTTAAAAAAAAAAATCATTTATACATTTTATGGAAATCATAGACACAATTTATAATCACATTACAAGATCATGATGTATGGATATTCCTTATCATTTCTTAGATACTCACAACTTACCAACACCTAATAGATTGATATACACATCATATAGAATTTATCCCTAGAATGCCACATGTATCCTAAAACAAATTAGTTGTATGGCAATTGTTATGGTGCATATATGATGTGTAATACAGTTTATCTTATAATTTTGTTGAAGTGGCATACAACAATTTACATAGTGATATGAGAACCACTCTCTAGAGTATACATCGATTTTATACACATGGCTTTTCAGTTGCTTTTTAAGATATATCATTGGTGATGCTCACATGATTATATAATGAACCATTAAGTTGAATGAACCTGATGTCAGCTATGTCACGTTCTCAAAAAATAATAAATTTTACTTTTTCTAATGTCGGCCAAAGGATTAACCTAATCTTGAATTTTATATAACTTGAATATTTATATTGTATATAACTTTATGCATCATTTATATAATTTTAATGGATAGTAAATTATATACCTGAATTTTAATGGATCAAAATTTACCTTTAACAAAAAAATTTACCACATTGAATTTCCAAATTAAGTAAAATTTTAAACATCTTTACTCTTTACTAAAGTCAATACCATTTCCTAGATCAAAAGAAAAGAGTTAATTAAACACAAACAATCAAAATCCAAAATATTTTAATATTTCTTTTAATTAAATATTTGTAAAATGAATATTTAAAAAGAAAACCCATATTCTATGGATAAATTAAAATATTTAAAGACATAAATATTTCCCCATCAAAGTTGCAATATTTTAAAATTTAAATAAATAAAAATGTAAATACACATGAGGTATGGTAAATAAATAAAACATATTTTTATACTTACTCCAAGACTATGGTAAATAAATAAAAATATATATAAACTAGATGTATGGAAAATACATAAAAATTCTTTTTATATTTACTCCATAAACTTTTTTATATTTAAAAAAAAATTAAATAGAGGTTTTGTTTAGATGAAGCCTATGGGACTAATACCATGGGACAAATTAATATTGATACCATGGGCCAAATACCATATTTATAAAATAAGTATGGAAAATAAATAAATATAAAAGAGGTATAAAGAGGTATGATAAATAAATAAATATAAAATAGGTATAAAGAGGTATGGTAAATAAATAAATATAAAAGAGGTATAAAGAAGTAAGTTAAATAAATAACAATATATCAAATAGGATTATAAATAAAAATCTAAGTATATAACAACCCTATGGGCCAAATACCATAGTAAATAAAAGAGGTATGGTAAATAAATAAAAATATAAATAAGCCAGAGTTATGGTAAGTAAATAAAACCTCTTTTCATATTTACTCCATAATATTCTTTATATTTACGAATATTTATGTTCATTAGTTTACATAACTAAGAAGAAATACACAGAGAGAGAGAAGTGGAGAGAGAGAGAGAGAGTGATAAGGGAGAGATGGAGAGAGAGTGTGTATGTTTACAAGTGAGATAAAGAAACAAAGTAAGATGTATGGAAAGAATGGGGGAGAGAAGAAAAGAGAAGGTGAGAGGGAGGGATATAGTAATGTAGTTGGAGAGGGAGAGGAGTGGAAAGAGAGAGAGAAAGAAAGGGAGATGGGGGAAGAGAGAGGATTAGAGAGAGGGAGCGAGAGAGAGAGAGAGAGAAAGAGAGAGATGGGGGAAGAGAGAGTATTGGAGGGAAAAAAGAGAGGGAGGTAGGAGAGAGAGGGAGAGAGAGGAAGGATGAGAGAGAGGAGGAGAGTGATGGAGGAAGAGAGAGTATTGGGGGGAAGAGAGAGAGAGAGATCAAGGAAGATAGAGGGAGTCAGGAGAGACAGAGAGAGGAAGGACGAGAGAGAGGAGGAGAGAGGGATCGATAGAGAGATGGAGTTGGAGGGGGAGAGATGTAGGAAATAAGAAATATAGAGAGTGAGGAGTGGAGAGAGAGAAGGAGTGACAAGGGAGAGACAAAGAGAGAGTGTGTATGTTTGGGGCTGAGAAAAAGAGACAAATAATGAGAGATGGAGATAAGGGGGGGAGAAGGAGATATAATAAGAGAGGGAGGGATATAGTAACATAGTTGGTGGGTGAAGAGAGAGAGAGAGAGGGAGAGACAGAGATGGGAGAGAAAGGGAAAGAGAGGAAGGAAGAGAGATGATGTGAGAGAGTGGAGAGAGGGAGGGAAAGAGAGATGGACTTGGAGGGGGAGGGAGAGGGAGGTAAGAAGAAAGACATAGAGAGAGAAATGTGGAGAGAGAGAGAGAGAGTGAGTGATAAGGAAGATGGAGAGAGAGGGAGAGAGGAAAAAGGGAGGAGAGATAGATATTAGCAGGGGAGAGGGAGAGAAGGGGAAGATAGAGATATTGATGGAAGGTGAAGAAAGGGAAGAAGAGAGAGATGGGGAGAGGAGGGGATTGACAAAGAGATTGATATATATGGAGCGCAAGAGAGTGTGTGTTTATGGGGGCAAGATAGAGAGACAGAAAAGAAGAGATGGAGGGGGATATAGATATGGATGGAGGGTGGAGAGAGGGAAGATTAACTCTCACACTAGATGGATTGATATAAGTGGAGATGGTGATCTATAACCCTATTCGATTATTTGCACTATATGCATCGATTTTAGTGTAGATATTTATTTCTAATGATATTTTATTACTTGCACTAGATGCATTGATTTCAGTGTAGGTGGAGATTTCTAATACAATTTGATTGCTTGCACTGAATTTTTTGATTTCAATTTAGATGTTGATTTATAATTATATTTGATTACTTGCACTAGATGAATTGATTTCAATGTAGATCATTTCTAATCCTATTTGATTATTTGCACTAAATGCATTGATTTAAGTGTAGATGGCGATTTCTAATCCTATTTGATTTCTTTGAGTAAATGCATTGATTTTAGTGTAGATGTTGGTTTCTAGAGAGATAGAGAGTGAGTGATAAGGAATATGGAGAGAGAGTGAGAGAGGAAAAAAGGAGGAAAGAGAGATATTAGCGGGGGAGAGGGAGAGAAGGGGAAGATAGAGATATAGATAGAAGGTGAAGAGAGGGAAGAAGAGACAGATGGGGAGAGAGGGTGATTGTCAAAGAGATTGATATATATGGAGTGAGAGAGCGTGTGTGTTTAGGGGGGTGAGATAGAGAGACAAAAAAGAATAGATGGAGGGGGATATAGATATGGATGGAGGGTGGAGAGAGGGAGGAATATTTCTCGCACTAGATGGATTGATATAAGTGGAGATGGTGATTTCTAATCCTATTTGATTATTTGCACTAGATGCATCGATCTTAGTGTAGATATTTATTTCTAGTGATATTTGATTACTTGCACTAGATCCACTGATTTTAGTGTAGGTGGTGATTTATAATACAATTTGATTTCTTGCACTGAATATGCTGATTTTAATTTAGATGTCGATTTATAATTGTATTTGGTTACTTACACTAGATGAATTGATTTCAATGTAGATGATTTCTAATCCTATTTGATTGTTTGCACTAAATGCATTGATTTCAGTGTAGATGTTGGTTTCTAATCCTATTTTATTTCTTTGAGTAAATGCATTGATTTCAGTGTAGATGTTGGTTTCTAGAGAGAGAGAGAGAGAGTGATAAGGAAGATGGAGAGAGAGGGAGAGAGGAAAAAAGAAGGAAAGCGAGATATTAGGGGGGGAGAGGGAGAGAAGGGGAAGGTAGAGATATAGATGGAAGGTGAAGAGAGTGAAGAAGAGATAGATGGGGAGAGGGGGTGATTGACAAGGAGAATGATATATATGGAGTGCGAGAGCATGTGTGTTTAGGGGGGTGATATAGAGAGACAAAAAACAAGAGATGGTGATTTATAATCCTATTTGATTATTTTCACTAGATGCATCGATTTTCGTGTAGATATTTATTTCTAATGATATTTGATTACTTGCACTAGATGCATTTATTTCAATGTTGGTGGTGATTTCCAATACTATTTGATTTCTTGCACTGGATGTGTTGATTTCAATTTAGACGTCTATTTATAATTATATTTGATTGCTTCCACTAGATGCATTGATTTCAATGTAGATTATTTCTAATCCTATTTGATTGTTTGCATTAAATGCATTGATTTCAGTGTGGATGGTGATTTCTAATCCTTTTTTATTGCTTTGAGTAAATTCATTGATTTCAGTGTAGATGTTGGTTTCTAATCTTATTTGATTGCCTGCATTAGGTGCATTGATTTCAATGTAGAAGTTATTTTCTAATCTTATTTGATTGCTTGCATTAAATGCATTGATTTCAATGTATATGTTGATTTATGATTTGATGTAATTGGATATATGAAGGTACATTAATTTTAAAGTGATTGGATTAACAATATGCATTGATTTTAGTGTAAGCACAAAAAATTATTGACAATGTACATTGATTTTTGTGTTATAGTAATTTAACCTATTAATATTGGAGAGCAAGAGAGACAAGGTATCATGTTTACTACAACAGCTCGAGCTAAATATTTAATTGGTTTATGATTTAGATTTTATTTTTCATATAATTCATATGAAAAGATAACAAAACTAACAAGGGTGAAAATAAGAATAGTAGAAGAAAATAGTTTGAGATTGATCACAATGAAGACTATTTGTAACATGAGTACATTCTTATTATTCACATTTTCTATCTTTCAACACTATTATTGTCACTTTGCATTCAAAAAAATTATTTCATCATTTTTCATCATTATAGTTATTAACAATATTTATCATCTCAACAAACTAAGGTAAGTAAGAAAATTTAAAATTAAAATGACCAAGTTAATCTCAAAAATATTTAGCATATTTAAAATTATTATATTAATATTTGATATATTTACATATTATTGATAAAATTAATGATATCTTCGATAGATTTTCCTTGGCAGTACATGATTGAAACCAGCGTAGATCCATCTTAACTCCAGATCTATCAAGCGTCGAGAGGGATCAAATCTCTCGAGGTGCAAACCTTTTCTCAATTTTTGCACTCAAAAAAAAGGTTTGCACCTCGAGATATTTGATCCCTCTCGGCGCTTGATAGATCCGGAGTTAAGATGGATCTACGCTGGTATAGAATTTACCCCTAGAATGCCACATGTATCCTAAAACAAATTAGTTGTATGGCAATTGTTATGGTGCATATATGATGTGTATTACAGTTTATCTTATAATTTTTTTGAAGTAGCATACAACAATTTACATAGTGATATGAGAACCACTCTCTAGAGTATACATCCATTTTGTACACATGGCTTTTCAGTTGCTTTCTAAGATATATCATTGGTGATTCTCACATGATTATATAATGAACCATTAAGTTGAACTATGAAATTATTCCTCACAACACACACATATTGATGAATTAATAATTTTTCTCATATAATTTTTTTAATCTGTTTTGAAAAAAAATAAAAAATTATATATAATTATTTCTAAGAAGAAAAAGAGAGAGTTCCTTAACATATCTTTGTAAAACATATAGCGATGTTTGGAGGCAATTCCGATGTTTGGAGGCAATTGCGATGTTTGGAGGCAGCCATCTAGCGACGCTTTGGGGCATAATGTCGCAATTGCGATAATTTTTCTAAGTGTCGGTATTGTGACACTTTTCTCTAAATGTCAGTATAGCGACGATTTCCCAAGATCAATGGCTCAAAGTGAAATCGATAACTTACCTTTTCCTTGAACCTTTCCTTTTGATCGTGGTCGTTCGCTCGTTGAATCCAGATCCGACGACGCTAATACATTTTCGTGCTCATAAAGTAATCGTTTGATGTTTTGGCAAAGCCACGCGAAATGGGTGGTTTTTCCAAACCACCCGCGCTTACGTGTTTCCACCACGTTGTATCGCATTCGAAAAGCTAGTTTCTGCTTACCACCATTTACCCTCGTGAATACCACTGGCGGTATTCCCTAAACCTCACCCATTTAACCCTAGTTTAATGTCATTTAACTATGGTTATACCATCTTTTAATACATTAACATTATATTTTTCATTCAAATTTTCACCTTTTCGCTTTAAACCTGTAGAAACATTGCAGAACCTTTTTTCCTCAAAATCACGCCATTTGAAACCTGAGAAACTTTGCAGAGCCATTTTCAACCTACCAGTACATTTTTCGACGCCCATTGCCCTGAATTTCCATTACAAAGTACTACATTGTCCTCTGCGAAGCCATTTTAAAAAAATTGAAGACTAAGCACCTCTGCAATGTCTTCAACTGAATTCCGCTGGTTCTCTAGGTACTTTTCTTCGAAGTTTCCCTCTGAGATTTCAAAATTCCTATCGATTTCAAATAATTACCAAAGTCACTGCAAAAAAGTGTCCATTTTTCAAGGGAAACTCTTTTAAAATTTCCCTGGAATACCTAATTTCCCTTTCTTGTAGTTTTTTCCATACCCTGGTCCATTTTCCTGTTGAAATCAATTTTAAATACACGTTCTGAGCTTTAAATTCATTTAATTTCCTAAAAACCCTGCTCAAAACCCCCATTTTCAGTCGAAATTTGCCAAGAAACCCCTGTTTCTCATAAAGGAACTTAGCAAACCATTTAAGCTTTCTTCGTTCATTATTAAAAATGACCAAGAAATAGGTAACCCCCAAGAATGGAGGCCCAAAATCTCAAAAGAAGTCTTCTGCAAAGATTCCTCAGCCTATGTCCTTCAAAATCGACAAACCAACTCCTGTACTCACGGCTGATTCTACAGAAGTGGTCAAACCAGTTCAGCCTCCAGTCGTTTCTCCAGAGAACAACCCGTTAGTTGATCTGGAAAATAGAATACTAGACCCTAATGTAGAATTTAACCTGTTTGATGTCTATAATTGGTGCTATGGCAAATCAGTGGAAAAGAGTGACAAATATATTCCAATTTGGGAATCCAATCTGCCTAGATATATTGTCCCTCTCACTCATTCTGTTCCTTACTTTATCAGATCATGCCAAGCCTATTATATGCCAGAACAAAGATGTATTGTAAACAAAGAAAAAGATATCCTATTTTACATCACCGAAGAGTCGATAAATTCCATGCAAATGAATCATGACCCCAATTCTGCTTCCCTATCAATAGAAGATTTAACCCAACTATATCTTGACTTGGAGTTCAATACTAGATTCAAAATACACCAGAATTTTTGTCCAAATCAAGTTGATATTCCTAAGTTAAATCCTCCTTTCGACATCGTTGATTTCCCAGATGAAACTAGACAGATTGTCTCAACGTTCTCCTTCATAATAGGATACGCCAGTGATGAATTCACTGATGTGGCTATCCTAGGTTTTCTATCAACTCTAAGTGCTGGTCAATCACCATCCATTCAGTTCAATTTTGCTAGATTTATTGCTAAAATTATGCATTATTAGTTATCCAGATTACAACGAAGGAGTTTTAAAATACTCCTCTTATCTACTCGACCTCTTCCTATATTATCAAATAGATAAATTTCTAATTGAATGTGAGAAAGTGGATGCAGAAGGAAAAGTTATATCAGTAGTATTTTGGTCATCTATTCTAAGGAAATGGAATAGAAAGTATAGTTTTACAGATTTCAATGACTCATTTATAGCCCCTGCTATGTATCTCTTGGAAAAAGAGGAGATCCCTAGGATCAATGATGAGACAAGAAGAATTCTGCAGTTATCAGAGAGCTACAAAACTGGAGATTGGTATTTATATAAAAATCATATAGAAATCAGAGTGTATGGCTCATCCTTGGCCCCATATAATTTACCCAGATTTGTTACTACAAGAATATTTGCTTTAGAATATCTGAGACAACTATTGAATGTAGATGAAATCAAGTTCATAGCTTTCAATAAAAAGACCCAATTTAAGCTGAAAAATCAAATTGGGCCATTCATTGTGAATAACAGAGAAGCTGCCAATGAGATAAATGTCAAACTTAAAGAGTATAAGTTCCCATGTATTTTTACATGGAAGTATGACCCACAAGGTATTTTGAGTGAAGCAAGGGTAAAATGTAAGTTTCCTATTTACTTGTATGATCCTAAGCCCCATATTGAAATATATGTAAATAAAATTGAATGGGAGCCAAACACCCTATCTGATGATGATTCACAGGAAGTACAGGTAATACAGGTGGACAGTGGCAAAGGTAAATAGATTGAACAGACAATACAGGTGGCTTCTACAAGAAAAGATACTGATAATGTACATAAAAGAGACAGAGAAGGAGATAGTTTCATAGCTGAGACTATTGAGGACATAAAATTCAGAACTCCTTATAGCAAAAGAAGCAAGTCAACAGAAGAAGAAAAGGATAAGGCTGTAAATATTGATATAAATGATGAAGCAACAAGAATAGTCACTCAAACATTAAAAGAGCTTCAAAATATAAAAATTGGAACACAACAAAAAGATACAGTCATGAAGAAAAACTAGGCTACTGTCGATTTGCCTCCTTCTTCTTAGGAAACTGACAATACAGAGTCAGAGATTCAGATCAGATTTAGACAGATTAAAGAGAAGAATGAAGAGCTCAAGAATCAAGCTCATTCTAGACTTCTTAAGGAAAAGCCTAGAAATAAAAACAAGCTTCTTTCAGCATTCGATTATTCATCCAATAAATTGGTAATGTCATTCTTGAAGCCTACAGCGGCTGAGCCAAAATTAGTGGCAGATTATTCCAAAACAGATCTTGAACTGGATGCAGATGCCATTCATGAATTAGATAAAATTGAATTTCATAGGAGCAATACTGAAATGCTATATTCGAAAATTGTCAGTAAAACTATGAAATCAATTAGGCTTGAGAAAACAGTGCTCAACCTCCAAAATCAAATGAGGTTGGACAAAGCCTCACTGTATGCTAATAATTTAAGAATAAAAGCACTAGAAGATATAGTGATTGAAGCAGGGGGTGACCCAGCCAACATTGAGGGGGAAAAAGTCTTAATTAAACAGAAAAATGAGGATATAGATTCTCTTAGAAAATAGTTGAAGTTGCCTTAGAGTGAAAACTATCAAGCAAAAGAAATTCTACAGCAAAAAATAGAGAATGATGATTTAAAGCAGCTTGTACATCAAATGACAGATCAGATAAAAACAATGGAAAGTAAAATAGAAGCTCTAATGAAAGAGAATGAAGAACTAAGAAAATCACAACCAATGGTCATTCCTACAGTGATCCCCACTGTAAACACTACTATACCATCTACTTTGGCAGAACACTTGGCACCGAAAGGAGTACTGCCAACTGCAGTGCCAATTACTTCTCTAATCTCTGCCTCTTCTTATTCATCCTCACAGAGGAGCACACTACAAGACCAAGATAAAGATATTCTTAGTTTGAAAGGCACTATGAGAAATTTAGAAAAATCCAAAAATGATGCCTTGATTACTTCTAGAGGACATAAGAAAAGGGCTGATCGACTACAAGAACAGGTAAAGATTCTGCAAGCACAAGTAAATCTTACATATGAAGTGGCCTTTATAAAAAATCATTTATGGACCAAAATTATTGATGGCATTCATTCTCAATGGCCTTCAATTTGGATAATTTATGAATAGAAGGAGTTACTTCAAGTTACTAGTGCAGAGATTGACAGACTAAGAGGGAAATTGACAAAAAACCAGCCCAAGCAATCCAACTCATAGATTTTTTAAACAGTAAAACCAGGGAAGAGTTGGAAGAATTGAAAATTGTTGATAGAACAGAAACCATTCTTCAAATCAAAAAGGTCCTGAACAAAAGAAACATAATGAGTAATCTAGAGGACTGGTGTAAAGACATGAATTTATCCATCTCAATATTTTTAGCCAAATACAAAACATTGTCAGAAGAAGGTTTGCCTGATATTCACGCATTGAATGACAAGTTAATGCCCCAGAAAGATTATGATCTAAAAATCAGAAATCATGCAAAAGAGCAAGCCAGACAACAACTGCCTCAAGGATCACCAACAAGCAAAATACTTCTTCAGTATTTTGAAAATCTGTTCTTTTTAGATAATGAGATCAGGCATATGTTCACTATCAAGCCTAAATTTTCCAAGTATACAGAGGCAGATGAAAGTTACAGAAAATTGAAGACTATGAAGATCCCCTCTGAAGAAAAGTGGCAAGAATTCACAGATCTGCTATGAATTTAATGGCTAAAAAACAATAAATTCACTTGGAAACTCATTTTTTACTGTTACCTCAAATGGTAAAAATACAGGGCTAAAGTGCACAACAACAATCAATTCAAATTAGAATAATCAGTTTTATTTTTGCTTGTAAAAAGGTAACAACTTGCAAACTGTTTTGCAGATGTCCCGCTTTTTAAGTTTTCTTTCCTATTTTTTATTAAAACATTATCTCAATTCCTGAGATATTTTGTAAACATTTTTTTATATAAATAATTCACAATTCGAAGTATTCAGTGTGAATAAAATTTCTCAAGACAACTATGGTTCGTGCTCTCTACTTGGCCATTGGCCTGTGGGTGATATGGAGTTGTAATCTTGTGTTGAATGTGGCAGTTTTGCAATGTTTCAGCTAATTTATTACCTACAAATTGTGGTCCTCCATCTGTGATTATGTCCCTTGGGAGACCATAGCGCACAAAGATTTGGAAAATAAACTGTACTATAGAGTCCTCTGTAGCTTTTGAAAGTGCCTCTGCTTCGACCCACTTAGTGACATATTCGGTTGCAACTAGGATGTATGTTTTCTGGTTTGAGGGAGGAATAATAGGGCCAAAAAAATCAAGTGCCCAGCGTTCAAATGGTTGAATCACTAGTTGAGGGTTCAAAGGCATTTCATCATACTTCCCAGGGCATCCTGCCCTTTGGCAGTTATCACAGGCCTGCACGAATTTTTTGGCATCCTTAAAGATGGTAGGCCAGTAATAGCCTGTTCGTAAAACCTTATGGGCAGTTCTACAGTTCCCAGTTAGATCCCCTTCTTCAATCTTCTTATCTGTAGCTTAAGAATTGTTAAGTGCCATTTTGCTCAGATTCCATCCACTCCATCAAATCAAGCCTATACATAGCCTTAGAAGGTCACCTATCTTTCCCTTAGCACATTTGCATCTATGAGCCTTATTTCTTAGTTCTGCTTGCCTAGAGAGTTGACTCCATTGCCCAATATTCTTGTAGATCCTTCTGGTTTACCTTGAAATCTCTTTATTCCCACCAATCTTTTAAAATCAAACCCAAATACACAATCATAGCTAGCCTAATATCTGTTACTAAAACAAAGCTAAATCATATGGAGAGATCCCTCTCTAGGGTTCAAGAAGGCTAGATCTTGAATTCCCAAAGCGGTTATTGGTTACCCCTGGTGTTCTTAACTACAAAAATCCCTATCCCACAACCTGAGAATTACTAGGGTGATAACAGGCCTTTGGGGTATTATGATCCTTGGAGGAAACTCCCACAACTAGAAGAGTTGATAGAAAAAATTGGATCGAGTACAAAGGTGCGGCAGGTGGGTTTTACCCTGTACCAATTGTTATGGTGCATATATGATGTGTATTACAGTTTATCTTATAATTTTGTTGAAGTAGCATACAACAATTTACATAGTGATATGAGAACCACTCTCTAGAGTATACATTGATTTTGCACACATGGCTTTTCAGTGGCTTTTTAAGATATATCATTGGTGATGATCACATGATTATATAATGAACCATTAAGTTGAACTATGAAATTATTCCTCACAACACACACACACACACATATTGATGAATTAATAATTTTTCTCATATAATTTTTTTAATCTATTTTGAAAAAAAAAAAATTATATATAATTATTTCTAAGAAGAACAAGAGAGAATTCCTTACCATATCTTCGTAAAACATATAATAGCAAGAAAATTAATCTATTGAAATTTCATTTCCAAACATAGTCATGGAAGAAAATGAAGATTAAAAGGATATATTCATGGATTTACCTATAACATCACCTCATAATTAAGAATGTAAATGTACAATATTGATGATACATAGGTTAGGAGAAAATTAATCTATTGAAATTTCATTTCCAAACATATTCATGGAGTAAAATGAGGATTAAATAGAGATATTTATGAATTTACTTATAACATCACCTCATAAAAGTGTAAATGTCCAATATTGATAAAATTTATTTATATATGATAAATAATAAACCTTTATCTCACATGTATCATATAATATTATAAACAAACAATTGCACTGGGGGTGCAATCCTCAAAACTTTTAAACTGTCTAATGTATATGTACCTATTCAAAGTATTCGGGGCCCACATTACAAATGCCCAAAGTGAAATATTTGCTCATATGTTATATATGAGCCAATGGTTTAAATAACTATTGGGCGGTGAAACAAAACTTATAACAAACTATTAATAAAACTATATCATACGTCCGAACTTCAAAAAAAATAAACCCGATTTCAATCACAAATTCGTGTTCCAAAATAGCCTACTGATGTCACCCTAATTTGTGATGCGAAAACTTCATAGAATACACCATATAAAAATTCGGGTCCATTTTTTGGCTTTTCGTACGGAGGAAAACTGTGACGTGAAAATCAAATTATTTCCACCCTATAATGTTTCGGGTCCAGAATTCCACAATGCAGACGGGTCCAAAAATAACGCGATCGAATCACCTGCTTCCACATGGATGGATGATTTGGTTTGTGGTCTATGGGACCACGTTATTCTGAATTAGAATGTCCCGCATTTACTATTAAATTTCTTTGTTTCCAAAACAATACAGTGCTCTGTTTTTAAGTGTGCAGGGACTGTGATTTCAAAACCAAAATTGACTGTCCATCAGTTTTAGAAAGCAGCTGTTTGACAGAGCCATTCAAATAGATTTAGAAAGCGGCCAGAGGACAGGGTAGGTAGTTGAAATTAATATTTCAACATCCCTCATTCACTGAGAATACCCTCTTTGGTGCCTTCTTTGCCGGACTACGATGTGTTCATCAACAATCATGAACCGGATGTTCGTTTCTTCGCCAGGCATCTTTACAACAGTCTTGTTTGCAGAGGATTACGAGTCTTTCTCGACAACATAGAATTTCAGGCTGGACAATCCATACCTTCACAAATCAAAGACGCAATTAAAGGAGCCTCTCTCATTATTACTATTTTCTCTCCAAATTATGCGCAATCGCAAAGGTGCCTCCATTAACTACTCCTCGCGCTGCTCTGTAAGCCGACCAGTTTTGCAAAGGCATATAACTGTCGTTTATTGCATATAAGTGTCGTTATACCGATGGTGGCCAGAGCGTTGCTGACAGATCCCTCTAAAAGTCGTAATTGCGACACTTAGACATTGTGTCGCAAACAAAGCGTCGCTATTGCGACGACTGCCTCCAAACGTCGCAATTGCGACACTTAGACATTGTGTCACAATTGTGACGTTTGGAAGTAGTCATCGCAATAGTGACGCTTTGGGGCATAGTGTCGCAATTGTGATGTCTTCCTTCAAACGTCACAATTACGACACTTTGTCTAAGTGTCGGTATTGTGACACATTTCTCTAGACGTCGATATAGCGATGGTTTCAAGCGGGATTGAAAAAATTTGGGGAAATTTCCGACATTTGGTAAAAAGCGTCGGAACCAAGTGTCGGAATTTCCGCAAAATGTACTAGTGGAAGAACATCTCTCCACTAAAAAATTTCCATCTTTCCTAGGTTCAAAATTTGTATAGAAAGGAACATAAGGGGCATCGAGTAGCTCTTCTTGTCAACCAAAAGATTCCACAAGATGCTAGGAAGTTTCAACAAGGAATGAACTATCCCTCTCCTTTCAATATAAATTATAATGCACATTATGAACCTTGGTTTCCTCCAAAAAATTCACCCTAGTCCATTCCCACTTCATGGAATCATCCTCTCCAAAATTCCATTCCTCCTTTTCATCCATATCCACACCAACCTCCTCTATGGGGTAATCCATCTTCTGGATGGAAGCCTTTTTTATCTCAACCACCTACCTTGATGCCTTCTTCTTCTCATCCACAAGTACCCCAAAACAACTCTCTAAAACAACCTTAGATGCCTGCCCAGTTGAACCCAAGTATTAACTACAAGGAGGCCTAATCAGTTTACATTGGATAAACCGCCTATCCAACTAATATTGTAGAAATTAAAGAGATCAACCTTAGGAATGGAAAGTTACTTTAGAATGCTCATTCAAATTCTCTAATTGAAAATATATAAGAAGAGAAGGAAGATATTGTACCTCAAGTCACCAAGCCTCCCTATCTTGAATATTGACCACTAACAAAGAACACACCTTAGAAGAAGATGAATTTCTAATAGAATTTAAAAATGACTGTGTCAAAACTTCTCTTTTTTAGACCATTAAGGATGTTCCTATATTTAATAAATTCATAAAACAAGAATGTATTGGAAGTGCGGGGAGGAGAAAACGAGATGCATCTCCTATCAGTTTCATAGAGAAACTAGTTGATCTTATGCATGGGAATGTCATCATCCACAAGTATTTAGATACGAGAAGCTTGATAGTATATTTTATCGTCAATCATATTGTAGTACCTTAAACTACGATTGAATTTGGAGCTTCAATAAATTTCATGACTAAGGATACTATGCTTAATTCAATATCCAAGAACCCCCAAGGAACACCACCACAATTCTACAAGTTGATGATAGGTCCATAGTAGCACCTGACACAACAAGGAAAAGACCTTCTATCAAAGTTTTTTGTGGAAACCCATATAAAAATAGACCAAACATCCGTTTGTAGTTGAGGCCACTAGTGGAGGTGGGTGGGTAGATCTTTTAGCTGATGTTTTTTGAATGATGTGTCTAAAATATACAAACATACGAGTGCTTTACTATCCAAACAAGCATTGGTGCTACAAATAACATGGTGCACCATCAAAAATTTATTTTTGTAAAATACAAAAGCACGTCGCGCTACATAACATATTGCACCAATGTTTGAATAGTCGATAGCATCAATGTAATTCACATAGTAAAATTTCCCAATGCATACCAATAAGGAGCACCACTATAATTTTAAATTTCAAAGAAATGTAGTGTTATTTTCCAAAGAAGCCCTAGTGCAGTACGCTTAATAAAATGCCCCAGGCCATATTCTAAAGAAAACTACTAGGCAATTTTAAAATTTAAAAAAATGGCAGTGCTATAGTAAAAACTCAAGGGAGGTGTGATGCTAATAGAGAAATGCCCTAGGGAATCTCAAGAAAAGCACAACGATATTTTTTAATTAAAAAAAAAAAAGGCAGTGCTTTTGGATATATCCCGCACCAAACATACCAGAAGAGGGTTAAATAAAAAAAACTCTCCCGTCCATAATTTCAATTTTTAAAATCTATAGTGTGGGAGAGATATGAAGCACTGATGCAAATCTTTCCACATGCAACCTCCCTAACATCGATGTGTCTCTTGCTCACCATCATTATGTATCGTGCTCACTATTTAAGTGTTCAATTTTTTCAAACCATCCATTTTTTTTTCTCCTTTACATCTCGACAATGCCTCCTCGATGACCAAATCTCCAAGTAATGTCTATGTTTCTTTGTAATTTAATTTTTTGGCATATTAGAATTGTAAATTAGGCTAAATTTTCCACTATTTTTCAACTTTCTTTTTCACCACGTAGTGTGATCGATACATTTGGCTCACATCGATAGTGGCGTGCCCTCTATATTTATAGGGTGCACCACATAGCAATGTGCAAACATAATGCACTGTCATTGTTGTAGTGCAGTTTGTAAACTAAAAAAAATTGGGATTGATGTGACAGATTGTATGTCGATGCATCACGCCCGATGCATTTATATTTACCAAACGTATCAAAAACTTAATATTTAAAAATATAACAATGGCTCGATGTGTTCGATAACCTAAACATTACGTGTTGGTGTGAAAATGTTATACATGCGCACCGATGGAAAATTTTTCCGCAATGTTATCAAAAGTTAAAATTGTGAACTAACAGTTGTCTGACATACTTATGTGTGCACCGTTAGTGATGCAGTTTTAGTTGAACACTTACTAGCACTCATGCATGACTGTGTTTTGTGCTCACTGATAATTTTTTTTGTAAATTAAAAGTTATGTTTCCATATTTATAAATACATGTTTCATTTAATAAAAAAAATGTATTTTATGTTTGAGGTTGATGTATTTTATATTTCAATCATGTAGCAGATATGTTAACAAAGGGATAAATAATAGTAGTAGGTGAAGCAGGTAGACCCGTAAAATATGACATGAACATGGCAGGCCAGAGAGAGGGAGAGGTTTTTATACCCTAACCCTATTACTGCAGTGACCCGAGTGTTGTTGACGAATGTAGACCTCATTAAGTACTATGAGGAGGTTACATCCTTGAAGGAACACTCTGTATTTTTAACACATATGATCTGTCGATGGAATTTCCAGGAGAAGGATTTCCATGTCAATCCTAGGGCGTGGTATAGGCCCAATAAGGAGGAAATATAATTTATCACTGACCTATCCAAGAGAAGGGAGGATTTTCCTGAGTTCCTTAATGTCCTCCATGGGGTTGCAGCTAAGAGTCAACTTGTGTACACTCTAAGGTATGTCGGGCTTCATGCGGTCCATCTGTCATCTTTCTAAGTTTGTATTGGAGAGCTATGTATTTCTTCATTTTATGTAGAGGAGGTTAGGTGCCTTTCGTTATTAGTTATCACCATTTCACACTCTAGTATAGATGGAAAGCACATTAATTTCCCTTTTTTATATTATGTTGATTCTTTGATTCAGACACGTTGCATCAGATGGTCTTCCATTCGTTTGAGGCAATTTTGCATGGATTTAGATAGATGTCATTCATTGAGACCTGGGAGAGAGACCTTCCCTTTCTCTTTCGAGATTTTTTGTTTATTTTTGATATTTTTCCAGAGATGAGGCCTACATTTTTCTGTCGCCCTCCTAGGCCAATCACTCACGTCTGTATGCAAATGTTGGGGCAAATGATTCCCAAGAGGGGCCTACTAGAGTTCCTATCCAGGATTTCTCTTGAGGCACTGACGTCACTGACCATTGAGCATGTCCATGCATTTGTCACGTTTGAATTTCCATGTGTGGATTGATTGGAGAGGGTTTCCCAACATGTTCTTCACAACATTTGAACCTCTATATGATAGAGGTAATCTTAGTATTTTATTTAAATTAATTAAATAGTTTCATTTTATTGTTTTAATGAATTAGAATAAAATTTATTCTAATATGTTATTTAACTTTTTTAATGAAATTTTATAATTATTTATATGTAATATATATTTTGTAGATATCAACACATTCGATGGGGATGTGCATTCTCCCCCATTGGATGTTGAAGGAGATGAGATGGGTGAGGCCCAAGAGGGTGAGGGACATCCTCAAGGGGCCAGGCGTGTCCAGGGGCATGGGTATCTAGGGCTGTAGGCCTCGTCTGCGAGTTCATATAGACTATTGTGACGGATTGGACAAAGTATTGTTTGATGCTGGAGTCTACCATGCAAAGCCTTGATATATCACCATGGATCTTAGTTTCATGGGTCTATAGAGAGATTGTGTGTGTGAGACGATTTATCTTATGCAAAATATCATCAGAGCTAGTATGGTACTGAAAACAATGAGGGATGCATTCCTACATCATGTAGTGACATATACATCAAATTATGGTGGTGGTGATAATGATAAGGGTGATGATGATGATCAAGGCGATGATCATGATTATGATGATGAGGGTGGTGATCACGATGCTTCTGGTAGTACCACCCCATGATATCATGACCGTTAACATGTCAATGATCCTTCTATTAGTACACCTCCTCCTTAGTCGTCTGATAATGAGATGCTAGAGCTAGAGGATGTGCCTCATGTTTCTCCTGACGGAGTAGACGAACCACCTCCTCCTCCACCTCAGATTTTTCTGGAATGTGTTGAGGGTGTAGATGTAGTTCACTATCCATCATCTTCTACTCATGCAGACCATCCACCTCCTTATACACCTCATTTGTATTCGACATATGTTAATCATGTAGTAGTTGACCATCCATTGTCTTCTACTGCAAACCAACCTAACATTATGTATGTTTTATCAGATATTTTATTTCACTTACTTGACTTGATATAGCTATTTTACTTGTTTGTGTGTACATATATATATATATATATATAGATAGATAGATAGATAGATAGGTGGTGCATTTTTTTTTCATGTTTATGTACTTAATTTATATGTTGTTGTTGATGTGTATATTGTTAGGGCATGTTAGATATGTTCATTTAATTTTCTTGCAGATAGATGTGTATGTGAATATAGGAGCTATTAGACATGAGCTTTATATTAATTTTAGGATGTGTGTAGTGATGATGTTAGATTATAATGTTTGTGTTTTGTTAGATGTGACGTGATGATGATTCGTTATTAGTATATTAGATTTGTGTGCTATATAATAATGTTTATATGTGTTAGAGGTTTATATAATTAGATGATGGCAGTGAATTAAAATATGTGTCTTAAATGTTGTTTATTATTGTTAGATGGTTATCATCATGATGTTTATTTTTATGAAATGATATTTATTATAGATTATGTATTAGTGAACTTATATCAAACTTTTATATATGAAATTGCATTCAAAACCACTTACTTTAGAAAAAGTGCAAAGATATTTTTATAATTACAAAGTTTCATATGGTTGAAACTATGGTTGCAAAATTAGGCTGATATGGATTTAAGCTAGTATAATATATGTAAAGTTTAGTATGGTTTAAACTATGATTGTAAATTAGGCTGAAATGGATTTAAGCTAGTATAATATATATATATATATATATATATATATATATATAGTTTACATTGAAATATTTTATTGATAATTCACGTTCCCCACATTAAAATGTTAAAATATATCCCCTCATAATATTTTCTTGTATGTATACATTTAATTATTTTTATTATCAATATTTTGTAACATACTACATATCAAATTCATATTAAACATTCAAAATTTTATAAATATCCCTCATGGCACATTGAATCCTTATTATCATAAATACATAATTGGAAATGCTTAGTTTTAAGTACTGTAAAAATGTTTCCATTGCAAAAAAACGTGTAAGAACTTTTGTGAATATTACCAATTATATTATAAAATGTCAACAAGACGAATACAAAAATAATATAATTAGCTTAATAATGATAGCAATAAAATACAATAATAGTATAAATCATGAAATAACAAATACATATCACTCTCCATTTTCATCGTCGTGATTTTCCTCCTCGCTTGGAATGACAACACTATTTTCCTCAAAAATATGTTTTGACCTAGGTTCATGTCTTAATACGAACCACCAATCCCTATCAAATACATCTAAGTAAAAAAATAAACTGGTTGCAATGTTTTGTTAAAACATAAGGCTCCCTAGCTTCATACCACATCTTTCTCGAGTTGATATGTATCAACCCACTATCACGATCTTCCTTTACATTATTTCGATCAAATGTGTCCCACCACTTGCACGTAAAAATAACACATTTGACAAACAAAATTCCTCTTGAATGATATTTTGTTTCTTTGGAACGTAACCTAATGTCCCCTCTATTAGGTTTTGATCACGATGGCTAGCATGAATATATTGGTTGAACTCAACTTCCACTCCATAGTCTTGTATCATGCATCCATCATCGACATCCTTTGTGCGAAAATGATTTCCATATGCCCACATAGATGGGAACAAATGAAAATATAAAAAAATTGAAAAAAACATAGTTTCATGTGTCTAATAACCCAAACATAATTACAAATAATATGTGTGTGTGTGTCTTAAAATTAAAAGGTTAAAGATGAAGTTAAAATTGTACAAAAAGATAATATAATTAACGAGTTGTTCCACCCAATCCCTATGTTTGGTGGATCCTCTTCAGCATGTGGGTAATGACCAGATGCACTGTATAATTTCTCTCTAACTTGATTAGCAACCCTGCTGTTAGGGCGTGTCATTGACATATTTTCTTTTAAATGACCGAGACAGGGCACACTTCTACCATTCAACCATTTGAATTATTTCATGTAATTGTCCCATTTCCTCCTCTTCTCTTCATATGATGCAACCCACAATTGTGTCGCTTCCATATTGTAAAGAATGAATTTGTTGATGGCTTCAATTTTTGAATTCACTGATGATTAAATAAAAACAACACATATATATTTTTTATGTATGAGATCAAAATATGCATTAATATGAATTTTAATGTGAATATTTATTATGTAGTAATTTGAAAAATGGTAAGTTTGCACTAATCTTTATCATGAGTCTATTTCCATTTTTTTTTAGAAGCTTCCCTTCTATTTTGTATTCATCCCTTTTGTCGCCCCAAATCGCTGCACCTGGTGTGTTGTTGATCTGCTTGATGCACTCACTAACATAATATAAATACTCATATGATATACACCCCTTGGTTTTTTTCCCTTTGTCGAACAAAACCTTTCAATTTATTCATGTACCTCTCCAGGAAGAACATCCAAAAACAAGAAATGAGCCCAACTAATGTAGCCTCATCTACAATGTTAATTAGAAGATGAACCTGCAATTCCATGAAACTCATTAGAAACTCGTTCTGAAACATACAAAAAATCTAAACCATGTCTGTGTTATCGTGGAATGATATCCATATGAATATTCTTTGATCTAATCCAAGATACAAATGCACATATTTAGATTTGGCACGTCGTAGGTATTCAGGAAATTCATGGTTCACACACACAGAAATTAGCATAGGATGATGATACTACACTCTAAATAATACATTATTCAAAATTTAATTATAAATTATCCCATTACATAAAAATGAAAATTATAAAAAATTCATGTTTTTAACATGCGTACTCATAGAAGGTTCAAATGGTCATGTGATTTCAACCCTGAAAAACGATCTTCCACATTGAAGCAGCATCGTAGTGAAAATCCATATAAATAAGGTGCCCTCACACTCATTCTAACTTCCTCTTCCAAAGAAATATCATCTTTCTTTAAATCCATGGGACATCGCCTTATTTGAAAGACCAAGAGGGCCAAGCCTCCCCTCTAGTTTTTTGTCTTGGCTAATGTTTCTTTTTAGTTTTTTAAGAAATAATATATCTCCTAACAGCCAATGTGTTACTTTATTTCGATGATATGTGCCTTCATAAAGAAGATGATTTTTTTTAAATATATGCATGCGATCTAGTAAGTGGGAATTCTTAATATGCTCCCAATATGGAAGCTCATAAAAGCCATATTTCCTTTTCATCCCAATGAGAAATTTCTCAAAATAGGTGTCAAAGAATTCTGGATCATCGAACATAAGCTCCCCATTTGAATATAACATTTGTGCAAACTATTTCTCTGCCTCTCTCTCATATTCCTTAATACATTAAGCTAGTGTCATTATTATAGGTTGGATTCAACCATTCTTTGTATTCTTCCTATATGATTTTACTCTTAATGTTTCATTCTCTTGAGTTGAAATTGTAGTGGAATGCTTTGGAAGATGGTAGGTAGGTTTCTCATCATATCTATAATCCTAATTTCAAAAAAATTTGAACGTCACTAGTATAATATCAATTATATTACTAAGCACATCAGTGAAATTGGTTTGTTGAAATTACGTTATATCAAAGAATTATTACCATAGTTGATCTAGGATTGCAGCTGGAAGATTCCATTTTCCAATTGCTAAGGTGAAGAGGTTGTCCATTTCCATCTACCAACTACTTGCGATATTTTGCTCCTAATAAGAGCTTACGATGTTTTTGGAAATAAGGATTAATATTTTTTGCATCTGAACTTGATTTTGAATCATATTCTTGCAAATTTGAATACATTTTTATTCAAAATGACATGGATTAAAAAAAATAAAAATCAATTAGATAAATAAAATATATATAAAATATGAACTTACTCAATATGGAAAGGGATAACTCCATGAAGGAATTTGATCAACAACATGGAATGAGCTAGAATTTGAAGAATTGAACATTTGCATATATTATTGAGATTTTTTCCTTGCATTTGAGAAAAAGAAGAAATAAATATTTGTGTGCATATCAAAAATTAATCTCGACAACCATATAACCACAATCTGAATTTAAATATAGTTTTCAAACTATTTTTTAACAATAAGATGACTAGAAGTGGAGAATTTATACTATGAACTATTGTAATTTATGTGGACACATTCTAAATGATAATTTGAGATCAATATTCCATAATATGTTAAATTAAAAATTTAGATAGATTTTAAACCAAGCCAGCGCACTTATCATAATAAAGAGAATATATGCATTTAAAAAATTAACAACACCGAGGCGTTAAAATAATAATTGTATTGATTTTAGGAATTCCAAAAACAATATGTTATCATATCGATTCTCTTCTACAAAAACAAGTTGACGCGTTTAGAAAAAATAGCACCGTTATGCACCATTTCTTTTATTTATAAAATAATAATGAATTCAAACAAATCGGTGCTCTTATAACAATTAGAGCAACAATTCTTTTAAATAGAAACCACATTGTTGCGTCACAAAAAATAATCACATCATTTTTAGATTTCAAATATAAAAGAAAATTATATCATGTTAGTGCGTTGAAAATATTTTCTTCCCTAATAATGTCAATGCACTTCAATATCAAACGCACTGATGTGTAGAGAAATTGAAAGAATTTTTTTCTTTTTTTCTTTTTTAAAATTCAAAATGAGCGGAAATTGATCTTTCGAAATCTGATTTCATAAACTTTTTTAAATAGTAAAAATTTATTCACCTTTTCATTATTTTACCAAAATTTCAAGTGAGTTATTTGCAATGGAGACCTACTAGGATCACTGTGGAACAACAAAATACTTTGGAGCAACAAAACTATTTATAATACCTGAAGTTTAAAGGTTTCAGTAAAAAAACTATGTAATATTTTTATTTTAATTTCTTATTTATTTTACTAATACTTTTTTTTTATAATATATGTTAGGGTTTAATCAAAAGAGAGATAATTTGCAAGAGAGACATACTAAGAGCACTATGCAACAACAAAATTTTTTGGATCTGTTAAATGATCAGAAGTCAAAAAGTATGGTGATTCACTCAAAACCTTAGATTGAAAAAATATTAAATTTTATTGTTAAAATAGTCTGAAATTTTTGTTAGATTTATTCACAATTAAAAAAAAAAATTAAAACCTTGTATAATAAAAAATTTACTATAGATTTTACTAGTAAATGTTTTTATGACCTACTTTCCCATTTAAATTGAGATAAAATTCAGACAAAAAACAAAAAAAAAAATTAATATTTAACTTCAAAACTTGCTTCTTCCTGCAAAATTTCACTTTAGAGTTTAACTTCCTCTACCACTTCACAATTAGCATTTTTCATTGTAGGGATTTTAGATTAATGGGTTGGTGTACTTACTATATATAAGGTGTTTGACATGTAAAGTAGGGGAATCAAGTATTGAATTAGATCGAAACCCTATCGGTTGTCTCCTCTTTTTTTTAACAACTATATGCTTGGTGGTTCGCCCTATGTAATATGATGCACTGATCCTTTATGTGTAATGCAACACAATAACATATTAGAACACTGTCAATTCTATCTAGTCTGTTAATCATTGCTCCTGATGTAATATAGCGTAGTGGTGCGCCTCTTTCAAACCACAAAATTAAATCATGTTCGTGCATTTACCCTTACAAATCGCACCATAATAATTTAAAATTAATTTTAAAAAATCATTTTCAATGACAGTGCACCTGAACAATTAAACACCTAGTGCATTTGATGGTATAAATGCACTGGTGCGTTTATTTAGATAAATTCATCGGTTACCAGAGATTTTTTGGCTGAACATTTTTTGATTTATTTAATATATTTAATGAATTCTATATTGAATGTTACATGTTGTATATTGATAAAAAATGTCTCAGAAGGTCTCAAGTAACAAAAATATTGATTGACATAGTGATAACACATAAGAAAAAAATAGAGAAGATGAGTTATTTATAAATTCTTTAGAAAATTAATATGTTTGAGCTACATGTAAGTTTAAATAATATGTATTGGTTGGTGTGTGTTATGCAGAGATGAAAAATGAGAAAATTTGATAAGATTATTTCTAATCTAAGTGTAAAAGAGCATAAAATATTCATAGAAAAATTACAGAATGATGAATCAAGTGAATGAAAAATATTATTCAATATGAATTTTTTATTTACTTGTATTTTAATTAATAATATAGTTAAGAATATTAGATAACATGTTTCAAAAGATATATTAATATGTATATGGTTAATGTTCTACAGGGAGAAACAACGAAGGAAAAGATGAATGTCCTTCTAAGAAAAGAAAAATTATAGAACATGTATATGCCAGTGAATTTGTCCTTAAATGATATGGAGTGGTGTTAGAAGTTTTTTTTTTTTTCTAAGTAAGTTTAAATTCTATTACTGACACATATGATACATTTAATCTATGGCCATCAGAGGCTTCATGAGTTCAACAAAATAACAAAATGGGCTACCCGCAAGGGGAAACTAGCCTGAGCAATGTATAAGAGATGCCTCAAAGGAGGAAACCAACTATGACATAACAAAAGACTATGACTTCCCAGAATAATAGAATGACAGAAAGACTGAAAAAAAATTACTTGGACAATGCCAGCTGCACTAGAGACCTGTCCACTTGCACTAGAGACCATAATATTCTGAAGGGAGTTCTTCTTCAATCCTGCACCAGTATCCATCATCGTCATCCAGAACGGGACATCTTTGAGCTGCTGCTGCACATGCCTCGCTGCTATCAACCTGCTTGCCTTTATCCTGAGGAAGACTCGAGCTACCATCACCTGCCTTGAGAGAAACATCTTTTTCCCCAGTTTGAGTGGGTTGCACAAGGTCAGAGGGGTTCGGCTTGTGAATTGGAAGCACAAGAGAGGAGGGTTCAAGGACTGCCTCTGGAATTTCCTTGAAGGTGACTGTAACAGTCGCTATGACTGGGGGCCAATTGGTATTGCATTGGAAGTGGAAATGGGCTGTAGATGGGCTAAGAAGAGAGGCAGAGGCAGCGGGACGGGAGCGGGGATGTGATAGAGAAGTAGAGACACCACGAGTGGGGGAGGAAGGGAGTCTACGCCCACACCCACATCCACGCCCACTGCGCATGGAGGGATATCTTCCATGAAGACTCTTAGAAGAAGATGACAGAGAGATGGTGGAGAGGGAGTGATGCCGACCAGAGGTGCGAGCCCTGGTGCTACCCCGACAACATCTTAGATGGTGCCTAAGCCTGGGCATCTTGTCACGAAGCCTGTGAGAGCAAGTTGAATTGGCAGCAGGTGACAGGGAAGGAGTCGAATTAAGCTCAGGCAGGGAGGAAAATTGTAGAGGGTAGAACAGACTATGGGAGAAGTGAAAACCAGGAAGAAAATCCAGACAACATCCCAAGTGACAACGCTTGCCAAGGGTGGTGTGTGAGCTAGGAAGCTCAGCCTCCGAAGGACAACCAGACCCAACAGGCGAGAACCAATTCGGCATGAAGGCTATCAAACCGAGCTGACACAGAGCCGAAGACCCTGACACAGAGATGAAGAGTGTAAACAAAGAACCAGAGGGCGGCATTATGCAACGCTTGTGGCCTCGACCTCCCCACCGGCATAAATGCTGCATAGGGTGACGGCCCAGGGAATTAAACCTTCTGGATCTCCTTAACTGTAGCCAGCGAGAGGCCATGTGGCCTTGCCACATGCCGTCCCATAGGCTTATAGCCATCCTGTTACCCACTTTCACCCGCATCTGGGGTGTTTTTGTCCTGATGCACCAACTGAGTGCAATCCTGTAGGAGCTTGTTGTCATTTAAACTGGAGAGGGGCCCTGTAGATAGAGTTTGGGAGGTCGTAACTCCTTTGTTTGCTAGAAGACCAGCCACCTGGTTGCCATTTCTTCTTACATGCTTGAGGAAGATGGCTCTGTTCTATTGCATCCAACTACTATAAGTTCTAGTCTGGATGTGAGTCTCCAAATTTCATCTACACACGAGGGAGGAGTACCCATGAGAAGCTTGTGGACTATGTTGATGAGAATTTGCGAGTCACCCTCAATTTCGATGGGGAAGTAATTATGTTGTTGTGCAAGTTGCATCCCCTTCCATAGTCCCTCTAACTCCGCAGAATTGTTGGTATCCCACCCGATGGATCCATAGTAGATAAGCATAGGGTTACCTTTGTGGTCCCTGAAGATTCTTCCATACCCTGCTTCCCTCGGATTACCTTTGGAAGCTCCATCAAAGTTTAGCTTTAGAATGCCAGCTGAGGGGGGGTCCCATTTACTCATAGCATCTGGTTGTGGCCCACGGGGACAGATTGGCAATGGATCAAGAGTGAGTTTTAATTGCCAACTATCCCATATGAGTCTTTTGATGGGCTACGTTGGAAAGTCATCCTATTGCCATTGCTAGAGCTCCAAGGTTTCTTGAAGGTTTTCGCAGAGATTTCTCCAGAGGAATTCTTGTGGGGTGCTTTGATTCTTGAAGATATGCTTGTTTCGTTCTTTCCAGAGAATCTAGAAGGTGAGTCCTGGAATGAGCTACCAAAGGGAGTTGAGGAGAATACAATTGTAGGGAGCGACTGGCCAGTTGTGAATGATAACATTGAGATCTTTCGATCTTCTATCGTCCCTTCTGCATTTGAAGCTTAGATTATCCCATATGAAGGCAACTAGAGGGGAGGAGAGCATGATATGTTGGATGGTTTCCTCCTAGTTGTTGCAGTTGGGGCATCTAGAAGGTCCTATAAAACCCCTCTTAATTAGATTGTCCCAAGTGAGGATTCTCTTATGAAAGAGAAGCCACATGAATGTAGACACCTTAGGCAATAGATGTGGAGACCAAAGATCCTTCCAGATGGGGTCGATGGGGTCTTGGTTCTGAGTTAGCAGAGTGTAGGCCTCCTAAGTAGTGAACTTTCCTTTGGAAGTATAGCCCCATCTCAGAATGTCCTGCTTCTCTGAGTATCTGATTTTCCTCCCAATTAATTCCGCATCTAGAGCTAAGTGAGCCTACTCTTGCTGCTGGTTCAGGTAGAGGGCTGCTGATTTCCATTGTCTGAAACCTTGAATGGGATTATCCTCCCAAAAATGATGAACAGTGGCTTCAAGGGGAGTGATTGCGTCTGGCTGAAGTTGCGGATTAATGGAGGTGAGTATTTTAGGTCGTTGTTGCCAAGAATCTGTCCAAAAGCGTGTTGTCTAGCCGTCACAAACTTCCCAAAAATGGTGCTTTTGGATCAGGAGGCGGTGTTGTTTGGCAGCATTCCAGATCAATGAGCCTGCTTCTGCTAAGGTCAGTTGGATGAGCTCTGTAGTGGGTCTATGATTGGCATATTTGGTGATCCATAACTTCGCCCATGGGCTGTGAGGCACGGATAACCATTTCCACCATATCTTGGCTCCCATTATGGAATTACTATGCTGAGGATCGTGAATACCTAATCCATCGACATGTTTTGGCTTACAGATAGTCGTCCATTTGACCAGAGCCCATTTCCTGTTCTGCCCAGAGGCTCCCTAGAGGAATTTGCGCTGGAGGGATTTGATTTGCTTGAGAACCCATTTAGCAGTGGCTAGCATAGAGAAGAGGTAGAGAGGCATAGACTGTAAGACTGACTTAACAAGAATCAGCCTGCTAGGCAAATTGAGAGAACGAAAGGTCCAAGAGGAAAGTCTGGCCTCGAGTTTGTCAAGGAGGGGTTGCCAAGAGGAGTGCTTGAGGGCAGAATCAATCAAAGGGGCTCCCAGGTATTTAGCAAGTAGTTTGGCTATGGTAAATCCAAGGATTATAGAAATGTGATTTTGGATGGAAAGCGCAGTGTTGAAGAAAATTATTTGGGATTTGGAAGCATTGACCGACGTACCAGAAGCTTCGGCAAACATATCAAGGATTGATTGAAAGAGGAAGCCTCTTAGACTGAAGGGTGCCCAAAAAGCATATTATCATCAACAAATTGCTGGTGGGTGATGGCTGAGGTACCATGAACAGAAATTCCTTAGATCTGCTACAAGTGGAGGGCTTGTTTAATAAAGCGGCTTAACCCTTCAGCCATTAGAACGAAGAGGAAGGGAGACAAGGGGCCACCTTGGAGGATGCCATGGGAAGGAGAGAAGGGGTGAGAGGGAAGACCACTGAAAAGAATGCAGTTAAAGGAGGATGAGATTAGACTCATGACCCATCTAATCCAGGTGGGACTGAAACTGTATGCTACTAGCATTTGGCACATATAGCTCCAGCTGAGCTTGTCAAAGGCTTTTGACAGATAAATCTTCAAGAGCATACCTAGTTTTTTGGTCTGTTTCAGAGAGTGGATGACTTCGTGAGTGAGAATAATGCCATCTAGGATTTGGCAGCCCTCCACATACCCTGTTTTCTTAGGTGAGATGAGTGAAGGGAGCAGCGACTTAAGCTCGTTGGCGATGACCTTGGAGATTATTTTGTAGATTACATTGCAAAGGGAAATAGGTCTAAATTTTTCGGGAGTGGCGGCTTGATATACTTTTGGGGACAAGGGTTATGAAAGTAGCATTAAGGGATGGGAGGAGCCAGTGCATGGTTCTAGATTCCTCAACTAATTTCCATACATCATTATTTATCATGTCCTAGAAGTGCTCAAAGAAGTTAGAAGTGAAGCCATCCAGTCCTGGAGCCTTTCCTTCTTTGCTTTGGGAAACTGCCTGTTCCACTTCTAAGAGTGAGACCAGACAGAGTAACAGCTGATTGTGCTCATCCTTGATGACTTTAGGAATGTGTGGAAGAATTTTTTTAATAGCCAGTTGTCTATCAATTTAATCTTCCTGCAGCACCGATTTGAAGTGAGCAACAAGTTCCGCTTCTATGGCCTAATGTTCTTCCAGTCTTTCCCTACTCTGGTTTTGGAGAAAGCTGATGTTATTATACATCCTACATTGAATGGTAGATCGGTGAAAGAACTCGGTGTTACATTCTCCTTCCTTTAGCCATCGTATTCTGGATTTTTTCTTCCAGAGTATTTCTTCTTCCTACCTTCTTTCCTCTAATTGCTTAAGAAGACTTTGTTCTTTCAAAGCCAACACCTCATTGTGTCCCTCTTGAATGATGTGAAGCTGAAGCTCTGCCATTTCCTTTTCAAGAAGTTTTTTCTAATGAAATATGTTACCGAAAGTGGAGTGGTTCCAACATTTGATGTGGGACTTAAGATCCTTAAGATGTTGTTGAAATTGGAACATCTTGGAACCTGATGGTGGAGTGAAGGCCTTCCAAGTAGATTGGACCATTTCCTTGAAGTTTGGATAAGTGAGCCAAAAGGCTTCGAAGTGAAATGGTATTTTGGTAGTGTACCCTAGCCTGGACCATTGGAGAGAGATGGGCCAATGATCAGAGCCCGAGAAAGGTAGGATTGAGGTCTGAAAGTCTCCCCCAATGTGAATGGAATTGTCTGATAGAAGGAAACGATCCAATTTGGAGGCAATATGTTGTGAGCCATATTGTTTTTTGTTCCAGGTATGAATGCCATTAGCAAAGGGGAGGTCTATCAGCCAGTTTCGATGTATGAAGCCTTTGAAGTGAGCATTGTCCCCCTCTAGCCTTGCGCGACCTCCCCTTTTCTCATCCAAAATAGTGATCATGTTAAAGTCTCCGCCCAAGATCCAAAGAGGATGAGTCCTATTGGAATTGAGCAACTCTATCGTGTTTAGCAGAGCTATTTTCCTTGTGACATCCTGAGGGAAATAAACATTAGAAAAATGACCGTGCAGGTTGGTACCCAGGATATGAAAAGTTGCTTGAATCAAGTTGTGAGCAGCGTGGACATCACTTATTGCGACAGCCTGCAGATCCCAGGTAATGGAAAGTCCTCCTGAGGCTCCTGAGGCATCAACTGCGATATAATGACAACCCGGCCAGGCTCTCGAGAGGATAGGGCCAAGGGTAGAACTTGTGCACTTAGTTTCCTGCAGAAAGAAAACTTGTGGTTTTTCCAACTGTATCATGTTCTTGATCATTCGGAACTTTGTGGGGCTATTTAATCCCCTTATATTCCAAGGGATGAGCTTCATTGAGAAATTTCATCAAGGGGTTGAAAGAACTTGGTAAGTTTGGGGTACCTACCAGATTCCATTAGCATCTCCCCAATGAGGATAGTCCTTTGAAGATCAGTTTTCTTTCCTCTTTTTTTGGAATATTTGAAGAGTTTTTTTCCATCCCATGGGCTCCCTAGTTGAATTACCAAGGATTTTTGATGTTGTTGAGAACGAGTAAGGGCTACTGCCATATTTTAGATCTGTTTTTCAAAGATTGTATCAAAATCCTTTTTCCTGCATGCTTGCTCCAGAGTGAAAATATCTAGGTCTCCAATATCGACCCCTTCAGAACCTTCCTCCATAATACTAACCTGGTTGGAGATCACTCCAGAGTTTTCGACCTCCATGTTAAAGGAAGGTCCAGCGACAGTCTCAGAGACAGAGGAGGGCTTCCGAGGCAAGAGGAAAGCCTCAGGAGGGGGCACATAATGGTCAGAGGTAGCAAGGGGGTCAGAGACTGACATCAAAATTGACAGGGGTTGGGGTTGACAGCTATTCCAGGGGTTTCAGGGTCAATTTGAGATTGATTAGCTAGGATTTTGAAGTTGCTGCTGGTGGAAGGGATATTCAGAGCCCGAGAGGTGACTTTGGGAGGCCCAGCAGGGGGATTTCTGTTATGACGCCTTCGATATTGGACTTTGGTAAAGCCTTCGGCATCAGGGCTGGAGGAAGCTTTAGAGGGTTTACTGGGGGGAGGGTTAAGAGGGTAGTCGCAGAAGAGATGGCCATGTGCATGGCATTTACAACATTTGAAAGGTACATGTTCATAATAAATAGACTGCACCCATTCAAAGTCATCGTGAAAAATACTTACCGAGTCTGGAAGGGCTTGTGCTAGATGTATGAAGACATAGATTCAGGCATATGAGGTGTAACGCCTGAGCTTTGTTTCTTCTGCAATATTTATGAATTCCCCGAGGCCATTGTCAATGTATCGTAAGGATTCCTCATCCCAGTAATCCTGAGGTAAAGAGTAGAGCCTGATCCAGACTGGTGCCCAGTTAAAATATTCTTTGTCCGGATTGAACCGTTTAACCTAGTCTTGCATGTAGAGGCCTGAAGAGTTGAAGAAGTAGGGACCCTCATCTATAACATGATTCTTGTCCTCAATGCAATTGAAAATGGCTGTGAAGAAGCCTTTGGGTCCGATTTGTAGCGTAACCTGGCCTTTTGGCTTCCATTTAGACCTAATCCATCCATGCAAGGCCTTTTCAGTTGCCCAAAAACCCACAAATTTTCCAATCAATGCATGATCCCTCATGTACTGGATCTGGGCATTGATTCAGTGACTTGGGAGCTCAATTTTAGGATGTTATATGGCTATCGACTTGCAGTTCGCAGAGGTCGTTTTGGGCAGAGTCGTGGCACTCAACGAATCCAAGTTTTTTTCTTCTTGCTCTTCCGGCGTCTTCTCAGGGGTTTGGTGGGACGCAGCATTGTCTGTAGATCCTTTGATCGTGGCAGAAAAGTGAGCATTGCCAGAGGATGGTTGTGTTGTGACAGAAGAGGGCTTCTGATTTGCAGCAGTGTTGACATTGGGGGAGGCTTTGTGGGCCTCCCCCTGTGACGGATCCATTAGGGAAGGATCAGCAGACGTGATAGCAAGCAGTAGAGCCTGTGCAAGAAACGGTTGCAGAGATTTCCAAAGAAGATCGACACCGTGGTAGGGAAGAAAGAAACCCTAGTGTAATCGTTGCAGAGCCCGTGTGTGGCACAAAATGTATTTTATCCCCATCTCAGTCCCTTATTATCGAGTGGTGTTAGAATTTAATGAAAGGTGGAAAATATATTAAAAAACTATGAGGGATCTACTGGAACGAATGGATAGATGTACTTTATACTTACAATACAAAAATCAATCTACTGATTCTAGGAACCAAATTATATCTAAAGTAGAAGAAGCATTTCCAGAGAAATGATCAATGAGACATGTCAGACTTACAATAGAAAAAACATACAACAACAAAAAAGAATCATTCAAAATGTAATATTCTTAATTGTATAAAATTATTTTCTAGAATTATATGTATATATTATTGTAAATCATTAATTTATTAATATTTATTTTCTTATATTTACTTTTCATATATCATTGTAAAAAAAAATTAATACATTTTTCAGAAAGATTATCGAAATCCAAAATGATCAATGCGTCGATGTGTGAAACATGCGAGTAGGAATGTCCAAAAAAATGTATAAGCATATGGTCAAAGAAATGGACATAATTGCATCGCAGGATGAGCCATTTCAACAACAATGTGCTTCAAATGTATGTAATCATGATTGAATTTGTACATATAAAAACATAATTTATCATTAAATATTAATTTTGAAGTATTTTATTGGAGAAAAGAAAACAAGATGGAACTCATTCAAGACATAAAATAGGACGACAATGAATAAAATGGTTTATTTCAAATTTTGTGAGTAATTGTTAATATTTCCTTATAACAACTCAACGTTTCATTTTTGTATTTTTTTCAGTTGTTTTACAACAACCATCCTTTAATTTCTTCAAATAGGTGCTAAAATAAAAAGAAGATCCATCAAAAGAATTGATTGACATTGGGTTAAATAAGTGTTGTGAGTATATGTTGGCATATCAAAAATTAATTATGGAATTTTTAAGTATCTATGTGATTTTACTTCTTTGATTTTATAATTAATAGAAAAAAAATCATTTATATTAAATCTATGATTTATAATGGGGTTTAAAACATGTAACAAAGTGTGGAAATACACCAACAAAAGAGTGGTTTCAACAAGGCATGCGACTTCCTATGGTACATTTCTATTCGATTTAAAATGATGTATATTGTTTATTTAAATTTTTATTGTTCTCACCAATGTAGATACACTCATTAAATTTTATTTTTATGTTTGCATATGGCACTACATGATCAAGAAGATGAAAACAATAGATTCAATCAACAAAAACTTCCTCCAAATAACCACAGTCATGGAACTAGATCAAGCAATGATAAAAATCCCAAAAAATAATGATGATCGATTTGGATATCAATGCAACCTATTGTATTTTTTGAAACAATTGTTTGTGAAAATCAGACATTTGTTTAATGTAATGGGCATAGTGTCCCAATTGAAAGACAAGGGGTTACCAATAACAATCCCATTTTGTATGAAAAAGGGCCTCTTATTGATATATAATACGATGTATTCTAATTTATTCTAATGTTTTATCCAATCTCGTTGTGAAATGTTACACCACTTATTAAATATATGGATGATTAAATATTATAATGAAGAGATGCAAAATATGATAATATAAAAAAATAATCCAAACATCATATACAAATGCACTAATTAAATTTTAATTTATACAAATACTATTATAATATATATGTTTATTTTTCGATGAATAACACATTTAAAAAATTACAATAATTTCATTTTCACAGGTCGATCTTTCCAAAAAAAAGAAAATCTCATTGAAAAAACCAGTGCGTCTATAACATAAAAAAGAATCGGTGCATTCTGTTATATAAAAGCACCATGACGACATATTTTTTCATGCCCGGTGCCTTTTAATAAAATGAGAGCACTGGTGTGTTTAAAACTTGAAGCACTAGACCTGTTTGAGATTAACGCCTTGATGCATTGTAATTCTTAACACACAAGTGCTTTCATATAACTAAGTCCTCCATCCTATAAAATATATTTCCCGCCCAGTGCATTATGAAAACTAACAACACCGATCCTTTTGTATAAATAATGCAATAGGGCCTTTTCACTGACGATATGCATCAACACTATATGTTTAAAAAAATCATCGACATAACAATTATTTTTTGTGTGCCCTGGTGTTATTCCTTAAAATAATTCCTGAGGTATTTTTTATCCCATTACACTAGTAAGGTATATATTATGTACCTATGTTATTTTCATTCAATATCTCGGTGGTTTTAATTATGTATGATACCCAATGCATTTTTCTATGTAGTACACCAAGGCTACTTGTTCCATTGAGCGCACTGGAAAAAAATACCAGCTAGAACCTTCGACCGCTCAAATTTTTTCAGGCGTAATGAATTTTTGTTAAAAGCTCCACTAAAACCTACGGTATCCAAACATATTTTTTAACAGGTGTTTTTTTGACAATTTTTGCAGCTAACTTTCTAACACTAAAAACCTTGGTTATAACCTTTGTTAGAAGGTATTTTCCTTGTAGTGTGAGGGAGCCATTGACGATATCATGGTCTCCATTTATTCTTTGGAATATCCCACAAAATTACTTTTTCTTCATCCCAAGACCAAGTTTAATGGATACCCTATTATCTTAGGAAGACCTTGCTCAACCACTATTGATGCCTACTGTTATCACTATTAAAATTCTCTAAATTCAGTCAGTTCATAGTTGTTCTTAGGTCATGGCATTAGATAGGGTTTGAGCCATTTTTATGTTTTATATGGTCTAATTCATAGGTTTAGAGTCTCATTTCATCATCAAAACAAGTTCATAAACTTTGTTTTACACTTTGGTAGTCTCATGCTATGTTTTGAAACCCATATTTTAAGTTCTTTTTTCAAAAAGTTTCGAATAAGCCACGAAACCACGTTTTCATAGCATGCTCAGTGTAAAAAACTGATTTTGCACCATGAAAACGCTGGTATTTTCATAGCGCAAAAGCCCGAAATAACACTATCAACGCTACGAAATCGGGGTTTCAGAATTTTTCAGTTTAGCTATCACATGAATCGACTTGGGGTTAAATTTTCATGATTATAGTGTCAATCCACAATCATGGTATCAGTCCATGAATCATCCTTCACTCATGCAACCATTCAAAGTAGTTATTAAATCATTATTAGATTCATTAGCAGTCAGTTTTCAATGGTCCTTCACAAATTTGAAAAAGGGATTTGGTTATCATTGTTTTATCTCATGCAAAGAATGCACTACATGCATATCTATTGCTAAAAGAGAAAGCTCATGATAATATATCAAAGCTCTCATTTAAGTGATCAAGCAAGGCAGACTTTTTAATCAAGCAAGGCAGAATTCAATTGGTAAATATGTCAGCAGTTTCAATTGCAAATTCAGTAAGTGTGAAAACAATTGCTAACTGAAACAAGGTTTTCCATCAAGTGAGGCTGAACCAAATTCTCAACCAAGCCAGTTTCTCCAACAAGAAGTCTATTACAGTTTTGCTGAAGACACAGGGTTTCCAGGAAGAAGATGGCAGAGGAAAGAAGAAATCATCGATCGGTCACTGCCTGAGGATAGAATCTGAAGGTTTAGAAAGTCTTACTAGGGATAAATCTGTTGAAGAAGCTTTTAAGAAAGTAGGTTGCTGCAGGTTTTGTGAAAAGCTTCAAGGAGGGCATAATCAAGTCACTAAAGAATTTGCTACCAACTTCACAAGGTCAAACAGAAAGGTTGGTTTCCTCAATTTAACCATTTCTCCTGAAGTTATATTAGCAGTCACAGAAATCCCAAGAGGGGAGGAAAGATGGTTTAAAAATTTTAGGTTTGAAATCCAACCCTGCAAAATCTTTTTGAAACCAAATTTTATGGATACTGATTTGAATAAAGTTGTGCCAAGGAGTTATGTCAAGTATGCATTTTCCAACTTGCTCTACAATATCCAAAAATATTTCACATGCGAAGGGAGATATCACAAGGTGTACACTTATCACTTTAAAATCTTACTGTATTTCACAGGAATAATCTCTCTAGACTTACCTTTCTTTTTATTTCGAATTCTAGCCAAGATGGCAGACAAAGTTCAGATGAAAACTCAGGCATGTGAAACCTCTTTATTTCATAATCGTCTATTCAAGCTAATATTTTTTCATGAGCTTCAGAAGGTGAAAAAATAATGGTCTACATTTCTCTTTTTGAGTGGAATAGGGGATGAAGGAATAGGTGCTAGCCCTCAAGTCAAAGAAACATCTTCATCAAAGACTACTGAACTTGCAGAAACAAAATCAAGGAGGTTTTTCAAACTTAAGCCTGGGAAATAGGTCAAAGAACCTATGATAAAGAAATGACTGAATATCCAAAAGACTCCTCAATCTACACATAAGAAGAGAACTAAGGTTAAAAAGGAAATCCAGGAACGGTCAATTAGCAAGACAACTCAGAAGAAGTTGACTAGGATTCAAAGGTAAAAGGAGAAGGGTAAGGCTATGGTCACAAATGAAAATCTACAATTAAGAGGTAACTTGAATGATATATTGCAAGCCATTGACATTGAGGAGTCTCCCCTGGTTCAAGCAGAGTTCATAAAGCTATATAAAAGTGGCAAATCAAAGAAATTGAAAACATCCAAAAAATTAGACTTTGAGGAGGAGGTGTCAGAATTTGTTTTTAAGCCAAGAAAACCATGGAATAGGAAATCTAAGATAATGCAGCATCCATATATGGAGATAGACCAAATAGGATGTGAGGTTGCAAGTGTTTTTGAATAACCCATTAATACATCATCTCAAATACTCGAAGAAGACAGAAACTGAGTATTTAATACTCAAAGAGAAAGGAGTAGTTATGAGGAGGTTAAAGACAAAATCATACTTGAAAATATTGAGATTGATAAATTCAGAAAGAAAGTAAGAATGCATGCTGTGGAAAGGTCAAATTTTTAGAGGTTGAAAGGTCTGTGGGAGCTGGAAATGGTTTCAAACAGTGAGTCAATCAGTAGTCAAGATCAATTTTTCATATGGACTATCCCTGTCATTAAGGAAACAAAATTCATAAGAATGGTTAACACCAAACTGAGGGCTAGTAATAGAAGGCTTAAAAGGCAAGTTGAAGACCTCCAAATATAGCTAGCAAAGCCTGAAGATCAACCACAACAAAAATCTATGTAACAGTAAGTGACATCTCTTAAACATTTTTGGAGTTTTGTGGAAGGTTTCATTTTTGAAAATAGTTCAAAGTTGATTATTGAAGGCTTATATATAACTTCAAGGATGGTAGTAAAGGCGAGAAACTAAAATTTTTGGAAACAAGCTGTGAAAAGAAAAGACAAAGTAGTTTCATAGCACGCTACGAAATTGCTGTAGGTGTCATTCACAACAGTTTCGTAGTGCGCTACGAAACTGCTGTAGGATGTAGTTTTACAAATTTTGAAAACTTTCAAGGGGGGAAAAGGTATGTTTATCAAATCATGATGTTTCTAGAGGATGTATAAAGACTACAAGTGAAGATCAAAGGGCTAAAGATAGAAATATGAAGGTTTCAAATGGATTTTTCAAAGGTGAAGTTCTGCGCTACGAAAACAGCAGACAGTTTCGTAGCGCAGTAAGGTTAACAGTTTTGGGCATTTCTTCAAAGGTTTGGTTTGGAAATAGCTGGAAGGAAGAGGTCACAAGAGCTTAATGAGACTTTGCCACATGTTTTGAGCACAAGTTGGCCAGCAGAGGTTGTGAAGAAACATAAATGAAGCAGTACACCTATTTTGCAGGGAGCATGTTCCTATTTCTTAGGGCAGGTAAGAAACATATCATTACAATTCAACAGCAAGATGATGGACATCATCGAGGTCGAAGTTTAGGAGGAGCAACTGTCAGATAGAAGACTTAGTATTTGGATAAGGTTGTTAAGGTATAATAAAGAGTTTTAATCCTAGTTGTATTAGGACTCTGGAACAGACAGTTTAAACTGTGAGATGTAATTAAAGTTTGTTTCATCAATCAATAGGTGTCAAACTAGAAAATTCGAATTCTCTCAAGTGTTTTGAAAGAACCCAAGAAATGTAATGATGACTCTATAAAAGATAGGAAGTTGAATTGCATAGGGTTGGAAATTTTTCAAGAACAAGCATACTGTTTTGTTGTAGCAAGAGACTGTGTTTTCATATTAATATAGAGATATTGGTTTCATCACTCATGATTCAGAAAGGGTTATGGATGTTTGATGTTATTATGCTTTTCATATTTCAATTACTTGTAGTGGCATGAATGTATGTTACTTAGAATTCACTGAAGGTTCTCTAACTTCATTCATATGTTCATGAACTGTGTTATTTTTGTCCTACTATTCTTTTGATGCACCTAAACCCTGAAATGCCCTGACTTCCAATTGAAGCTGATACTTATGTTTTTGTGAAAATATACTTGACTCCATAAGCCCAATAGATGTTTTTTTATTACTAGTACAACCAATTATCCATTTTATCTACTTTATTCATAGAGTTAGCCATCTAATCCTTATTTGAAAATCATAAACGTATTGAGAGAGCCCTCTCAGGTTGAGGAGGCTAAGCCTCAACTAAAAGTCTGGTTTGAAATAGTTACTCAGAGCGTTCTTCATCGACAGCCTATCAGGGTCTGATTTTGAGGTAACACCTACATCAAATGTAGGGATTTAAATATGGATGTAACTAATGGGAAATATAAAACACAACTTGTATTATATCCACCTCATCAACCCCACATTGAGCATGTTTTTCCTATTTAGGTAGAAGTGAAGGAAGAATAATAATTTAACTTATCATCCACCTACCCCATAAGTACATTAGAAACCACAATTGGAAATGGAAAAATGGATTAGGATAATCTGATTGAAAATTTATGCAAAATAGGTACCCTGTTGTCATGAATGTAGATGGATTGAAAATGAATCTATAGGAAAACCTATAATTTTTCAAGATATTTCATGGGGAGATATGATAAATACTAGTTATGAAAAAAATAATGTGAAAACCATATATTTTATTCCTTCCAAAACTTTTAAAATCAACCTCTTTCATTTTTCTAAAGAAGAGGACAAACTGCCCACTATTTTGAGACAACATGTTGATGCATTTGCATGGGATTATAAGGAAATTAAGGGAGTCCATACTTCTATATGCACACACACACACACACACACACACACACACATAGGAACATCATAAACTTGTTCACCAGTCTCTCAAGCCGATGAATCGTACACTAAATTACATTATGAAAGATGAACTGCAAGAAATGTTGGATGCAAGTTTAATTTATCCAATCTCAGATAGTGAAGGGTTTTCTCCCTTATTCATCCCTAAAAATAATGGAAAATGGATAATCTATGTTGATGATAGAGAAATAAAAAAAGCCACCAAAAGGGACCATTTTCCCCTGCCTGTTATTCGAAAATTTTTAGATGTCCTTGTAGGGAAAGAAATCTTCTTAGTTTTGGATGGATTCAACAAGTACTCACTAGGTACAATCAAATCCAAATAAAACTTGAGGATCAAGATAAGACCACCCTTGAATTTCCATGGGGAACCTTTTCTTACAGTTTTCTTCCATTTTGTCTATCCAATGCCCTTGTTACCTTCTAGAGGGTTTTGTTGAGTATTTTCTCTGACCCTCTGCATGATTCAATGGAAATCTTCATGAATGAATTTACACCATATTGGGATTATTTCTAAGAATCCCATTCCAACCTATGCAAAGTTATATAAATGTACAAGAAGATGAACCTATCCTTAAGCCATGAAAATTTCATGTTTTTGATGAAATAAGAAATTGTTTTGGGGAACTTTATCTCTTCAAAAGGAATCTAGGTAGATCCTAACAAAATTTCCATCATAAAAAAGGTTCTTGTTCCTAAAAAATAGAAATATGTTGGTAGTTTTATAGGTCTTTTTGGATATTACTTAATATTCATCAAGGAATTTAGCAAGATTGCTTCTGCTTTACTTTCATTACTAACAAAGGATTCACATTTTTATTGGATATATATATATGACCAAAGATGGGCTTAAATAGATAGTTACTAAGAAAGAACTCTTAGCCACTGTGCATTATTCAAACAAATTTAAGTATTACATTACTGGATATAAGGTATTTTTACATACTGATCATGAAAAAATTAACTACTTAATGAAAAAACTAGATGATAATGCTCACAGAATTAGGTAGTTATTGTTGTTGAAACAATTTGATCAAAATAGTATTGACAACTCAATAAAAGAGAATTTTGTTGCAAATATCTTTCAAGATTTATATTTTTTACAAAGAATGAAGAAATGGTGGATGATTGGATCCATGACAAGCATCCCTTTTTTATCTCACTCTTATCCCAACGTTTTCTAACATAGCCATTTTTTTATTTTTTGGCCAATTCCCTCCTAATCTAGATCTTTTACTTCAAGGATTCATACAAAATTTCATTTAAAAGAGTGTGTAAAATTATGAAGCATACGCGTAAAAAAATCGTAAATCAAAATAAACCATGACAAAAAAGGAACATAAACAAGTTGATAGTGGATTTAAACCAATGTGGGCAACGTCTACGGGTCGTGCTCAATGTGGGGAGGCATATTTCATTAATTTCTAGTGGAATAAAATTACAATCCATTACAAAATGACACCTAATGCCTCCATTTCTAGGGATGGCCTGAAAATGCAGACATTTGTTGAAGAAACAGACTGCATGGTTGAATTCTAGAGGAAAAATCATGAAAATTAACTATAAAGTAGACCATGTTCTATGATAGAGACTTCTAGGGCTCTAGGGAATAATATAGATTCCCTACAAGATTCTTTGCATGGAATATTCCAAAAATATTCCTAATAATCTCTCTCAAAAAATGCACCCATGCATGGTGCAGTTTCAGCTCTGGGTTCCTGCAGGCAATGTTCCAATGCGTCCTAGTTCTGTCATCTCTCCTCCCCCTCAATGATTGGTGTGAGCGGTTTATATATTTTTGGTCGGGTGGAACAACCAAAGCCCACTGGGTGGCATAATGGTGTCCACCATTATTGGGGCTCAGGAGACCCAGGTTCAAACCCCTAGTTGTGCGTTATATATATGCTAACTTATTTTGAGTTTGGTGTTGTTTTTGGAATGATGTCAGCAGTCTGGTCGGCGGACCCGACAGGCGGGTTCAACTTCCGTTGTTGGATTCTTTTAAATATAATACAATATGTTTAACTGATGTCGGTTCGATCCATAGGGCTTGACCACCTATTGGATGCTGACCTTTTTATTTTATTTTTTATAATAACCGCAACAGGCATTTTCTACCACCAATTTTTTGGTGGTTATTGGGAAAATTAATCAGGCGACACTTTCACTGCTGCTGACTACTACAAAGGTGAAAATGTTATCTCCTTAAGAAAACCATCCAACTCTTGACTAGGTGCAATGTCACACATTATGATTCATCCATACTACCAACTAAACCATTGATTGGGTTGTTGATATCATGTTGACATCACCTATAACATCTCTCTTTTTAATTGGACCTATTCCAACTGTACCAACAAGTCACCATGTTGACATCATCATTTGCACTACTATCGTTAATGCCATGTGTCCTCCTCTGGGTGCTTCTTGTCAAAAATTTTAGTTGTTTCACAAAAATTTCAGTGGGCCATAAATGTTTGACACGATGTCGGATTGAGGTGTCGTTGATGCCATTGGATTCAGAACGACGAGCTATTTAATTTGATATTGGATTTGCTACATTTCTAGGATATTGAAAATTCGGCCTTTAGGATCCTCCTAGGTCACCTCCTCACTTATCCTCGATGGAGAAAAGAAATATTGTTAGAAAAAGTGCCTCTTACACTTAGATTGTGGGTAACCTCATCAAGCTAGGGTGTAGTTGGGGCTTGATCAGTTATTGAGAGGATGTGTGAGGGGCGATGAGGTATTTGACATCCTATAAGCTTGTAGAGTCATTTTCCGGATCCATCACATATAATATTGTTTATATCGATGTTTTGAACCAACCTCCTTGGTTCATCATCAGTATAGGTTAGTGTAAGTCGGATTCAGTACAAGGTATAAGTAAGGATATGTGAGTGTGAATGGATGAGAAATGAAAGGTTCAATTTTAATTTGGTTAATTTAAGTTTTAACATTAAATTATAAGTTTTAATATTTAAATTTTATTATAATTTATTAACTTAATTTTATTAAAATTAATTAATAATAATTAATGATTATTATGTATTAAAAAAAATTTATGAAAACTTGAGTTATGTTTAATTATTAGTAAATATTCTTGTTAATAATTTATTATAAATTTCTACCTTAATTAATGATTATTTATAATAAAAATATTAATAATAAATAATTAATTTTTTGGTACAAATATCAATAATTAATAGTAATTATTGAAATTATTATTAATTTCATTATTAATTATTAATCATAGTTTAATAATAATTGTTAGAATTTAAGGAAGACATGTTTTTAATTCATATTTTTAAAAATAATAAAATACAATATAATAAAATTAATTTAAAATAATAAATATTAACAATTAAAATTTTGATTGATTATCAATAATTGTTAAGAATTTTAATCATCATTAATGATTTTTAGATTTAAAAATTATTAATTATTAATTTATTAATCTTTAAAAATTAGGGTTAAAAATATAAACCAAATTTAAGAGAATGAGAGAGAGAGGGATGGAAGAAATGAGGATGATTCAAGGGAAGAAGATAGATGTGGAAGATCATGAAATGAAGGTATATGTGAATGAAGAAGAGGAAGAGGAAAATGAAAAATTAATCTATGAGAGGAGAGATGAAATAGAAGAAGGTAGACCTTAGGGTTGGGTAGATTTAGAGGTTAAAATGAGAATCTAATTATCACTTATTTTCCAGCCATCATCACGATTGAGGTTTTCAGGATGCTTACCTATTTCTATAGCTTCCCTGAATTTTTTGTGGTGATAATGATCAATTTTTTCCATAACATAAGAAATTTCAATGAAAATATGATGATTTATTTTATTATATTTCTCGGCCAAAGTTGATTTTTTAGAGTGGTTATGTGTTAAGTCAGTTGCATGCTCTTGATTCCTAGTCAGGATGGATCTTCTAGTTTCCCCAATGTAGGGTTTACGACGTGAACAAGGAACTAAATAAACCCCTTTGTGGAACTTAGGGTCAATGGGATCCTTAACATATTTGAGGAAACTGCTAATGGTATTCATAGGTTTAAAAGTGGTTTTAATATTGTTCTTTTTTAAAATGTGAGTAATTTTGTCGGTGGTGGTTGCTATGTAGGGAAGGTGAACTTTTCCAATATTATCATTCAATGTTTGTTTATTTTTATTTTTAGGATAATTTTCTGCATTCTTGAATGCTCTTGTTCCTTCATGTCTCTTACATCCATTCTTTTCAAAAATATTCATAAGACGGTTTTTGTCATGCTAAAAATGATCGCTGTTAGAAATTCTCACAACTCTGGTTGCTACAGTGTTGAGAACTCCAAGTTTTTGAGTCAGATGATGGTGAGAGCTAGCATGAAGGTATTTCTCTGTGTGATTTTTCTTGCGATAGACCTAGTGCGATATGGAACCATATTTGTTTGTAATGATTAGGATGCCAAGAAAGGGAAGGTTTCCATATTCCTTTATCTCCATTGTAAACTTGATAGAATCAGATTGAGCATTTAGGTGTTGTAATAAAATATCCATTTTTTCTTTTCTGTGTGGCCAAACAATAAATGTGTCATCCACAAATATTTTCTAAAGTTTGGGTTTTAGAGGGGATGATTCAATGACTCTGGTTTGAAGGTCCTCCATGAAGAGATTGGCAATGATCAAAGATAGAGGATATCCCATAGCATCCTTGCAAGTTTTTTCATATATTTCTCCTTTAAAACCAAAAAAGGTAGATTCAAGATAGATTTCTATTAATTTGGCCCAGTCTAGTGATATGATTCTGGTAATTTATATTGAAGGTTTGTGTCTTCATCTAGGGTTGGATACCTACACATATATTTTACTTAATTTATTGATATTACTAAAATTATTTATTCTTCTTGTTCATTTTTTGTTCTAAATATAAGTGATATTATTGGTAAAAATAACAATTGAAAATAAATATTGATTCACCCCCCACCCCCCCAAGTATTTCCAACAATTGGTAACAGAGATAGTACCTTCACTTATAAGCCTAACAACTTGAAGTTTGATCCTTAGAAAAAAAAATGGAAAATACAAGGAATAAAGACTACAATCCTTCTAAATATGTCTCTTCCTCAACCATGACAACTAAAGACAATAAAATTTGTAAAGATGCTTTATTCAATGGAAAATTTGATGTTTTGAAGGCAAGAATGAGGAATTTCTTAATGGCTCAAGGCATTGAAGTTTGGGAATCATTTATTACTGAAAGAAGAATGCAAGGATAATCCAAGGAGTACAGTGAGAAATCAAGGAAGGCTATCTTGAGTGGGATACCATATCCTATAAAGGCCAAAGTGGAAAAATTTTCATCGACAAAAGATATGTGGAACAAACTTCAATATATTCACTAAAGAGAAGTATTCACCATGATTTCTAGTCAAGAAGATGATGGAAGGCAAGAAGGAAATCCAGAACCCATTAAGGAAGCTAAAAAAGAGAGTGAAGACATCAAGGCCAAGGAAGACCTAGAATATCAAGAAAATAAAGATGGCTTCGAAGAAGATCTCTTAGTGAAGCTTGTAAATTCCCTAGAAGAGATAAGAAGTTTACAAAGGACAATAAGCAGCTCAAGAATTAATCACAAGATGGTGACCATGAAATTGAAAAGACAAGGAAGGAGGTTAACCTATTCAAGCTTCAAGTTCAAGAAAGATATGAGGAGCTCACCAAGCTTAAGTAGGAATTTCATCAAAATAAGAGAAAGCATCATGAAGAAGTCATATCCATGACAAATCAATTGGATAAGGAAAAGAAAGGGGAAGAAACTTTGTCTATCCATTTTGAACAAAGACATTAATACTTGAACAAAATTAAAGGAAAAAATGGTCAATACAAGGAAGAAGTCTCCTCCCTTAAATCCTAGCTAGGAGAAGCAAAGAAACGAGAAAAGGAGGTGAGAAGGTGATCGAAGCTTTGGCACTCATAGGAGGAGAAGTTGATGAAGAATACAAATATAAAAAAGCCGGCATGTCAGCTAAAATAAAATGATGAAGATATTTTTCTACTAAAATCAAACGTCATCTCTCTAAAAATTGAAACACATGAAGTAACAAGGATGATCAAATAAATGAAGAATAAAATAGTTATAAAAGATGAAGACTGTGAAAATTTGAAAGGAGAAACTGTCTTTTTTTAAATGGAAATTGACTTGCTGAATAAAAACTTGAAGATTTCTCAAACCCTATATGAAATCCTAAGTCATCAAAGATCCCCTCTTGATAAATCAGGTCTTGGTTATACAGGTGAAGCCTCAAATATTAATGATGCAAACCCTAATGTTTCATACAAAAAGGATGTGGAGAATCTTGGAAGAAATCTTGATACCCACAGGTCCAGTAAAAATAAGGAGAAGGGTCAAGATGACATTGGATGAAACCCTACTTCGAGAAGATATGATGATGGTGTCAAGAAAGCTAGAGGAAATAAATTTGATCAAAGGATCCCAAGACATAATAATTTTAGAAGTACATCAAGGAAATATCCATCCTCCACATACATAAGTATATCTTTTGGTTATTTATATTCTTGTACAAATTTTGGGCACATGGAAAAGGATTGTAGGGAATACCATAAGGAAAAATAGAATGCTCCCCATTTGTCTCCTAGAAGCATCTTTGCAAGATGAACTCATGCTTTCTCAATCATGAATAAAATGGAATGCTTCAATTTCCATAAAATTGGACATATGTCTTGTGATTTTAAATTGACTTTGGTCCCTAAAAAAGCTAAAACCATGAAAACCAACCCAGAGAATAAAGTTACACAAGTATGGAGAAGGAATCAAATTTGATCCAAAAGTATCTTGAACACTCCAGCCAACAACATGTATTGTTGTTTTAATGAAAACATCCTTGGAAGATATGATATTCAATTTTTTGATGACAAGACTCTGCCAAAAAGGGAGATCACTCATACAGTTAGGGGGAGCTTCTGATTCTTGACTATTCTTGCAAAACTTGTTCGTAAAGAGCCCTATGAAACCCTTGATGAGTCCCTTTTTTCTCATTTTGAACTTCTCCAACTAGATAATTAATTCCCTGAGAACAAAGCGAATTTAACATATAAGGAGTATTATAAGAGAAAATCAATCATTTACTTCTAAGGTTTGTGAGAAGATGTCAATCTATCAACCATCTTTTATAATTCCTAATTTAATATTTCACATGGCTTCGCACGTAATATCTATCTATTGTTTTAAAGCCGTTAAGATCTTAAATATTATTTGATATGACATAAGTTTCTTTCACACGCTAGAGTTCATTTAATATGCAAATCGCAATCATTCCTTATAATATTTCGTGATGATTGACCTTTAAAGGCTGCGAAATGTGATCTGCGAAAATCACAGATCGCAACTTTTATAGGATAGCATTTGGGTATATATCATAAGTTGTGCAGTGCGAGTTGTGAAAAACTTAAAATGGATGCGAGCACAAAAGATTTTGTATTTTATAGTTTATTTATTTGTTGGGTCCGTGGGTATTGCAACTTATACCGTTCATGTCTTAAAGCTTTTTTTATTAAATAACGTGCGATGCGCAAAGGAAGAAGAAAATGATGATTTTAATGTTTTTCAAGGTATTTGCATTTATTTCTTTTTGAAAGGCTTCGAGCGCATTTTGCACTTCGCATATTTTACATTTTATAATATCTTTTTGAAATAGGATATGTAAAATGTGATGCACTTTAAGGGAAGAATAGAAATTTTTTTTTTCTAATTTTTTTTTAGGAAATTATAAAAAATAATTTCCTATTTATTTCTAAAGGGTCCCTATTTAATAAAAATAAATGGGGGGGGGAGGGTTTTGTATAGCACAACACATCCCTAAAATACAATATTTTCAATTTAGTAGTGAAGAAGAGATTCTCTAAACGATATACTCAGATCTTTATTGTACCTATCTTAAAATTCAGGATAAAAAAATCAATTTAATTATATGACCATTATGAATACTAGCCAAATTTGGGCCAGTTTATACTTAAATATTTTGGAAAAGAAGATGAACATTTGGCTAGAAATCCATGGAAAATGAATTAAAGGTTGGGTTGGATTTAGGAGCTGTCATTCAATGGTGGACCACCTTGTTAGACATAGGATCATTATATATGAATGTCAAAATAATAAAACCAATCTCATTTTTTGTTTTGTTGGCTTTGAAAAGTATTTTTACACAACGCCCAATGCTAAAAATTGGAATATGTTAGAAGAGCTAAAATATCCTTTCAAGTTGAGAGCTATTGAGGTAAGTTTATATGAGAATTATTCTGTGTTGTTTAGGAATATTGAGGGTTGGTTAGAAGAGATTGAATTTAATATATAATTCAAGCAAGGTTGTCCCTCATCCCTTACCCTTTTTGGCATATACATTAACAAGTTAGAATATTTTTTAGAAGAATCAGGGTGTGTCGACTTGAATCTCACTAGTATAGCCATCAACCTTCTTCTTTATGTCAATGATATTGTTATTAAGGTTGTGACCTTAGAAAATAACATATAATTCTTAAATATTTTTTATCTAGTACAAGTCTGATTTCTAACTTTGAAAAAATGAAGGTTATGATAATTAAATATTAAAATATCACTTATGATACATTCATGTATAAAAACAACTTGAAGGAAGTTCCTTGATACAAATATATCTGAATTTGTATTCATCATAAGCTCAAACATAATTAGAACATTGAGAAAAATAGAAATTGAGGGTGGAAAGTTTCTTATGGTGTTGAAAAGAGTTGTAAATGAGAGGACCATTGGCTATGGGAATATAAAAATCTCCTCTTTGAGACTCTCATGAGCCTTGTCATATTATATGGATGTGAATTTTGGGATGCATTATCTTTATGAAATACTAGATAAAGTTAGAGTATATCGAAAATAATTTTATAATTTCTAATCTCAAAATTAAAGGCAATATTCCCTATTTGATATAGCTCATAGAATCATTCCTTTCTCCTATTTAGAGCATGGATATAAACAAACATGTATTTTACAAGACTAAGATCAAATATATGGAAAACAAAGGTTTCCCAAAAAAACTTCAAACTCCATCCAAATACATTTGTGTCTTAAGCAAGGATGGCTTAAAAATGTCAAGTGTTAGCTAAATACTTGGAAAATAAAGGAAATGGCCATTCTACTCAAATAAGAATAATATTAAAAATGTTATTACATCAAAGTCTAAGGATAAATTTGTCGTGGTATAAATATAGAGGATAAAAAATATTAAGATGCTATATGGAGGTGATCAACCTTAATCTATAATACCAAAATATCTCTCTAGTTTGACTAGTGTAAAGAATAAAATAAACATTTGGGAAAAAAATATCAAACTCTCATGAGATCCATAGTGAAACTAGATGTTGGACAATTCCCAAAATGCGATGGGTCAAAATAATATATAATATTTATGACTATAAGAGGGTTAAATATGAAAATAGCTTTCATTGTTAGAATGTATTGCATATACCTATATCATATCGTAGTCTTAAAATATTTCACAATACTGACCTTCTTAAACTCACAACTCATCAAAGTTATGTCAATTCTGAAATGCTTATTTCACTAATTTAGAAGCACATAAATAAAATTTTAAAGAAATCCAAGTAATTCCTTACTTTCTTAAGGTTTGATAAACCAAATTTAATCTTCATGGACAATTAAATATGATCATCATCATAATCATTGACTTGGGTTGTAAAATAAACAACATCAAAGGTAGGAAAGGAGATGGAACACAAACAAAAAAATATAGTAGAGAACATAATAATATAGTAAAAACCAATTTTGTATTAATAGATAAAATAATATAATATTGTAGAACACAAACTCAGTAGAATGTTGGTAGCTTATCTATGAAGAGAGAGAGAGATGGCGGCTACACTCAATTGCAAATCCTATTACGAGATGTTGAATGAGTGGGAACCAAGGTGGTTAGTTGGTATGTCAACTTATTAGTGGTTCAACTGTTACATACAATCTTGATTAAGAGAAAAAAATAGCTTGTTAGAAATAACTATATGATGATTAGAACCTTTTTCTAGGGCAAAGGTATATGCAGTATCCTCTTCCCCACAAAATTTAAAAAGAAATATCATTTCAGGCCTGAAAATGGATTTATAAGTTTGCGACCCAAAAAAACCTATAACATTTTCCATCAAGATAGAGAATTATTGAGTCAATGAAAGAGATGGGTAGCTATTGATATCCACTTGGAGCAATCCTCCTCCCTTAGGAACTAATGGCTTCCATTGTGTGAATTTCCCTCATCATATGGGGAAATTTTATTGAATTTATCTCTTGGTGAGTCACTTTCCCTAGTGAATAAGTTGATATGCCTTGAACAACTTGGTAGAATTATATGTTTTGTTGGTAGGTATCCTTCATCTTGGTGTCCATGATTTGATCCATTGTATCTTGTTCAATATGGTTCGGCTTGATTCATTTAGGGGAAAATTTCTCAACTACCTCCAAGGTGTCCACTAGATATGGAAAATATGGTTGAAGCATATCCACATTAAATACTAAGTGCAAGCCAAAGAAAGGGGGAATACTTAATTCAAAATCAATTTCAACCACACCTTTTGTGATTGTTTAAGGCATATATCAAAGTGGTATAAAATTCCTATAAGGAAATGTGAGGTTCTATTTCCATAAATGTAGCCACACCTTCTCACTAACATGAAATGTGTGTGGAGCTCAATGTTGGTCATGCCATTTCTTGTACTTGGAATTTGATTTCTGCAAACTTGGCTACTATATTCGCCTTAGCCTGATTATGGGAGGACTCTATAGATGAATACGAAATGGGTGCCAATGGATAGGAACACAAACACATATTAAAAGGATTGTGGCTAATATTTACATGGAGGGCTCTATTGTAGCCATGTTGAACATATGGAAAATTTTCATCCCATGTACATGGTTGCTTGGAGTTGTACATGCTCAAGATATGAAAAATATTCATGTTCACCACTTCTTCTTTTTTTCATATGTTTTTTCATAAAAGGAAGCTAAAATTTTCAGCTTATTATCCATAAAATACCATAGGCTAGATAGGAATGTTTTGAGGAACCTTTTATCCCTATCTATAATATGGTATAGGGTAGCATAAAATGAACCCAAACATGTTAAAATAAGAGTTTATAAATGGCCTCAATTGTGTTACTCTTTTTTATGGTTCCACAATGGCCATCTTAGGGAATCGATTGAAAACCACATATGCATAATCGTTACAATGCTTGGTGGAGGGAAAAATTAACGTGTAGTCCATGGAGACTAACTCCTAGGTCTTTTCCAAGGTGGATAAAGGAGTGTGCAACCCCTCTTTCTTGATGGTTGTTTTAGAAATGGTAAATTCATTGCATGATATAATATATTGGTTAACATCATGTCTAAGATTTACCTAGTATAAATACATATGAAGCATCACTATTAGCTTCTCCATCTAAAAATTCCTTACCACCTGATTGTAAGATTTCTCCTAAATCAAATTGGTATACTCACTTGAAGGAACACAAATATGGACAATGTAGCATAATATCATATCCTAGATATGGAATATTGGAACTTTTTTACCAACAACCATCATCTAGTATGTAACAACAAAGTCAAAGTTGAGGTTGTACAATTGTGTTCACCTGTAGGTCTTATGCCTAGAGAAATTAATAACTATGGTTAACACCATAACTAGGGGTTTATTGAGGAAATACAAAACATGGTTGGTGTTTTGCTTCTTATAATTGATTTTCAATATGAATTGTTGTATGTGTGTATACCATTTACAATGGCAGTAATTTTGAAACTTTCCTCATGTCTACATGAATTATAGAGACCTATGATCAATGTGGGTGATAATATCCTTACTCATTATATAATACTTCCACTATCAAAATTCATGCACAATGGAGTACATCTCCTTGTCATGGGTGGGGCATCTACAAACAATATGAAATATTATTCACTATAATAGGCCAACAGATGTCTATGTTGAGTGAGGCTTATAATGATAACATAGTTAAAGTAATCTATATCAATATCAAATTCTTGTTGTAGGTATTTTAGGCTGAGGATTGGTGCAAATCATAGGTGGTACTTCAAATCCTTGATTATTTTCTTTAGAGACTCAAACCACCCAAAATTTTCATTAGCTCCACCCTTGGTCACTTTAATTGAGGGAGAAAAAATATTAGAGAACCCTAACAAAAAAATTTAGTAGAATTTCACAAGGCTCAAGAAAATTTAGAGCTTTATCAAAGTTGTTAGGGATGGATAATCCTAAATTACTTGGATCTTAGATGAGTCCACATGCATCCCATGTTTACCCATGACATGTCCAAAGTAATGAATCCTAGACATGCCAAAGGAACATTTCTCTAAATTGGCATAAAAGTTGCATTGTTGTAGGGCACTTAGAAATTGTTGAATGTGATGTAAAGGTTATGCCCATGTTTTGTTGAATATCCATATGTCATCCAAATATATGACCAAAAAAAAGTTCATGAAAAATTGTAGGATATCATCCATCATCCTCATGAAATTGTTTTGAAGCATTATTAACTCCAAAACACATGACTAACCACTCAAAATGGAATCCTTTAGATTGGAATAATGTCTTCAATACATCATTTTATTCAATTAGAACTTTTTTGGTAACCTAAATTTAGATCAATATTCATAAAGAACTTGCATTTTTTGGTTTTTCAATAAGATTTTCAATATGGGGGACTAGGTATTTGTTGTTAACAATGAATTTATTCAAGACTCTATAATCATTACAAAGTCTCCATGCCTTATATTTATTTTGAGCAAACACAATTGGGCTCCTACAAGGTGAGGACACTGGGTAAATTTTGACCTTTTGGATAAGCTCATGGATTTGGTGCTTTATTTCATCATTATGTAGAATAGAGAATTTATATATTGGGCCACTACATAATTGAGAACTAAGTATCAAGTCAGTTGAATGTTTTTCTTAGTAATGCAGAGAAAACCCCTCAAGTGAAGTGAATATATTTCTATATTCCAATACAATCTTCTCCACATGCTTCCACTATATAAAGAGGCCTCATGTGAGGTTGTGGTGTTCATAGTGACCTGAATTTCACCTTTTAACTAAACCATGAAGAGGAAAAACTTTTCATTTTAATATATTACCTTTAGGAAATATTTTATTGTGATCAATGAAATTGAAATATTTATGACTACCTCAAGCACCATGTAGATTATGCCTGTTTGAGTAACAATGATGCTACAAGGATGAGACTCATAAACAACATGAAGTTTTTACATGTAGTATTGTTGTGAAAGAAAATCACAAATTTGATTGGGGATACATCACATAAAGGGTTGATGTTGTATAACAGGTACCTAGCATTGTTGGTTGATGTGGATATATCATCCTTGGCTCAACCAACCAATGGTGTATGGTTGGGGGTATGGTATTATTGAAAACTAAATATCTTCATGACCTTGGATGATATCATGTTATTCTAACTCCCATTTTTAATAGTGAAATGCAATGGGTGCCCTTTACCCAAATTTATGAATGGAAGAGGAACTCTCCCTCCTTATGCTTCTTTGACTCTTCTAGTTGGATCATTGTGGTTGAGATGGTAATACTAGGTTTTTCATTGAAGATAATTTTATTTCAATTTCTTATAATTATAAATAGAGAGAAACATTGAGTTATTTCTCTTTAAGCTCATTTAACAATTATCATTTGGAGTGACATTTATTAGTGTTGTGCTAAGTTATTTTATGGAACTCACCCCAATTTCCCATGTTCTTATTTATATTTCCATTACCATTATTCATCTATGGCTTCGGTTGGTTTTATTGAAATCATCTCTCTCTCATTTATCCCTTATTTTCCAATTTAGGGCCACCTTTCCTAGGCTTATATGGAAGTGGATTTATAGGCCTCCAAAATCCTCCTTATTCATATGCTTAAATTTCTTCTCACTTTTGACAACATATTGATAAGTGGTTCCCAATGACAATATTTCCAAGAAATCCATCTGTGGCTTTATGTACCTATGTATGCCATTATGGTATTTTTTAACCTAGTGCTGGAAAAAGTCTCTTTTACCTACCTTTGAGCAGAAGGCATGGAAAATATTTGTGTACTCTAACATCATCTATTATCTCTCATATCATATAATTTTCCATATCATGTATTGGTCATCATAGTTCCCTATAGGTTAAATTCCTCCTTTATGGCATCAATAAAGTCCACCCGACTGGGTCCCTCCTTGAATATAATAGACTCATTTTCATTGTGTCTCTCCCACTAATGTTCCCACCAATATTTGACATGGGATAAGTATTTTAGGAGAGAAAATGTGATATTTTCATTGTTAAACAAATTTTGAATATAGTAATATCCCTCTGATATATTTAACCATTTCTCCAAATCATCAGTAGTTATTTGGCCTTCAAATACGGGGATATAAAGTTAATTTTTACCTTGAAGTACGTTGTACATATGAAATTGTCATTTTTTTAAGGTGCCTTGGATGTTGCTGGAAATCATTTAAGGATCTAGGTGAAATTTTTCATCATCTCTTTCCTTTATCGCACAGATACTTCCTTGAGAAATAACTTCATATGATCTCCTTCTCTATCATCTCTTTATTCAACCATGGGAGGCCTCTTGGGTTTGTGAGAGTGAAAATTCCCAACTAAAGTTAGCTTAATACCCAACTCTTTGTACCCTGACCTCATTGGGACATGCCTAAGAAACAATAAAGAGAATATTACTTGATACAACTAATCTAGGGCTACCAAGAACAAAATGAAAGGTAGGAAAGGAAATGGAATACATAATGAGAAGTATATAAAATACATGGTAATATAGTGGAAACACAACTTCTACTAATCAATAAAATACTAGGATATTGTAGAACATAAATTAGTTAAAACGGTGGTAGCTTATCTCTGAAGAGAGAGAGAGAGAGAGAGAGAGAGAGAGAGAGAGAGAGAGAGACTATGTTGATGCATAAAATCTATTACAAGATGTCAAAAGGGTTTCCTTTTACCAAAGAAATAATCTTAAAGGTGAAAAACCGTAACCCTGTAAGATGAAGCGCCTAAAGGTTTATGGGCCATGAGATGGTTAGTTGGTATGTCAACTTTATAGGGGCACAAATTTTGCATAAATCTCTATATGGGGTGAAAATAGCTTTTTCAAAAGAAATACCCAACTATTACAACTTTTGGGTAGTGATAAAACATGCCATGGAATTCCTAGCCCCTTGCATGGCCAAAAAACATTTTTTAGGATCTCAAACATCCCTAGAAGTTTGGGACCGAAAAATTCTTAGAAAAACTACCATGAAAATAAAGAACCATTGATTTAGCAGAAGAGGTAGTTGGCTACCAATATTTACATGGATCAATCAACATCATCATCATTACTTAGGAAAGATAAACTTATTTAAGAAAAATAAACTTATGTAATAAAATTTAAGTACATTTGTGTATTTTGTGTGTTTTGTGTGTGTGTGTGTGTGTTAATTGAGGTTATCTTGGGTTGTTGGGAAGAATTTTTGTGAGGGATATGATCATGAGAAATATTTTTGTAATGGCTACATGCCTAGGAATATTATTGTGTGTATATATATATACACACAATAATATTCCTAGGCATGTAGCCATTACAAAAATATTTCTCATGATCATATGCCTCACAAAAATTCTTCCCAACAACCCAAGATAACCCCAATTAACACACACACACACACACACACACACACACATATATATGACAAAGTGGGAAAAACCAATGTAACATAGTCATCACGTAGGAGGACATGTCATTTATGAATTTTATTCACTAATGTTTATTGGTACATAATGTTACAAAGAGGAAAACCATGCCACCTGAAATTACTCACTAGTGGTGAATAAGGGGGCACACTTTCACTCTTTCCAAATGCCTCTAGGCCTTGGGCCATTAACATTTTCCTGGCATCTGAGAAGACTAACTCTTAGCCAAGCAAAAACAATTTTAAATAAATATGTTTTATGTACTTTTTATTAATAATTTTAAAATAATTTTTATACCTTAAAAAAATAAAAAATAAATGAGGAGAAGAGAAGAGAATAAAATCAAATAGTGTATAGTAAAATATGGTTGCATCTACATGGTTAATTTTTGTTTGATAAACAACACTTCTATATAAATATAATATGTGGTATTATGAGCAAGGAAAATTTTAAGGATGGATTTTTATTTTAAAGTTTATAAATCTTGGCGAATCTCATTAGTACATAATATGAAATTTGTAGAATGTTTGGAAATTTTTTTGCAAAAGTATTCGAATTTATAATAATTTTATATAGTTTCTACATAAAATTTTGGCGATTTTTAAGGTAAAATAATTTTATACTATAAAATTTGGGCCAATAATATTTATAAAAAAATGGAAATTAACAAATCTTTTTTTGGAAAAGAAATCGATAATTAGCCCAATTGCGAATATTAGCCCCTAAATTGTTTCTTGGGTGATGTTAAAAATATCTTAAATATAAATAAGCATCTCTATATATATATAAATAAGACTTGTTAATGTATTAATGTTTCATAGAATTAGTTTGTGGTTTTAAAATCATGATTCAAAATCATTTTTGTTGTTAAAATTTTCTTAAGATAATTTTTGTGGGTCACACTAACCCTAGCCCTTAACATGACTATATGTGTGCTATATGTTAACTATCTCTTCCCAACTATTACAGAATTTCAAACGTATATCAACATATAAATCAAGGTCCTTTTAAACCCATCATTCTAGTGAAATTTAACAACATTTTATTATAATTAAGAAAATTAATTTCATAAAATTTTATTAAAAAAAATTATTGTATTAATATTAGTCATTTTTGTTATAAATAAATTGTCAATCAAATACACAATATAATTTCTTGGTAGTTGAGTTTTTGAGATATAAAAATTTTCAATAAACACATCAATCAAAACTTAATTTTAAAACTAGATTATTTTTATATTCTCAAAAATATGATGTACTAATAAAATAGGTAGTATAATAAAACTATATCGAAAACTAAATTCATGATTATTTTTAAACATATATTAATTTTTTTATGTTTTTATGATTTTTCATTTTAAATATTAAAAAAAATGCTTATAAAAGTCAAAATATTCAATATAATATATGATCCGATAGGGGAATTGGTAATAATTATAAAGATAGTTTGTTTGGATTATTTTGAATGGAATAGGGACTTTAGGGGAAATAATCACTTTAAGGGGCCCTTATGGTACTTATTGTTTGTTTTAATTTAGAAAGGGAATAAATAAAAGAATTAAGACTTATTATATATGTGTGTCCTATATTAGTGTTGAGGGATATCATTATGAAGAGGAAGCAACACATCGCATCATAAGGTCACCTTGATGGAGAAACGTTTATCATCATTAGACATTAGCGTAGGCTAAGGTTTAGTGATAGCTTAGTGACAATAGTTATTAAAGCAGAGAATATAAAAGAGAATTATAGCGAGTATACTATGAAAGGGAGGTAAGTGCACTGAGAGTTGAGATATAGAAAGGTGAGGATATTGGATATATGATTTGACTTTGTAGGGAAAGGTGACGAGGCCATATAAAAGAAAATTGATTTCGAGTTTTTAATTTAAATATATTTACATATCAAATTATATGAACTAAACATTAATTATTTATTTAAATGATTTTAAAAAGCTAATTAATTAAAACGCTTTTTAATTATTTAAATAAATAATTAATGTTTAATCCAAATAATTTGATATGTAAATATATTTAAATTAAAAACTCTAAATCAATTTTCATATATATTGGCATTTTTAAATAAAAACACTTATTTGATTTATATATTTTATGATGGTATAATTGATAAAATGGTTTTCGATAATTATATCGAAAATAGATTTGCATTAATGTTTACAAAGTGTATATAAAGTACATATTCTTAAACGAAGCCAAATACTAGACAAGGAGTCTCTAATCACAACTTAAAATCTTCGAACAAAATTGTGTATCAATGTAAATAGCCCTAGAGAATGTCAACCAACTAAGATTGAACCTAAGCCCGAAAAAATGTTTGAAAGGAACATTCACATAAAATATGCTTCCCTATTTCTAATTTTGAGTAGAAATGGCACAACCCATCAATAAAGTTGATTTTGGTTAACTGAGCTTTGAATGGGAGACCTAGAAAAATCATCAACCAAGCAAATACTGGAATATTAAAGGAGACTCTATTTGACTAGACACCATGTAGTTGAAGAATCAAACAAGCTTTTCATCTACAGAAGCCCACCTAGTATTGAAAGCATGGTCCTAACTCATAATATCAATGTAAAATAGAGTACAACTTATGAGAATCATATTGTGTCAAAGGGAACTTGAAATTCCACTCCCAATCTCTCCAAAGGGGATTGTCCATATCAATATTTATCTTGAAAAGGTTTTCTTGAATAATGAGCTTGATGATATTTATAAATGTAGGTCAATCCATAAAGAACAAGGAAAAATCCCAATCCAATGGACACCAATACTTCCAATATTGAGAACTAATATCTCAAAGATCCATCCAAAGAATTTTTTTTGTTTTGTTAGAATTCTTTTGCATGAAAATGAGGATATCATACATACAAGTCCCTTCCTCTTGATAAATAAGCCCAACTCAATTTACTACCTAACCTTTTCCAACACACCAAATATACCACCTGCATCCAAGTGGCTCAAATACACTTAAAAATCACACACCTATAAATTTGAAAATTAAGAGCATAAATGATGTCACATAATCCAAACTATCCCAATTTTTTCCAACATGTTGGGTTGACAATCATTTATGTCACATCGAACACTTTCAAATGGGTTAAACTTCCAAGCATTTGGCCAATAATTGGGTAGCAAAAATTATATCTTGAGTCACCAAATTGAACAAACCAAGGCCTCCCTCAAACTTGGGAATGATGCAAGCATAAAAAAGAACCACGGGAAGACCCAAATATTCACCACATCGACTTGTTGATAAGGACATAATTTTCTCTAGTCTCAAAAAGGGAAGATCCGTGATACTTCCACACAAGAAGCTTACTTTGCAATTTATTCTAGCACTGAATTGACATAGAAACGGGGGAAAGGTAAATGCCAAATTTTTTTTATCAAGGTATCGCAATTACCACATGTTGAACAAGTATCGAAGTAGTTTGAATCCATGTTAAAAAATAATCAAGCCCAACAAGTCAAAATTTCAGCTTAGATTCATCAAAATAACCCCAAACTTCTCACATAATACTAAAAGGAAATCTCTATGAGTTGAAATTGACTCAATAGAAAATGATAAGAGGGAGTAATATGCAAAGTGATTACTAGCCAAATTTCCCGCTCCCTTAGGTCGGTAGATACTATAAATCGACCCTGAGAAAGGGTTTCTTTTGACATATACACAAGAGCATCAATTTTCATGACATAAATATAAGGGCCAAAGGGAATCCTTTCTTGAAGGATCTACGATTTTGAATTCTTGGGTTAATCAATAAATTTTATTTAAATAATTTAAAAGTGTTGTTGTAATTAATAAAATCCATATTCATTATGAACAATGTTTTTCGAATTTTCATGCTTTAACAAAAAAATGATTATGTTTTTTTGTGTGAGAGAGAGATCCATATTAAGTATGAGCAATTTTTTAGAAGTTTCATGCTTTAACAAAAAAAAATGGATTAGGTTGGTTATGAAAGTGATTTAGCTGGAGAGAGAGAGTAATACATTTAACTTGTTAGTTAGGGATATGAATATGAAGGACGTTTTATAATGTTTCAAATTTAAAAGTTTAAAATATTATTAAACACGTAATAATATGTTGATTTACAAATATGTTTAATATAATTAAATATATTCATTTATTTATTTTAAACATGTTTCCAAATCAACTATGAGACAGATCACTTTAGGTCTAGAGAGAGATGAATAAATCCATAATAAGTATGAGCAATGTTTTGGAAGTTTCACTGTTTAACAAAAAATGGATTATGTTTGTCATGAAATGGTTTTAGGCGGAGAGAGAGAGAAAGAATAATATATTTAACTTGTAAGATAGGGATATGAAGGACTTTTTATAATGTTTCATGAAATTTAAAAATATAAAATATTATTAAATAGGTCATAATATGTTGATTTACAAATATGTCACTTTTAAATAAATATATTCATTTATTTATCTTATATATGTTTCTAAATCAACCTATTATTTACCTATTTTGACAAATTGGTCTTAATGACGAATCTAGTTTTATTTTCGAAACATTGATCAACAACATGGAAATTGTGGCTTATTCTCTAGTTATATAGTCTAACAATAACGCCAACCACGTAAACCTTCCAACAATAAATATACATTTATTTTGTATATGATTGTATTTATAATTATTAGAGTTATTCTTTCAATATTTTTGGAATTACATATAACTTATTGCATTTATTGTCATATTAATTTTAGGAATTAGGTGTAATTTATCACTCTTAATGTTGTATATGGATTTCACACATTAATACTCACATTTTAATAATACTCACTTGGAGGTTGTGGATGGTTTATTGTTGTCCCATGTTCACACATGACTTGAAAAATGATGATATGATGCCTAAGTATATATACTTTTATGATGGATCATCTTCCTTAATTTTTCTCTACCTTAGGCTAGACATATGCCTTCTTTGGAATGTATATTTTTTGGCTGGTGTTATTCCCCAGCTCCTCTCTATTTTTCATCCACTCTTGGTAGCTGATATGGCTCATCTTGAGCATCGCGGAACTGGGTTGGGGTATTTACTAACTTTAAGGATTTAATTTGGGCTAAAAGTCCTTAGTTGTGTCCATCATTAGTTAGGATTATTGAATACAAGTCCACGGTGGATGAAATATATTATGGGTTTCTATTAATGGGGTTAATTTGATTCTAACACCACTAACTATTTATATTCTAATGGATAAGAGTGTATCAAAGATTCTTAAATAGAGTACTATGTATGTGTCTTATAAATAGCACAATAAAGAAACATTTTGGGCTTAAAAACTTATGTCACAATATTATGAAACAAGGATTCAAATTTTGTAGTATGAATTTACCTTATGAACCAAACACTCCAGCATCTAGCCAAACACAAAAATACATATCGAGTTCATTCCCTTACATGTTTATTTGTTTATATTCCTCTTTGTAAGGAGATGTAGCTAGGTTCATAAGAGGCTATATGCTTTTTTAAACCAACATGGCTAGTAATAGGAAAAATTACCTATACCCATTCATCCTTGGGAAATAATTTCCATGGAATTTTTGGGAGGTTCACAAATAACTAAGAAGGGACATGACTACCTACTCATGGTAGTTGATAGGTTTAGAAAGATGTGCATTCTCTTTCCTTGTAAAAAGATAATCAACAGGAAAGAAGAAGAAAACTTGTTCTTTGGGCATGTATGGGTACACTTTGGGATACCATGGAGCACCATTTCATATAGTGATCTATAAATAATTATGGATATTACATTAGAAAAAATTTCACAACATATCTCATTAAAATTATACTTAAAATTGGAAATCTAGACTATGAGGGTTACTTTCCTAACTCTTCTAGATTTATTAAGTGGTTTTTTTCATGCTTGCAATATATAAAACATAGAGCATAGATAATAGACAAAAACAAAATTACTCACAACAAAAATATTACAAGATATGATTTGGTAAACACTTAAGAGATAAAACCCAACTTCAAGGTAAGGTTCCTCTACTCTCTCTTTCTTTGGATGGAAATGGATGCAAGTACAAAGTAGTGAGACATGTGGACCATGGGATACTGTGGTTCACAAACCTTCTATGTTTTGCATCTCTCTCTTTATATCCTCTTTCGGCTAGTATTCTCATCTATGGAATAAAATGCACTCAAATAGAATGGAACCTCGTTTCCTCCTAGTGGCCCAATTACAACACAACTCAACAAGCTCTTAATGGCTAAGTTTGACTCCTTAAACTCTTATATCAAGTTACAATATTGATTCTTACAGAGTATTATTCATCATAATCACATGGATAGACCATTTTCCATCAATAATGGGATCTAACTTGGAATCCTCTCAAATCATGGTGGTTAAAAAAACAGGGCCAAATTTTAAGTGGCATAGTTTTTGCATATAGAATATATTTGAGGCATTTCTTGTGTTGATTGAATTGAGTGTACAATATCATTAGGGTTTTAAATGTTTAAACACCAAAAATTTAACCACAAAAATATTCCATTTGATGCCTCAAACTTCTTCCGAAAGGTTTAAGACCCCAATTTGCCTAATTGACACCTACGAGTAAAAATGGTTCTACGAGACGATTCCTCATATTTTTCCACTCCAAAAGCATCAATATGGTGGAAAAAATATTATAATGATCCAATCCAAATTAGATAAGGACACTATATTTATCAGCTCTTTTTGAACTACAATGTGGTAGAAGATGGACACAAAGTTGAAGAGGTTTACAATAGTGTATCCATAGATAAATGAGCAAAAAGTAGTCAACATGACTTTGGTGAAAATTTTGAGGAGTTAAATCCAAAAGCATCCAAATACTTGGGATCAAAATCTAGTATATATACACCACTATTATAATATATTATACCACACTTCTAATCGTAAGTCCCAATTTGAAACTTTTTTTGGGTATTTTCCACATTTATCTTTCCATATTGCATATGGAAAATAAGGAAGAGTGTGGTAGGATATCATAGGGGATTAATTAAGGGTAGAGATAATTTTTTAGAAAATCAGGAAGATGCATATAAAAGTATAAGAGACATTGAATAATTGATTATAAAATTAAAAGGTGAGGAATGTTCAACACATAACAAAAAAATTATGTAGGGAAGGAGGCATAGTATGGTTGAAACCCATCAAGGAGAGGCTATAGGATCCTGGTAGGAAAATAAAGGATTTGTGATATTTTCATTTTGAGATATTGGAAAATATGGGAGGTAATTTCTACCAACTTAGTCTACCTCTATACATTGGCATTTACTTAGTGGTGAACATGGGAAATATAAAACTCTATGAGTTATCCATGTTGGATTAGGAAGAGGAGCATGTCCTACCTTCCATAAAGGACTTAGCTCTGGATTATTAGGCAGAGTTAATGGAGGATATTATTTTTTATTATAGGTATAGAACTATAGTATAGAGGTAGCATTACCTATTGAATATTGGGTTGAAAGGAAAATTTGTAGAAAAGGATAAATGGTACTCTAGGGAGAAGGTAGAGGAAATTTTCCCCAAGTCATTCAAAAAAATATTTCGAGAACCAATATCCTCCCAAAATGGAATAAAGGGTTTATATTTGATCACTGTATATGTTCTCATCCATATGGATATTTTTAGAATGGAAAAATTAAAGGAATAAAATTACAAGATCAATTTTAGCGACATGACCCAATTTGAAGAATTGGGGTCTGAAACCTTTTGTGCTGAATTTGAGCATTAAATTATCATTTTGTGGGGACAATATTTTTTTCTTTCGTGCAACACATCTAATGAGATTCTATAAATAAATAATTATCTAAATGTCCAAGAAATACATCAATTGGAGTTTGTATGCAAAGGTTATTCCTCCCAATTTTTGATCTATCATTATTGACCATCATAATTCAAGAGGATTTCATGTTAGCCATTGTTACTGAGGAAAAATGGGATATGTGTGTAGATACTATGAAGAAGGCTCTAGAATGGTGAAAATTGTAACTATGGCTCAAATCTAAAGTTGTCGAACTTAACCCTAGTTGGATATCAGGGTATGTTATAACTAGGCTACTCGGAGGAAAATGGGTTCCATTCTGTTCCTGTGAATTTTGTTTCGTAATAGATAAGAGTAGCTAATAATGGATAGAAAGAGTTGAGATTTGATAGAGAGAGGGACAGAGAGAGAAGAACATACGAGTTTTGTTTTGTAGTATCCCATGGACCATAGGTCTCATATAACGCCATATAGAGTTCATTCTCCTTTGTATTTGAATAATTTTCCTTCAATAAAAAAAGAGTAGAGCATCCTCACCTTCAAGCTTCCAACTGAGTTTTCACTCAAAAGGATGTCTCATATCATATATAGCTATTCATTTTGACTGAATTTTTTTATTTCATTGTTCTCTATTTATTTCATTTCCTCTGTTGCACACATAAGAAGAAAAAAAAGAATTAATCATTCCAAGAATTAATTAGGTAAAATTAATCCCCATATTGTATATCTCAAATTTCAATCTATTTTTATGAGATATGTTGTGACGATTTTTCTAGTGGAATATCCATGGTAATTTATAGATTAACCTTGAGGTTCTCTCTCATAAGATGATTTCCTCTACAATATATCACTTATACATACATGCTAACCCCTCCCCAAATTCAAATAAATGGTTTGATTTTCATACATACAACACTCAAAACCTACATGTTGTTGGAATTAAGATAATGCTAGGGGAATGAATCAATATAATGCAATTTTCAGCAATTTAACGAATTATTAAACATAACCACCCATCAATAAAGATTCATAAAAAATGAAAATAGGATATATGTGGAAAACCATATGGGAGAAAAATAAAAAAATATTTGATTAGATGTATTTGCAAGAACCAATATCAATTACATCAATGTTTTTAGGCACCAACTTATAAGGGAAACCAATCCTCCTTTATTTCTAGGAAGCAAACTGTTCAAGACACCAATCCCAAGTATTTTTAAGCACCACCCTAATATAAACACAAATACCCAATATTTTCTAGGCATAAACCTACTAGATACACCAATCCCCTTGATTTTATAGGTGCCAACCTACAGGAGACACCAATCCACATGATTTTGCAGGCACCAACCTACCAGAGACACCAATCACTTTGATATTTATAGGAACTAAATAGAAGGAGACACCAATCCCTTGATTTATAGGAACCAACATTCTCTACCTATCATATCCATTTTTCATACATTTTCAAACTTAGATCCATGTGCACCTTCTTTAAATTACTCCTCTTACATACTTCTTCTTATTTATTCAAATTGGATCTTCCACAACATATTTTTTTCTCGCTCTCAAATCTATTATGGGCACCATTTCGTTACTAGAACTTCAAATTATTTTTAACAATTGAGTTCTAAATTTGATCATGTCAGCAAAGACTCCATACGTCAATTCTTTAGCCTTATTTTAGTAGTCAAACTATGTCTCTACTCTACATTTCTTCTTCTCTGTACCAAATCTAATCTAAAAAAAAAATCTCACACACTCTATTTTATGCTAATTTGTATTTCATATCTCTTTGATCTCACCCACTTTTCCCACACACATTTTATGTTTCATTTCACTTATGAATTTACGTATGTGTACTCTTCTTATAAATTCACTCTTAGTCCTATGCAAATTCTCTCTCACTTCAATAATGCATACAACTTTTGATTCAGACATTTCATCTTATGTATATCAAATCTCTTATGAACTTCTTTGCGTGCCTTACACCTCTAGATATTTCACATTTGGGGCCACTAAAATTATTTAACTATTTTTGTATTTATAAATAGTGTGAGAAAAATTTTAGCTCCTTTACCTTAGTCATGCTTTTATTTACCTTCAACACCCTTCATCATTACCAAGCACTATGAATTTCAACTTGTTGAATCTTATAGTGTATCTGGTATCTATGCCTTTTAAATTGTGAATGATTTGTTACATAGGTAAATCAAGGATGCCCATATTTCCCTTTATTCACCATTCCTTCTCAATGTCTAGCAATAAGCTCCTCATGACCCAGGGATGGGACCTTGTCCTTAATTACTACTCTCATGTATCTGGGGTCTAGGATTAAATGTTAAGAACTTAGTTTTATCCACACTAGCTAGAAATATACATTTTTTCATGTGGAACCAAGACCCACTAAAACATTGAAAAATATCCCTCTTCACTTAAATCTAGGATCTAGGTCATTTTCTAATCAGCACACTTGCTTCAGACCCAGATGGATGGATAGCCAAATGATTCTATTTCCTCCACTTAAAACTTGGCTACCAGAACCTAGAATTAATTTCCTTCACGTGAATCTAGATCCAGGTTATTTTCTCAGGACCATGCTTTAGTTCTCATCTAGATCACTCGATTCCCATCTGACTCTTCCTACTCTTGGATGGCCAAAAAAATTGGTAAGGGCCCAACTGAAATGGGTCCTTCTAATAATTTTGACGCAATTTCCTTGTTAATTAGATTTTTATACAAAGCTAAAATACACAAGAAACCTTCACCAAAACAATACCCTAGCGAAAATGCTGAGATATTAGACTACCAAATAAAATGCCATGTCATTTTCCAAATTAGCATATTGTCACATCGTGTTCTGTATGGTCTCCCTATGTGAGGGTACCTTCCAAATGTCACCTACCACCTATCTAACTGACCACCCAAATATGCTAAAAAAAAGTTCCATGTGTCAACTTCTCATGTTGCTAGCACCTATCTAATTGACCACCCGAAGATTCCAAAAATAAGTTCCATGTGTCAACTCCTGATGCTCGCATGTCTCTATGCCACCTGAGACACCACCTATATTCCCACATTGTACTTGGTGTTAGGTCCCTATAATACTACTCTAGCCTCCATATTATTATTGTTGTGTCCCTTGTAGCCCCCATATTGTTATTATTGTGTCCTTTGTAGCCCCCGTATTGTTATTTTTGTGTCCCATATAAACACAATATTGTTCTTATTTTTCTATTACATTATTATTTCTATGTAGACCCTAACTATATTGTGACCCTTTAGACTCCTATATATATAAAGGAGGTATTTTCATTTGTATCATCCAATAATTGATTATTTATTTGATGTAAAAGGAATTTTAACCTTTAAAGAGGCTTATTTTCAACTTGGTTATCTATATTTTCTTGTATTTTGTGAATTGGTTGCATAACATTTGGTATCAAAGCTTTAGATCTTAGGGTTTCGCTGCTTCAAACAAGTCATCCTGGAATTTTTGTTATAATTTTTTTTTTCTGTGAGGGTTAAGAAGTTTTAGACCACACAGAGAAAACATATTAGTGAATTTTTACAAATTTCGTGTAAAAATTCCATATCTTTGTTCATTATATTTTCTGAGATATGGTTTGAAGACATTAGGGTTTTTGCATGCTCTAGAATTCAGTCTCAAATACGTGGCCTAAGGAAAATCATCATAAATTTCTCTTCTAGCATCATATTTGAATTTAGAAAAAATTGATACAAATCACACATAAATTAGTTTATGTTTTCAATTTCAGGGCTGAAGGTTGAGAAAGTTACATGTGGTATCCTATACAAGTTCACTCTACTAAACCACTCCATAATCACGTCAACGTGGGAGACTTGGAATAACTTTATCTTGAAGAATCTAATATGGGTAGGAAATTCGGTGTTGGAAAGAATACTCAAAGGGGTACCAAAATAATTAATTTCATTCCTTGTAAGGCCTAAATTGTAGATATACAATAGTTTCAAGATCAAGTTCTAAAAAACACAGGAAAAAAGTTTGTAGTTTTTTAAAATCTGTATGGATTTTGATTAAAAAAAAAATTGAAGTGATTCAAAGGGAATAATAAATAATATATATCATTATTTGGTTCCAATATTCCTCTAAATAAGAAAATGTATACTGTCGGTAAGCAACCATAAGGATATACTATGACACGTGAGGAAGAGGAAGAAATGTAACATGATATATCAAAATTATGAGACCAAGTGAAACAAATTTTTCTCTCTCAAAGAGTAACCAAAAATGAAATGGAAGCGATGATGAATGTAAATATGGATGGCTTAGAATTAAAACTAAAAGGGACATCGATGGTTTTAAGGATGGTTTAAAAATTGCATATGGGATTTTTTTAAAGTATACATGTATGTGATGAATTTCAAGCTGGAAGGATTGATAAAGTTGCTACAAGAAAGGCTTCCTACTAGTGACAAGGTAATCCATGAAAATCATGATGAGGAACAAATAAATATGAATTATGATTTTAGAGACTCCAATATTGGATTTAAGAAAAAACACATTCCAACGATTGACATGAGGAAGTTTGATGGCAAGGATCTGGTAACATCGATACTATAGATGGAGCATTTCTTTGATCTACATGTCGTGCAAAAAACAAAAACGGTACACATTGCAACTTCATATCTGGAACCAGATAAGTTTGTGTAGTTTCAATGGATTATTTCTCGTAAATCACTTGTAACTTGGTTAATTTTTAAAAAATAATTAGTAACACATTATGGGGATACAAACAGAAACACCTTCTTTTGCCAATTATAAATCTCAAATAAAAGGGTTCAATGGCAGATCACATTGAGAAATTTCAAATATTTCATATCAAATTAAATGATATTCATGAGGGGCATATGAATGATGTCTTCATCAGGAATTTAAAATATAATTTCCAACATGAGGTTCACCTCTAGGAACCTAAGTCATTGGAGAATGCATTTAAGGTGGAATTAAAAGTTGAAAGAAAATTTATGGAAACATGGAGGTCTACCACTCACAACAATAAATATGGAAGTGTTGCTACTCCTATATGTCCCCAAACTACAAGGTTGACACTAGAAAAACTACAGGAAGAAAGACCAAAAGGGCTTTGTTATAGTTGTGATAGAAAATACACCAAAGTTCATAAATGTGTTGAGAAAAAATCATTTTACATATATTTGGAAGAGGAGGAAGAAAATGAACAAGAAACATCAAAATAAGAAGATATATTCCAAGAACCAACACGAGGGGCTGAAATAGAAAAAATGAATCTGACCATATATTGTAATGCATTGGCAGGAATTACCACTCCTCAAAATCTCAAGATAGAAGGATAGATCAATAATAAAAGGGTAAAAGTGTTGATTAAGTTTGGTAGTACCCATAACTTTATTCATTTTAAGATAGCCAAGAATTTGATTTTTTTTCTATACCCAACACTAGAGTCTTAAGTGATGGTTGTATATGGAGGAACTATAAATTGCTCATAGAAATGCCATAATATCAATCTAACTATGGGGGAATATGTATTTAATATTCCAATTATTTCCAACGTTAATGTTGTATTAGGAGTCTAATGGTTACAATATTTGGGGACACTAACTTTTAATTTTCAAGAACTTCTTTTGAAATTTATCTGTGAAGAAAGGGAAATTAAATTAAGGGGCGCTTGTTGGAAACCTATTAAAATAATTAGCTCTGATGACATGAAAAATATTTTTAATAAGAAACAATGAGGTGTAATTGCATAATTATGCTCACTATATGTTCAAACATCTAAGTCTCCCATTTCTCTAGATCTCCAAATATTCATTGACAATCATTACAAGGTATTTGAGACTCCCAAGGGTCTCTAACTTATATGTGATCATGATCATGCTATTCACTTTATTATAGGAAGTGTTCCTCCAAAAATCAAACCTTACAGATATCCCTATGCCCAAAATAGTAAAATTGAACATATGGTTGTAGAAATGTTAGAGGTTGCTATAATTCAGCCTAGCCAAATTTCTATTTCTTCTCTAATAGTATTAAAAATGATGGGTCATGGTGTATGTGTCGAGATTATGGGGAGCTCAACATGCTCACTATTAAATATATATTACCCATTCCTGTAATTTATGAATTTTTGGATGAATTACATGGAGCAATTTTCTTCACCAAGTTGTACCTTCATTCATGATATCATCAAATTAGAATGAAGACTGGAGAAATTATGAAAACAACATTCAGAACACATTAAGGTCCTTACAGATTTTTGATCATGCCTTTTGGCCTTACTAATGTGTCTTCCACATTTCAAGGTTCGATGAATTCCATTTTTAAACCCTTCCTTGGAAATTTGTATTAGTATTTTTTGATGATATAATAATCTACAACAAGTATTGGAAAGATCATGTTCAACATGTTGAGAAGTTGCTCAAACTATTGGAAGAGAAATAGTTGTATGCAAAAGACTCTAAATTTTTATTTGGTGCACAACCAATGGAGTATTTGGGTCATATTGTATCTCATGAGGGTGTTAAGGAAGACCCTAAGACAATTAAACCCATCAAGGTATGGAAAATCCCCACAACATTACTGAAGAAAGATCCATTTTCTTGGAGTCTAGAGGCAACTAAGGCCTTTGAATATCCTAAAGAGGAAATGTATCAAGCTCTAGTATTAGCAACACCAAACATCACAAAAACCTGAATTGTGGAATGTGATCCCTCTGGAAATAGAATTGGTGTTCTTTCAATGCAAGAAGGAAACCCATTTCCTTTGAAATTCATCCAACCAAAGGAAATGATTTACACAAACCCATTTATGAGAAGGAAATGTTGGAAATTCTACATGCCCTGAATAAATGGCACCCTTACAAATGGAAGACACTTCAAGTTAAAAATATATCTTGATAGTATTATATACTTCTTGGAACAAAGATTATCTTGAGAATAGTAGAAAAAATGAGTCACAAAGATGTCGGTTTATGACTTTGAGACCATATACAAGAAAGGGAAGAAAAATGTTGTTGCAGATGCACTCTCAAGAAAGGATGAGGATGTGGAGGCATTCCTTTGTGCAATTTCTATTATCCAAAATGATTGGATAAATGAAGCAAGGGATGAATGGAAGAATTATGAAAAAATGTGGATACTCAATTGAAATTTGCAATAAGATCCCAATGCATCTGATACTTTTATCTGAAAAAATTATTCACTATGGTACAGTGATCACTTATATGTATGTAAGAATTCTAAAATCAAAGAAAAAGTTCTTCTGTAATTTCACACCTCTCCTATAGGAGGTCACTTAGGATTTTTAAAAACTTACCACAAGGTCAAGAAGGATTTTTGGGATGGAATTAATTCAAATGGTCAAACTTTTGTTGCCAAATGTTTGGTTTTCCAACAAAATAAAGTTAAGACTATTAAAAATATAGGTATTTTACAACCATTAGCCATTCCAAGTCAGCATTGGGAGGAGGTCTCAATGGATTTTATCACAAGTATATCCAAGTACGAAGGAAAGAGTGTCATCATGGTGGCAATTGACTAAATTACCAAGTATGCACATTTTTGTGCTCTATCTCATCCTTTCAAATCCAATGTAGTCGCTACTAAATTTGTGGAAATAGTTCAAAAGTTACATGGAAATCCAAAAATTGTTGGATATCCCATTTTCATCGAAACCTTTTGGAAAAAATTATTTTCTTTCCTCAGTACTCAATTGGCCCATAGCTCATATTATCATCCTCAATCTGCTGGGAAAAATAATATAGTGAACAAAGTTATTGAAGGATATATTCAATGCTTTGTATTTGATAAACAAGCACAATGGGTCAAGTGGTTACCTCTAATATAATGGTGGTAAAACACTTCCTTCCATACCACAACATTTATGGAACTTTATGGATATCATCCACCATCCATCACATCATATTTAAGATATAGTGCTAAGGTTCAAGAATTTGAAGATCTCATCGAGCATCAACAACAAGTTCTTGAACTCTTAAAGAATAATTTGACTCCAGCGTAGAATCAAATGAAGCAACAAGAAAATAAAAATCACAGTGAAAGAAGCTTTGACGTAGGGGATTGGGTACTTTTATGGCTATAATAATACAAGAAAATTTCACTCAATCAATCTATGAAGGATAATAAATTATCACTCAAGTACTATGGCCATTGTATGGTATTGCAAAATACTTGTACTATGGAATACAACTTGGACCTACCCACATATTCATGATACACTCAGTTTTCCATGTTTTGAGTTTGAATAAGGTTATAAGTGACAAAATTCTAGTTGAAACTATATTTCTAGAACTTGATGAGGAAGGAAAAATAATATTAGAGCCTAAAATAATCATGGAAACAAGAATTTATCAATTATGAAAACAATGAATTCCAAAATATCTCATTAAGTGGAAGAACCTACCCACGAAAGCATCCAAAACTACTCAAGCATTGAGTGCAATGTTTTTCTTAAGGAGAGGGGCACGTCAGGTCCCTATAATACTAGTGTAGCCCCCATATTATTATTGTTGTGTCCCTTGTAGGCCCATGTTATTATTTTTTTGTCCCATAGAAACCCATTATTGTTATTATTGTGCCCTTACATTATTATTGTTATATAGGCCCTAATTATATTGTGACCCTTTAGACACCTATATATACAAAGGACGTATTTTCATTGTATCATCCAATAATTTTTCATTTATTTGACGTAAAGGAGTTTTCCCCCTTGAATATGCTTATTTTCAAGTCATTTATATATCTTTTATTTCATTTTTTGAATTGGTTACATAACACTTGGAGTCCACCTACTGGATTAGATAAATAAATTTAGATTTCTATATTTTTCTAAGTGGTTTCCAAGTTCGTTTATCCATATATGCTTGGATTCTTCGATGAGGGAAGAAGAGCTATATTGAAATAAGTATCCACCTTGGGACATTAACTTGGGGCATGCTTAGATATATATATTCCAAGATTCCACTATGTGATGGTTCATGAGTTGCGGATATTTGTTAACTAACAACGAGGAGCGTGAACTTTGGTTTTTGGAACTGTTTTACTTTGATAAAAAAAATTGTTTTTTCTGTTTTTTCCATTACAATGTTGTGGATTTCACAAAGCATCTCTTTCCAACAAACTACCCTTGACATCAATGGCGACAAATTCAACACGGGCATGCCATGTCCTTTGAAAAAATAACTCTTTCTCTTCTGAACCAGATTCATGTAGGAACAAATTAAATACAAATTTAAATAGAAACACATATCTATATTGAAAACTAAACTTCAATTCATTAATGACAATATACTGGAAATTGTTTACATGTAGAATGGAAATAAACTAGCTCAGGCAATGGTAGCTTATATATCAGAAGAGATGTGGCAACTACATGGCTCTAAATTTTGTTACAATGAGTCTTATAAGCCTTTTTTTATTTAGAAACAAGGGAAAACCAAAAACATCCAAAAACCTAACCCAAAGAGATGAAGCACCAAAATTTTGTGGGTGGGGCTAGGGTTAGTTGGTACACCAACTTATGGAGGCCATAACTTTGGCATATGATCTTCATTTGATGTGTGTGATACCTCATTAGAAAGATATATATGAGGGATACAAATTTCAACTACAAACCCTTGCCATAGGCTATGGGTTTTCCCATTTTCCAAAATAAATATGTTTAAGGCCTCGAAAAGGCTACAGAAGTTCATGACTCGAAAAAATACAAAAAACAGTAAATTGTGCTACAATTAAGGTAACTAAAAGAAATAGTGATGGGAGACCAAGTGGAATTGGATGGTGGCCACCAATATCCACTTGGATCATCTTCCCAACAAATATTATAATATTATTTGTTGCAAGTTTTTACTTGTTAGCAATGCACTTCCCATATATATTTGTTTACATCCCAACAAGACTCTTCTACGAAAAAAAATATACTTCCTCAAGGTGTTTGCACATACCTTCTATTCAATCCAAGTCTTAATTTAAAACCTTTGAGCCACTTCCTTAAACTCAATCCGGGGGTGATGTGCCTTTATATTCCACTAAAACTTGTTGTTACTTTATAGATTGTATTAATATGGATTTTGAAAACGTGGAGAATGTTTCATCATTAGAAAATTATAACTGTGGTATGTGGTTCACTACCAAGATATCCATGATTCCTCCTTTCCCTCCTTTGGTCCCTTTGGTCCTACATGAGCCATCTCTTTTACTAATATCACTTTCCACTCCTATCCTCTAATTTCCATATCTTATGTAGGTTATCTCCCACATATCCTCGGGAAAGCTCATCCCTCCCCTTTGGCAACATTGTTACAATTGTTGGATAGCTTGACCCTCCTTCTCTATTTTTCTTCAACTACCCTAATATTCTTGGTTCAACCCTTCTCCTTGTAGCCCATCATTTTCCTTTTCATATTTCTTGAAATTTGTTTCTTCCTTTGATTGTGTATATGGTGACTTGATACTTCCTATGCCATTATTTTGATATATTAACCTATTCAAGATGACATATTACTACTTATGGATAACCACCACTCCCTTGATCTCTCTTTCTCTCTATCAATATATTAGCCTTTTTTGGTTGCATTCAATACCATATATCTACAAAGGCTTATATGTGATACATGTTCCTCCTTTCTTACTCTAGAGTACCAAGCCTTTGAAACCTCAAACAATTTTGTTCCATCATGTTTTAGATAGTGCTTTCCAATCATCAATCATGGTTCCAATGGTGCATTTCAAATGTTGTTTCCTTTTTCCATTGTTGATGTCACTTTGCCATTATTGGTGTCTTTAGTGTTCCTTTCCAATATAAATACATCCCCATGCCTTCAATAACCTCATTGATATATAAAATTATGTGGATATTGCTTTGGGAATTTTGTGACTATATATCTAATAAAATAAAGTGAAACATCTAACAAGAAGGTTAAATTAATTTAGATTCCAAAATTGTTAATTATTTATTTTATGCTTATCCATAAAAAAGATAAATTTAGAAAATATATAACAAAAAGTACAATCATAGGCCATCCACAATAGAGAAATTTTTTTTTCTCTAGGAACTTTTTACAATATAATGCCAAGCTGGAAGGTGATGTTGCTCTACTCTCTTTTCTCTATATGGAAATCTTACAAGTATAAAGGAGAAGGAACTCTCTTTGGAGTCACTTGATGCCTTTGGCTTGTTATATTGCTAAAAAACAATATCCACAACATTTATTCTCTCTAAATACCTTTTGTAGTTTCTTTTCTCTATCCTTGAACAAGATATGATAGTATAGAATGGAAACCCCACTCCTGCTAGTGGATAAGTTTTAACATAGCTTGATAACCTACTAGGGGTCAAGTTTGACTCCTTTAACTATCAATTATAATTACAACATTAGCCCTTCTAGATTATTCTTCATATTCCACATGTAAATATCACAAATGCATGAGCAACAAGAGATGATGTGGCATAAACTCATACCATGGTGGTAAAACATGATAAGTAAGCTTGCAGGAGGCATAAATTTTACATGTGAACTCTAACTAATGTATCTGTTACATTATTGGATAAGTATATAAGTGTAAAGAAATATCCCAAAGTGACACACTTAAGTAGGAAAACATCATTTCATGCCTTAGATTGGTTTCAAAAAAATTTAGATACTTTTTAGGTATGTGGAAAATTTATAATGGTGATTATTCTATAAATTTTATTATGTCTACATTAATTATAAAGGATTTTAATCAATGTGCATGATTGTCTCCTTCCCCTAAATATAGTGCTTCCATTGTCGGCATGCCTACATAATGAAGCACATGTCCTTGTCATACATGGGGTATCTATAAAAAAATGTCAAAGAGTAATTCACAATGATATACCATATGTCCCTATTGAGTGAGGGTTAAATTAAAGCATAGTTAAAGGTGTGTGTCTCAATATCAAATGGTTATTGTAGGTTTGGTGTGGTGAGGACTAGTGCAGAGTAGAGGTAGTGTTTGACATCCCCAGTATTTTTTTTTGGTGATTCAAACCACACAAAATTTTCTTTAGCTCCATATTTAGTCACTTGACATAAGGGAAAAGTGATATGAGAGAACCCCCACATTAAATATTGGTAGAAGTTATGAAGGCTTAATAATATATAGAGTTCTATTAGAGTCATCAGGGCTAGCCAATCTTGAGTTACTTAAATGTTGGCTAGGTCCATAGGCACCCCATATTCATCCATTACATATTCAAAATATTGATTTATTTGCATGAAAAATGAGAATTTCTCTATATTAGCACACAACTGAAGTTGTTGCAAGGTGCTAAGGTAACTATTAATGTGTTGTGAATGCTCTTCCCAAGTTATATTGAATATGAGGATTTCATCCAAATATACTACCACAAAAGAGATTATGAATTACAACAATATTATCATCCATCATCCTCATGGATATCGTTGAAGAATTAATCAAGAAAAAAGGCATGATCAACCACTCAAAAAGGCCTTCTTTAAATTTGAAGGTTTCCTTCCATGCATCAATTCATTTTATTGAAACTTGTTGGTAACCTACCTTTAGATCTATCTTATTAAATAGATTGAGACCCTTAAGATGATCAAGAAGATCATGAATCCAGGGGATTATGTATTTATTCTTGAAAATTAATTAATTCAAGGCTCTACCATCAATATGGGGTCTCCATGTCCCATATTTATTCTAAAAAAACACAATTGGGATCCTACAAGGTAAAGAGCTCTACGAGATGTGGTCCATTTGGAAGAATTCATGGATTTTATGCTTTATTTCCTTATTCCCAAAAAGGATCACTTGATATCAAGTCAATTGAATTTTTGATTTGTAAGTGCAGATGCACCTCTATAGGTGAAGTGGATATTTCTTTATATCCCTCTACAATCATGTCCACCTACTTATGCTATGCAGACATAATTCATGCTAAGGTTATGGTGTTTGCAGTGAACTTCCTTTCACATTATAAATGAAGCATGAAGTGTAACAAAATTTTAATTCCTATGAGATTATCTTCTAATATTAGTTTCTTGAGATCAATGAAATTTTAGTAGTTGGAACTAGCTCTAAGACCCTATAGATGACATCCTAGTTGAGTAACAATGACACTAGAAGGATTAAAAAGATAAAGAACATTACATTTGGACTTATAAGGTTTTCTTAAAAGAGCATCAAAAACTTTGAGTGGGGAAATATCACAGAATGCCTCATCTTTGAATGGATTGATTCTATATGACATTCAACATTGATGGTTGACACAAATATCATGTCCATGTCTCAACTAACCAATGATATATTTTTGGGGGTGTGGCATTGTCTATAGGTTCAATATCTCGATGACCTTTTTTGAGATTACGTTGTTCTTTCTCTCACTATCAATCATGAAATGTGGTGCGGCCCTCGACCCCAAGATATATTAATGGAAGAGGTGATCCCCCTTTCCGAGCTCCTATAACTCTTGAAGTTTGATATTTATTCTCACAATTATAGCACAATGTTTTAAATCAATGATATGCTTTCCTTTCTCCTTTTCTAAATCAAAATTAGAGCCATGTTATGTTTCCTTTTTGAATATCTACCAACAATGATTATTTTAAGTGATGCATTTCTTTCATGTAGGGGATTTTTTATAACTCAAACAATTTTCTAGTGTTTGTTTTCAACTTCTGATTATCTTTCCTTGTTTGTGACTTGGGTTAGTTATGTTAATGATTGAACTCCTTAGTTTTTCCTTGTTCTATGAGTTAGGGCCACCTTTTTTCTAGTATTATATTGTGGTATATTTGTAGACCCATACTTTTACTTATTCCGTTAATTAAATTTATTCTCAAATTTGAAAAAATATCAATAAGTGGCTACTGGTGAGGAGATGTACAATAAATCCATATTTCTTTAGATGTAAATAAATATACTACTATGGTACTTCAGATCAAGTGTGATTAGAAGTCTCCAAAAGAAAATTTTGAGTGCAAGATGTTAACACTCCACTAGATCTTCGAAGGCTGAGAAGGAGACTAGCAAAGGTAACTACATACCACTTTGACCTAATAACTAGCCCTATAGTCTGAAAGGGCTATCTCAATGAGATTCATAGCCAATTTGACTATATCATGGATATTTTAGGCTAGATATGCATATTAGAGTTTGGTTGATATAGATATTTGTGCTAGATGAAAATGGACCTTTAGAGCTAGGCTTGAAACTCCGGTAGGGCTATAAGAGAAAAATTTGGAGGGGAATAAAGGGGAAAGGAAGGAAAACATGAATGGCCCTTTAGGCTTATGGTTATGTTGTAGGATGAATAGAAATATTAGGAGCAAGCATATAAGTATGAATTCATTCCTAAATAAGAAAATAAGCACAACATCATCATCTTATCAAAACAGGGCATGTACTCCTCATGAATCCTTCTTAAAACCTTTAAAGACAATGAGTGAAAGCATTAGATATGTAATGGAAAGAGAAATAATTTAATGGAGTGACTTACGAAAGAGAAACATAGCCATACAATATCACCACATGAATCCCTAAATTTAAGCTTCAACTTTTCTATGTATTCACTGTATTACTTTGTCAAAGTGAGATACACTAGCTTCAATGTCCAGGATTCCAACTCTTGGAAATGATTAAAAATGGCCTCATATAGCTACTAATGTCTAAATCCTCCCTTGGAGGTTGAATTTGCCAGCAATAAAGTCAAATTAATGCACCTATCTGAAGTCTGCTACACACTAAGGAGATTAAACAACAAATTCCTCCTAAATCTAACCACTAAGAGACATATCCTCAAAGCAATAAATGGAGGATAAGACACGTATTTACTTCGATATTTACCATTAATGTTTACATTTTGGATTTTTTCATTCATCTACATTCACTTTTTTACTTTTACAAAAGTCAAACTAGAAATTGGAGAAAATTACACACTGAATTTTTTATAAAAATCTCAGAAATTTGCAGATGCATAGTGCCAACTTGGAGGCCACGTTTGGGAATCTTTCGGAAGTCAAAATGGAAATCTGGGAGAACGGTAAACTAGCACTGCCTATCAAGTTTCCAGAACACTTTGAATTTATGAAAATTACCCATGGTCAGGCCTTCAAAAACGTATTCTCCAAAGGTGTCTCTAGATGCGCAGCGCCTGTCAAAAAGAGAGGCAAAATGTTGATTTTTGACCTCTTTTCTTCATTTTTCTCAAAATATGAGTCGTTTCTAGAAAATATGAGGAAATGGGTTTTGAGAGGCGGGCATAATATTTCCAAAAAACGTAAGACACTTGTCATTTTGAGCCCTAAGGAAAAATCACAGCGCCAAGGCGCTGCGCATCCAACCTTAGTGAAATTTCCTATTTTTCTGAATCTGCACCAAATTTGACCAAAAAATAAAATTTGCTCCAAATCTTCCCAAAATTGTTCCTAAGTTTTTGGATGAGGTGTACTATGCAATAACGGAAGCATAAACAAGCAAATCAATTTTACCCTTCTCTTTTTTCTTGATTAGGGTTTTCTTAAGCTTGTCTTGCAATTGCTTGATTTTGATGTGTGCAATCTGATTTATTTTTTGGTAGGGTGCAACCATGCGTTTGTGGATATTTCTATCCCTATTTTCATTTTCCAGGATATTTCCCAAGTGATTATTGACCTTCTTAATTCAAAACTCCTTTTCGTCATTGATCTCTTTTGCAATCATGTCTTCAAAAGTGAGCTCCTCATTTGTAGGGTTTTACTCTTTTTCTCTTTGTAGTGCCTTCTTAAGACCCATGGTTCCTGGCCTCTTCCTATTCACCTATGGTTCATGTTCATCATGTTCATAATTCTCAACCACTTCTTTTCCCTTCTTATCATATTTTTTTTCCTAAAATAACCTTTTCTCCGAAATCAATTGATTTATCTTTAGTTGCATGTTCTCCTGCTCAAGAAATGAAATGATTAATTGGGCCCTTGGTTAGTTATCTTCGACCTCTTTGATCTGAGCATATTTGTCTTTGATTACCCTCTGCAACGTTCTTTCTCATCATGGTCCTCCAAGTCAACCAAGTCAAAGTCGTGTTTCTCCTCATCATGCATGGATGTCTGATGTAGTGTTGGTGGTGATCCCTGTAGTGAAATAGGCTTGGCCCATTCCTCTTTTCGAGGAGCAAACACAAGCCTCCTACCTCTTTGATAGGTGAGAGTAACCTCAAGCCTAGGCCTCTTTGAAACCTCAGCAAGTTTTCTTGATGATGCCACCTCCATAGGATGTGCTAACATGACAGGTGATATGTTTCATTGCTGAGTTGGTGTTGTATTTGTGTGCATCTCCAAAGTTGTCTCCATGAAGGCATCCCATGTCATCTTCTTTTCTACCAGCTAATAGAGAGCTATGATCTTCACCAAGCTGTGGTGAAAGAGGCTAGGGTAATGATTGGTGTTCATGACTTTCACCTTTTCTACCATCTTTTTCACACTCCTATATAAGAAATTGCATAAGTTTAGGGGACTTTACTGCTGCGAAGTGCATGATAAATCTAATATTATATCGGTATAATATGGAAAACCTGCCTCACATGTGAATAATTTCATCACAACCTTTATCAATGGCGCATACCTCTCCAACAAGTAAACGAATGGAAGAATCTGAGAATGAGTCTCTTTGTACTTTGATTTTATGAAGGATTTGTATTGCTCAAGGTTAAGGTTCATGCCTTTGAACCAATATTCCCCATGATTTGGTATCCCTGTGGAAAGAGAGAGGGCATCAACTGAAAATGTGAAATCAATCCCTGCAATGGTGTCCTTTTCTCCCTTCAAGTCGGTGGCAAACAAATCTGTAAGCTCCTCATGGTAACCTACCTCCTCCACCCTTTGAAAAAACCCTAGGCTCATGAAGTGATTTCATTGCAATTTGAGGGCTCATACCTCACTATCTTCCCCCCTTTGTGTTGTATTATCTTCTCTGATGGTGAGGAATCTCCTTCTAGGATTTGAAAACCCTAGATGATGGGAGGGGAAAAACAATGAAAAGTGAGTGAAGGGAATGAAATGAGGGAGTTAGAGAAAGGAGATGGGGGTAGAAAAAATTAGGGAAAGGGGCGGGGGTCTTAGGAATGTTTAGGGAGTGAAATGAAGGTAAATGAGTCAGGGAAGTGAGCTAGGGAATTTGAAACACAGTCCTATCTAGAAAATGGCCTAATTTGGTAGAATAGGGCTAGGGTTTGTAGGAAGATGTTGCCAAAATGATGGGAAATGGTTTGTGAGGTATGGGAATGATGTATAACTAGCAAACATAGGTGGAGGGATAGTGGTACTAGGTTTTAACATCATCAATTGATCATTTGACAACCAAAAGCATGAAATTCCTATAAAACCCTAGGGAACTTAGCTTGTTATGATTTCCTTGTTTGCAAAGGAAGAGAGGGAATCACAATGAATGTGCTTACTTGTTGTCATGCTTGGAAGGTGAAAAATCCTGAATAGAAGCTGAAAATTTTGATTTGGGTGATTTTTGAGCAAGATTGGGAAACTCTACCCCATCCGTAGTGCAGTTCATAGATGCGAAACCCCTCCTCCAGATGCACAACGCAGTTCATAGATGCACAACACCTCCGAATTTTTTCCTCTTTGAGCTGAAAAATGTGTTTTTTATCACCAAATGAAGGAGTAATTAGATAATGAGTGGAAATATGAGTGCAAATGAAATTTTTTTATGACTTTTTGGCTCCTTTATAATCATGGAATGGCTTTATTTAAGTGTTAATGGGCCCCACATGACTTTTTGAAGCATGACTTTCTTTCTTCTTTTTGACTTCACAACCTTGGACATTTATAATCTAAACTTTTTGAATCTTCCTTGGAACATTGAGCTATAGCTTAAGAACTTTGAATTAATTATTACATATAGAAACATAAAATTACATTTAGAAATAAAAAATTATTGAAGAAACTTTCTTTATTACCACTCTTCCAATTTGTGGGATTTTATGCATGAAATGCCAGTTTGGTGACCTTCAAACCCTAATAACCTAATGGAGACTCTGAACTGAATGATATCAAGGTGGTGATGACTGGAATGATGATGAAAATATCTGAATAATGGTATAATCAACTTATTTGATGACATGGACCAACAATTTAAAATTTTGGAAAGAGTGGAAAATAATCCTAGACCTAATGCCCAGTGACCAAATTTTTGCCTGAAGACCTAATGAAATGACAAAAATTTGAATATGGGACCCTAACAAGACATGATATGAGTCCATTTGATCACTGGTGACAAGATGCAAAGACTAAAACTAACAGAAGGAATAGAAAATATTAGTGTATTCCACCACTCTTTAGTCTCTCTCCAACCACAAAGTTGTCCATTTAATGTACTAGTCATCATAGTTCCCTATAGAGTAAAATTCCTCTTTGAGGGAATCAAGCAAGGAAAAAAAAGTGGGTCTTCCCTTGAATATTGTAGACCTACCTTCACTATGTCTCTCTTAATAATCCTCCCACTAATATTTTACATGGGGAAGGGATTTTAGGAGAGCGAAGGTGATCTTTTCATTGTTAGGATTTTTTGGATGTAATAATATCCCTCTAAAATATTTAACCATTTATCAAAAGAATTTGTATCTATTTGGCCATCAAATAAGGGAATATCAAAGTTACTTTTACCTTGAAGGGTGTATTATTCCTTTAAAATTGTTAATTGTTGAAGATCCCTTGGTCACTATTGATGATTGGCGAAAGATCTGGGTAAAAGTATTCATCACATTATTCCTCTATCACACGAGTCCTTCCTTAACCAATAACTTTACAATATCTCCTACTCTATCATCTCTCTTTTATTCTACCACGACAAGCCACTTGGGTCAATGAGAACATTCATTCCAAGATGAAACTAGTTTGATAATGAACTCTTTGTACCTTAACGTTGTTGTAGAAATGGATTAAGAAACAACAAGGAGCATATTTCTTTGATATCACTATTTGTGTTGTACAAGGAATGAAACGGAAGGTAGGAAATGAAATGCAACATATTTAATGAGAAATATCGTACAAATAATCATAATATAGTTAAACATAACTTCTATTAATAATAAAATATAAAAATATTATAGAACACAAATTGACTGGGATGGCAGTAGCTTATCTGTGAAGAGAGAGAGAGAGATGGTGGCTACACTTATCCATAAAGGATATTGCAAGAGGCCGAAAGAATGGTATTTTAATATAAATAAAGAACCTTAAAGGCCAACAACCATAACCCTAGAAGATAAAGTGTCAAAAGGTTTGTAGGCCCCAAGCTAGTTAATTGGTACGTCAACTTCCTCATGGTGTAACTTTTGCATAAAATATCTACTTGGGGTGCACAATAGCTCATTGTAAATAATTATGCAAGGATTATAACTTTTGATTGGGGATAGGGTATGCCATGACAATACTTATTCTCCCAAATGGCACAAAAACATTATTTAAGGCCTCAAAATAACTACAAAAATTTGAAACCTAAAATCATAGAAAAAAACTACCAACAAATAGAACACCATTGAATTAGTGAAAAAAGTGGATGGCCACCAATATTTACTTTAACTAATAGTCATCATTAATATTATTTAAAAATAAATAAACATATAAAAATATATTTCATATTTAATATTTAAGAAAAATAAACTTACATAATACAATTTAAACAAATTATAAATATACTTTATGTAACTTACTATTAATAAATTTTTAAAAATTATTATACCTTAAAATAAATAATATAAAAATATGAAATAATAAAAATTCCTCTAACATTCAAATGGTTAATGTTTGTTTGAGAAAGAACACTCCTCTATAAATATAATATGTGGCATTTATCATTGATTTTAAAATAATTCATATGTAAAAATAGTACGCCTTTCTTATATGTGGCATTTACCATGTATTTTAAAAGCATGATATATTTAAAAATAATATGCCTTTCTCATTTGCATTTCGTTTGAGCTGCTAATTTTTAAAATATACTATTTTAAAAATAATATGTTTTTTTATTATTCGTGGTTATAATAAGATTATAGTAATGGATTTGCCTATTAACTATTATTAGTTTAGTTTTGATTAATCAAAATTATAATGTTTAATTTAAAATAAAATAAAAAAATATTTTCAATATTATTGAAAAAAATATTTCTCAAACATTTTATTAGACTATAACATTTTAGGTCTTGCTGCAACCTTTGTGCCATGTGGATAGCTACCTCAGATTTTTTTTACATTTCAATATTTATGTCATGATTTTTAAATATTTGAGCAATGATTTTTCATTATTAAGTTTCAGAATTAAAATCAGTGTAATCATACTCACGTAAATCATAGTCTATTTACCATGAGTTAGGGTCCACCATAACTTAAGCAAATATTTGCATTAAAAATGAATAGAAACAAGATGGAAATAAATATACCTATCTAGAGATACTACCCACCATTATTTATGTTTTCTTCAATGCGTTAACATGTAGGAGTAAAAGTGTAAATGTGGCAACTTAGTAGTGGTTACTACCCATTTTAAGTCCCTATAATACTAGTGGATTCCATTATTGTTATAAGTAGTGTAGCCCCCTTATTGTTATTGATGTGTGCATGTAGTCCTGATATTGCTATTATTGTGCCCCATAGAAGCCCCACTATTGTTGTTGTTGTGCCCTCACATTATTATCGTTATGTCGGATTTGATTCTATTGTGATGCCTTGGACTCCTATATATAGAAAGGTGGTTTTTTCATTTGAATCATCTAAGAATTGTTTATTTATGTAATGTAAAGGAGATTTCCCCCTCGAAGAAGATAATTTTTAAGTCACTGACCTATGTTTTCTTCTATTTTTTGAGTTTGTTGCATAACAACCCACCAAAAATTTATACAAGTCCATGTCCCTTAATAGGCAATTAACTTTTCTACTATGAAATTTTTCTAAAAGCATAATATCCACTTAAGTAGCAAGGATTATGATGTGTGCATGTAATGTTCCAAAATAAGAAAAACAATGTTATGCAAGCAAATAGCAAATTTACACCACATAAATTTTAAAACAGTTTAGTAAACACCAAGAATAATAAAAAATATAGAAGAAGTTGAGCTATTTTATTATAAACTAGTGCAAGAGTATAATTATATGGAAGGAATGCATCTAGCCTAGACTTTTTGGCAAGCGGGGAAATGTACAAGTGAAGCAAAGATAACCTAGAAACTCTCAAATAGTTGCTCTACATTTCCCTAGAAAATCTATAGTGTTTGTTGCAAAGATATGGTTGAAATACCCACCTTGGGTGCTCATAAGATTATGTAAACTTATTTCCAAGGTCCTTGTCAAAAACACAAAGTAACCTACAAATGTTTTGGCCTAGTTTTTACCTTTCAAAATTGATCCCTAAAAGCCCAACACTCTCCAATAGTTGTTGAAGCACGTTGTATGTCAAAACACCAGCAAAATCCTCCCCCAAAATCCTAAAATGTAGCAATCAAATCCACCAACACTTCCCTTATGTCTACCGACAAGAAATAGCCCCAAAGGCTGAGTCTCTATCTTCCACATATGCCTAGGTTCTTTCTTCTGCATTGGCCCCAGAGTTTGTAAAATCACTCCTGAATATTGTTTCCACTTCCAGCCCTAAAACTCACCCAATAGCCAACAAATATATTGAGCCCTCCTCTCCTAATTTTTCCCAGCAATAGCCCTTCGGAAGAATGTTGCATTGACCACACTAAATCCATTACTTTTTACTCCATAAATACGCATTGTTGGGGTAAACATAATACAGTTGGTGGAAATATCTCTACAAATCTCCTTCAGATGATAATGGATGAACCTGTCTAGGGTGGCACTCGAAGTCCCCTGAAGAAAGGGTGAGTTATCCACTTGGAAAAATATTACTAAAGATAAAGTGACACGACTAAACAGCTCTCGCAACATAATCAAATTTGATAAGCCAAGAATGCCAAATGAAGTGTGTTTCCCTCCTTTTATAACTTTCGTAGAGCCCTTATTCCCACAATTTCTTCCCTCTCATGCATTTCAAATCATTGGCTTTGGGAGTGCATATTTATTATGTGGGTGGTCCCCGTATATCATTAAAAAAACCAAAATAAAAATGAAATTAACTTGCCTATAAGTCATAAGTCTTCTATTAAAAATTAAATGGGCCTCATCTTCTCCAAAATTGGCCGCTAAAATTTAGAAATAAATATTGTTCCAAAATAATTTAGGAAGTGACATTACAGTCCTCCACTCCCAAATTTTATTTTTCCCGAATGAAATTCAGTGTTGGATTCTCAAGTATGTGTTCACGCTCCTAAGTGGAATCCTCATATATAAATCTCTTCCAATGTACCAAGTACTCTTTGATCCTTTTGCTCCTAAGCTTCCTCTCCCTAGTCTTCAGGATGGCCTCTGGTTCCAAAACCATATGCCCCTCACCATTAAGCGAAGGAAACTACACAATTGTTGTAACCTGCTATCACATCAGTGAAGTTCCCCACACCATCAACGAATAATTAAAACCAAATGGAATATCTGGATGACCCTCTAATCCAGGAGGATCTCAAAGGACAAGTGTCTTAAAATTTCTCAAAAATCAAAGTGGCTAGATGACAACAAGACTAGGACCACGTCAAAGTGATCTTCGTTTTGAATCTAGTGGTGCAAATGATGCCTCAATCTGAGGTTATATGAATACATTAGAGCTAGTCAAGGTTGCAATAAAAGTTAGGCAGTCGACCAGGTTTAAGTGTCCCACAATTTACTGTCAACTGGAAGGCAACCTAGCACCCAAGAAGCGGGAAAATTTGTTGGATACTTAGTTTTCCCAATAACCTTCGGGTTCGAGAATTTTTAAAATGGGCCATAGTTTTAAAAATATAAAAAAATATAAAAGAAATGAGGTGGAAGGCCACCAACCCTACCACCCCATAACTATAATATATATTAAATACATAAATGATTGGGGGGTGATTTGTCAACCCTGCCGCCCAGGAACTTCCACCACAACAGAACCTATATATACATAATGGTGTGGTTGGGTAGGGCCACCTAGAGCGGAACCATGTTGAGGGAATATTGAGGGGCATCAGAAATATTCCTTTCGGTGCATATCTTGCCAATGCTAGTTTTGGACAAATGGTATGTCAATTTTACACCTCTCGGTGACAGGAACTCAATGGGATGTATTTTTCTGCATTAGAGCTCTTCATTTTGTCCATTTTCTAGATTGGTGGTATAAGGGTGCTTTATGTAATTTTACTTGTACTTCTTCTTCTTCTTTCCACTAAATGAATGAAGGCCTCCCCATTGTTGAGAAATGCCCGAAGATGTAGTCCAAATTGGACAAACTTCATATTCAAATTTTCATGTCTTGATCTCATGCATCTTACATTCTCTTTGTTCTTCGCTATATGTGCTTAAGTTTTTTTATGATTTTCAAATGCTCTGTTACATGTAATTCTATATGCATCTATAAGAAAAATATCTTGTATCAAGTAGTATCAGAGTAGGTCTTTGATGATGTGAATTGAATGAGTACATGCTAACCAGAAACAAGCTTCACAGAGGTGAAGGAAAGCTGAAGTCCTTTGATCCTGAAGTAGGACATGTACCATGAAGATGATACATGGAATTTGAAGAATCTCATTGGGAAGAAGAGCGGAATTACCATAAGGAATTATACAACATGGCAGATAAAGTAGAAAAATTGTTTGTAGAGTATGAAAACATTGTCAAGTCTGAGAAGAAAGATGCAGTTGATCATGGATCAGTAAATCATGGAGATGGTGGAGAAGCACCCCCTTCCTCTCCATATTCTAGTGATGGTTCTTCTTCTTCTTCTCATCATTCTCGTAGACGTCATACGGATACATCTAAGAAACCTTTCCTTAAACTAGATGTAAAGTTTGACTTTCCTATGTATACATGAGAATGTAATACAGAAAATATAAACAATTGGATTAGAGAGATTGAGGTCTACTTTCGAATTCAAAATATTAAGAAAGATGAGGCAAAGATCCAGTTTGCATCCCTTTGACTAGGTGGCACCGCTCTCGTTTGGTGGGAGATAGAATTGCAAGGCATCAACAATCTGGGTAACCTTATCTCCTCATGGTTAAATTTTATTTCTGCATTGAAAACTCAGTTTTACCCATTGGGCTATAAGGAAAGAATTAATGGAATGGGAACACATAATGCAAGGCAAAGGAAAAAATGTGAAAAACTTCATTAAAGAATTTAGAAAACAAGCATTGAACTTGGACATTTCATTATATTGAAAAGAGATTGTAACTAAGTATATCGGTTCTTTACATGGTTACATAAGGAATTCATTATTATTGTTTGAGCCTGCTACTATCGATGAGGCCAGTGTGAAGGCCATGCATCTTGAAAGTATGGAGATGCATGAAAAAAATGACCACCCAAAGAGAGCCGCAATAACCAAGAGGAGAGGAGAAAATCCCTCTTGTACACATTATGAGGAACAAGGACACGACGAATAGAATTGTTGGAAAATACACCCTGAGTTGAGACCTAAGAGGGATGAAAAAAAGAAGAGGTGGAAGAGAGATGCCACCATGCAACAAGATCAAAAGTTTGAATTGGAGGAAGATGAGACTTTCACGGCTGTGAGAGTTGCACGAGGTAGACCAATTGACTTGGCATAATATTCTAGTGACGAAAGGATGATTGTAGCTCTTGGAATTGCAAGAGATGGACCCATCAATTTTGGTTCAGATTTGGGCGATGAAACAAAAATTTCAACAGATAATGTACCAAATATGAAAAGTTCGCCCAATGCAGCATCTCTCCAGGAACTTCAGGAGATCAATCAAAGCATTGAAGCAGAAAATACTAAGCTAAGGAGACTCATACATGAAGAATAAAAGGAGAAACAAAGGTTGCTACACTAGTTACAAGCTAAGGACAAGGCCTTGGCAAAGCAACAACATAACCCCCTTGAGGTAAAAAGTGATTCTTCGATTTCACATACTTTTCATGATGATTATTTCACTGCTTTTGAAAAACATACTACAGGTATCAAATCCAAACTGTAAACAAAATGGGGTATCATGGGAAGGGCCTCGGCCTTGGTGGCCAGGGCATCATAAACCCCATCAAATTAGAATAATTACCATGTCATGTAGGAACTGGGTATGTCACAGAGGAGGTCGGAGAATGCTCCAAAACAGCTAGCAACCCACCAAAAATTGATGATGATAGTACCTCATCACACTCCAATGATAGTGAGGGATCCATAGACTCTTATCAGAGGCACATCGAGAGGAGGCGCTCCAAGACAATACAAAAAGTATGGAAGAGGAAGAATCATTGCAACAAGGATGAACACTAGAAATCTGCATGTCAAACACTTCACGACTAAAAAGCACCCATGATGAATCAAGTCATCGAAGATATTCCACAAGAAAATCCACTACAGGGAGATGATCCATTTACTTTATTAAGTAAAAGATGGTTTTTTATAGATATTAGTTTGTTATGGCCATAGTTTGTAAATAATACTTTGAAAATAAATTTAAAGTGATGATGTGTTTTCCATCTCTTTGAAATGCAACGATGATGTTTTTGGCCATTTCTTATGAGTAGTTGAGGTATTGGTTTTTACTATGTAATCCTTGACCAATGAGTGTGTGTTATAAGATCTTGGAAAGTGAGGGGTTGTTTGGCTCATGTGTGGTTTTTATATGATTGCAAAGGATGTACCAGATTTGCGTGCAAGAGATTGAAAGTGTGGTTTGGCAAGGACATAGGCAGTGTTCTGGATGTGTTAATGATTTTGGTGTTCCAAAAGCTCCTCAGTGGGGAGGATTGATCCAAGACGATCTCAAAGGACAAGTGGGTTAAAATTGCTCAAAAATCAAAGTGGCTAGATGACAACAAAACAAGGACCATTTCGAAGTGTTCTTAGTTCTGAATCCAATGCTGCAAACGACGCCTCAATCTAAGGTCGTATGAAGAAGTTAGAGAAAGTAAAATTTGCGGTCAAAGTTAGGCAGTGGGCCAGGTTTAAGTGTCCCACAATTTCAATGTCAACTAGCAGGGAACCCAACATCCAAGAAGTGGGAGAATTTTTTGGATACTTAGATTTCCCAATGGCCTCCAGGTTCGAGAATTTTTAAAATGGGCCATAGTTTTAAAAAAATAAAAAAATATAAAAGAAATGAGGTGGCGGGCCACTAACACTGCCACCCCATAACTATAATATATATTGAATACATAAATGGTTGGGGGATGGGTTTTCAACCTCGCCGCAATGGAACTTCCACCACAACTGAACCTATATATACATAATGGTGCAGTTGGTCTGGGCCGCATGGAGCAGACCCGCCCACCGCCCATACCATGTTATCACGCCACACAAAGGCATCAGAGGAGGGGACTGGTGGTGGTCAAACTAGCCTGGCCCACATGGCTGGCCCCCGAGCGAGTGATCCCAAAAAAATAGTACCAACTAAGAAATGTGTGTATCATGGTTTAAAAATGGGTCGGGTTGGGTTTTGAACCCACACCCTCCACCTCCTCCACGTGCTCCACTAGTGGGTGCTTCCAATGCACCATCGGCCCCAACTTTGTAAACTCTGCCATGAAAAAACATATAAAACCTCATTTGCACAGTGTGACGTAGGCAGAGCGACGAAGTAAGGCAGAACCACGAGCAGTATGGAGGGGCGGAACCATACCCAGGGAATATTTAGGGGCATCAAAAAGATTCCCTGGGTTGTAAAACTTTCCAGTGTCAGTTTTGTATAAATTTTATGTCAATTTTAAACCTCTCAATGAAAGGAACTCAATGGTGATATTTTTTTTGCATTATATCTCTCCAATTTTATATGATTTTCCAAATTAGAGGTATAAGGGTGTTTTATGTAATTTTACTTTTACTTCTTCTTCTTCTTTCCACTGAATGAATGAAGGCCTCCCCACTCTTGAGCAGGGCCTAGATATGTATTCCAAATTGGAAAAAATATGTAATTAACTTTTGGTGTCTTGATCTCATGCATCTTACATTCTCTTTTCCCTTCGTTTTATGTGCTTAATTTTTTTTATGATTTTCAAATGCTCTGTTACATTTAATTCTTTATGCATCTATAAGAAAAAGTTCTTAGATCTCCCTCCCCTATAGAAACCAACTCACCTCTATAAGTAGTTGAACTGCTTAGCCCTATTATGCCAAAATCCCTTGTCTGTTGTAGAAGGAACCTATCATGCTGACATCATGAAACTCTGGTCATGACGCCTAGCATGCTCATACCAGAGCCTCCTCTCCCATAACTCTCGGCCATAATCTATGTGATGATCTAGGCTAGGCCAATCCTGCCAAAGTGACTCAACAATTTCAACGCTTATCACTCCATGTCTAGCCCTAATATTGAGAAACAATTTTCCTCGTCCTATGGTGAGGGTTTTAGTGATCTCTGATGTCTTCACCTATGAATGAATCATTCTTCTTATTATCCTGACCATTCCCACTGAGGAGTGGAGTATCCCACCAATCCACTGGCTCTGTGGATCCCATAACCATACTGGAGGTCCAAAACCCCCAACACTCTCTTCCTACCACTATGATATGATGCTAGCTATTGAGACCCCTCTGTGGCCCGTCTCTACCTCCTGTAGGTATCCAATAGGTAGGCATTGAGTATGAGGAACCTATGTCGCAAATATCTAATTTCTTTGTGCCTGCCAAATCACACAACGAGATCTATTATCCAAACACGTGATGATGTGCCCGATTACTGCCAAAAGTCTAGGAATGATGCTACCATCCTCTGCACCTCATGTTCACATAACGCCTCAAGCTGTCCAAGTAAAACAACACCATGTAACTCCCTCTCGGTCGCTTCCCAAAATGTGAGCCTAGGGGTGGAACATATGCTACTTTGACAATCAACCACGCCATCCCTAAGCCTGTAACTATCGAATCATGCACCTACCAAGTACTTGAGGGTATCCTCTCAGCACATGATATGCAGTGTCTCATCCAAATGCCTAAGGTGAGCCTCCCATGACCTACTTCCTGAATGGAGAGTGTCAAAGGGAAACAACCAAACCCTCTATGACTGTAAGCAACACTCAAGGATGATAGGTGGGTATGTCCCAAATAGTATGATCAAGATTCTATCAGAATTCTCAAGATTAATCTTATGGATGAACCTCTCTCCACCTCATACTCGCTGATAACTCACTCGAGGCCCTGTCTCCACTAAACATTGTGTCCCCAGATGCTCAACAATGTCCTCATCGATCCTATGTGAATTGCATCCAACGGTACACCTACTGTCCATGTCCATAAGTCTCCTTGGAGGCAACACTCCAAAACCCTATTGTGCATCACCGTACACCCCTCATACCACCGAGTATCCATGTACTCCTGAACATGCCAAATTAACCTGTAGGCTATCGTTGTACACCACTTGATACATCATAATATTGTTTTACCATCTTGTACCATCATGTATCCTTCATGTCATTGTATTTGGAACTCCCCACATGTACTCGATGTGATGTGAGTCACTCAATGAAAAGAAACATGCTACATCAAAAAACCAGTCATCTCCATTCTCCTCTGTAGGCCAGCTCTCATCACTGCATACCTCTAGACAACACTAGATTCTAAGGTCTAAAATTGGGTTTGTATGAATTAGGTCACTGTTAGTATGATTCTTTCGTCGTAAAAGATCACTTTAGCTATGCATAAAAAATAGCCCTAACATCGATTATGGCTGCAAAATACCTTTAAGATTGCTACACAAATTCAGATCTCAGCATAAAAGATATTAAGCAGATAAAAAATAACATAGCTCCATAGATCCAATGAACAAGACAAGAAGAATATATATAAAAGAATTTTTTATTATATTAAAGAATGGGGCACTTGAGAGGAAAACAAGAAAGGTGTTTTCCGGTTCTCCTCAGTGGGATGGGTTCTTGGAAGTCCTCAGTGTTTCAGATCTATCATTTCTCTCTCTTATGGATGTGGAAAGGCAAACATAGAACTCAATGGGAGTTCACAAAGCAAAATGGAAAATGGTGACCAAGAGAAGATCCAGAGTGATCTAATGCAATGAAGGTGACTAATGAATGGGGAAAACCCCCCTATTTATAACAAAATATTGGGGCGGTCTAGAACTCGGTGCATGAATAAAATATTATTAATCGGATTCTAGAAGCACCCTTTAGGAATATTTTATTATATTTGTTGGAGGGAAAAGGGTTCTTGACTTGGGTCAATTCCTTTATTTATAAATAATAAATAAATAAATGGTTTATTTATCATCTTAGGGAAGTGATGGGAATATAATTAAATAAATAATGGTTTATTTAATTATTTATGGATGATTTAGTCAAATTTAACTAAGAATATTATTCAAATAATGATTTAAATAACTTATTCTTAGGGAATAATTAAATAAATAAGGATTTATTTAATTAATTTCCTTATTTTGGGTTAAATATGACCAGGAAATATAAACGAATGAGTTATTTTATGTGGTGAAAGAAATTTTACTTAGGGTAAAATTGGTCTTACATGGTGCACTTGGGTTCATCTAATAATAACAGGTTATATGACCAAAAATTGGTGTAACAGATTACCCCCCAACGTATGAGTGTTAGGAGCAAATCGTATGAATGAAGTACGTTGTAAGAACTCAATCACTAGGCAGCAAGAGAGAGGTGAGAGAGAAATGTAGGGATGTCTGAGGTGTGAAAGGACTAGACCCTCAGGAGATGAGACTTATAGGTGCAACAAGTATCTAGGAAGTGGTACCTGTGCTGAAGGCGGCGGGGGAGGCATACCTATGCCCGCCAAGACAAAGTACAAAGAATAAGGTGCCCGGAAAACCACGGAACGCAATAATGAAGCATGTGTTGGCCAAACCATGAGCCAGATAAATCATAGGATGAATCCCACATACGTGTGATGCCTGGAATAATCACCAGGACTTATACAGTAATATTGTAGTACATGAGATACAAATATACCCAAATTCCCCCTACACACGGGGAAGGGCTCTCAAAATCTGACAGAGACATGTGAATCGAAAATGGCGCTGCAAGTGGTTGAAGCCGATATCATCCAATGAGAGGAGCTGCATCAAGGGCGGGAATGAAGTCGTTCGAGCATGTGGGGGGCTACTTGCAGGGCCACCCCCTCATGAGGGTTGAGACATCTCACACATGCCCGAGGATCACCAATAGTTGTTGCGGCATCACTGGACCACTAGGTATACGTATCGCGAACATGTTGAAAAGAGGCTGGATCCAAGGTACCCAGACGAAGACTAATGATGATGTTGAAATGATGAAAGGTCCAAAGGGGACCCGAAAAACATGAGTGTGAAATGGTATCTCATGACGGAAATCGACACAGAAAAGAATAAGGATGGAGGCTAAGTGGTGCCCCAAGGAAAAGTGTTGTAAGTGAGGAAATCCGATTTGAAAAAGGAGGAAAGGAAGACTTCGTGGACAACATGTGTCTTGGTGAAGTAGTGACTAATGAAAACAAACATATGTTGGCTATCTACAAGAAAGTAAAACATGCATTGCAAGCGGGAAATGCTAAGGGTAATACCTCTTGAGATAGAGTGCATTGCGAGGATTAGGAAGGGGGTGGCCTTAAAAGTCCTCTAAAAGCTATGCCCCCTTCCCCAGATTTTTACTGATGATGTAAGGACTGAGCCATAATGATTCGAACTTCCCATGACCGAGGGTATCGTGGGCGTGGTCATATACTAGAATAAGGTCACCTTCATGAAAGGTGCGAGGATGGACTTTTCGGTCATACTGAGATTTGGTGTGCTTTTTGGCCGCTTCAAGAGTTTGTAATGCAACACGACGATCTTCAAAAGCACGCTCAAGCATGATAAGTCGTTGTTCTAGAGGGTGGGTATCAGGGAGAAGTTTGACGGCCAATTGAAGGGAAGGGATTTCACATTCGATTGGTAAGACTGCCTCCTTGACAACGACAAGGTGGAAAGGAGGGAAACCGGTGGTGGTTTTAATAGAAGTACGATAAGCCCACAAAGCAGGGAAGAGCATGAGATGCCAATTGGTTTTGTGTTTATTCACCGTTCGTTGAAGCATGGTCTTAAGAATTTTGTTGACCGCTTCAACTTGGCCATTACCTTGGGGGTAATAGGAAGATGAATATTGATGTTCAAAACCCAATAAGGAGGAGAGCTCATGCCCAGTCTGATCTTCGAAGTGTTGGCCATGGTCTGAGACTAATTGTTTGGGAACTCTGAATCGAGCAATGACATGGTTAAAGAAAAAGAGGGCTGCAGTGGCTGCCGTATTGTTGAACGTCGGCATAGCTTCGGCCCATTTAGTGAAGTATTCAACCGCCACGATGATATATTTGTGGTTACCAGCAGATGGAGGTCGACATTCCATAAAGTTGATGGCCCATTTACAAAAAGGACCAACTGTGACAGCAGGATGGAGAGGAGAGGAAGGAGCTCGCGCCTTGGGGGTGAAATGTTGGCAATTGGAACATTGTTTGACTACTTCAATGCAATCACTGAAGAGAGAAGGCCAAAAATACCCAGCACGCATGATTTTGTGGGCGGTGGAGAGGTCGGAGAGGTGGCCACCACAAGCACCACTATGACATGCATTGAGGACTTGCTCGACTTCAGCGTGGGTGAGGCAACGACAAAAGACAGTATCAACACCGCGATGATAAAGGTCATCGCCGATTAGAAGGTAGCGAGAGGCTTGGTGTCGGATACGTCATCGAGCATCTCGATCAAGGTGAAGGGCGAAATTTTGGGTTAGCAAGTAAGTAAGGATGTCACCATACCAAGGATCGTCAGTGGTGATGGCAAACAAATGTTCATCAGGAAGAGCATCATTAATTGGAGTATCTTGCGTCTGGGTAGGAAAATAAGAAATGAGTTCAGCTAGGACTAAACCTTTCTTACTTTTTGGGGTGACAAATTCAAGGTCGAATTCTTGGAGAATAACAACCCAATGGGCGTACTTTCCATTAAGGATGCGGCGACTCAGTAGGAAAGCCATGCGGTTGGAATCAGTCACAACCTTGGTGGAACGCATAAGGATATAATGATGCAATTTTTGGACCGAGAACATGACAGCTAGTGCTAATTTTTCTTCATGCGAGTAGGACATAGGTGGAACGGCAAGGTTATTACTGACATAATAGATCACATGTTCGACATCGTTATCATCCTCCAGGATAAGGACACCAGCAACTGAATATGTGGAAGCGGAGATGTATAGAATGAAATCTCGGTCAAAGTCATGGGGATGGATCAAGGGAGCGAATGTGAGAGCATTCTTGAGAGCATCAAGATACTCCTGAGCATATGTATCCCAGAAAAAAGGGGTGTGAGATCGAAGAAGTCTAAGGAAGCCGTGTGCGGTAGTGGCGTAGTTAGGAATGAATCGGTGAAGAAAATTAGCTTTACCTTGGAGACTTTGTAGCTGGCGTAAGGTACGAGGCAGAGGAAGTTCAAGAATGGCTTGAACCTTCAAAGGGTCAAGAGTTATCCCATCTTTAGACACAATGAAGCCGAGGAGGCGACCGGCAGGAACACATAACACACATTTCAAAGGGTTAAGGCAAATGTTATACTTGCGGCATCGGAAAAAAATGGTACGCAGGTCATGAAGGTGTTGCGCCCGATGTTTAGAACGTGCGGTAAGGTCGTCTAAATAGGCAAGGATAATATGGGTTAAGTCATGGAAGCAATAAGACATGGCTCGTTGAAAGGTGGCGCCGGCGTTTTTAAGGCCAAATGGCATGACTCGGTATGCGAAAGTGCCCCACGGACTAATGAGCGCGGTTTTAAGTTGATCAGCACGAGGGATAACAATTTGGTTGTATCCGGAGAAGCCATCCATAAAGGAGAGAATCTCGTGCCCCACACACTCATCGATGATTTGGTCAATAAATGGTGTGGGGAAGTTGTCTTTGGGACAAGCTTTGTTCAGATCGCGAAAGTCGGTGCAAACACGAATGGTGCCTTGTTTTTTGAGGACGGGAACTGGGTTAGACACCCAAGTGGTATATTCAATGGGGTAAATGCAACCAGCCTGCCGGAGCTTGTCGATTTCAGCTTTGATGGTGTCGCGTCTAGAAGGATGGACGGGTCTCAACTTTTGACGAACTGGAATGGCATCAGGCCATGTGTCGATGTGATGTTCGACAATGGCAGGATCGAGTCCGGGCATTTCTGAGTATGACCAGGCGAAAACATCACGAAATTCTTTGAAGAGTTTCATGTAGGCTTCAATTTCTTCTAGAGTGCATTGGGCGCCCATGGTGATATTTTCTTCAATACCTGGCTTGACAGAAATGTTGATTTTGATGGTGGGAGAGATATTAGCCATATTGCCTTCTTCGAAAGCATCAGGTGCAGGGATGGGGTTTTTGAACCAATCGACTTTATCAGGAATGAAGTCTTTGGATTCGAGGGCATATTGGTCATGGGATTGATGTGGGAGGAAATATGCACAATGGTGCATATCGTCCCATGGAAAATCAGGGTTGGTCATGGCTTCCATGATGTCTTCATCGGACTGGAAGATGGGAAGAGAGGATGGAAGAGGTTGACCTAAGGAGGTAGAGGGATGAGACTCTTGATTGTGATGGGAAGGGCTCACAGGTACGATGTCATGTGAGGTGATAGGGTGAGCAGTTGAATGATGAGGTGAAGCATCGGGGGAAGGTGCTAAGGGGTTGGTATCCGAGAATCGCGGTGATGAGGAAAGGTAGGAAATGATAGCTGAAGTGTTGGTCATTTCAGTATCAGGAGGAGAAATGGTAATCATGGTAGACAGGGGGTATAGAGTGAGGGAAGAAGGATTACGAGCGAGGGCGGCTTCGAATTCACGGTATGTGGCTAAAGAAGCACAATACTCGTCAAGGCGAGGGTAAAGGTGGGTATAGTGGCCATGGAAATTGCACAAAGAACAAGGGTGATTGGTGCGCAATTTCTTAAGTTTTGGGATAGAATCCGGTATGGTGACATGGACTTCTGGGATGTCGGATTCTGGAAACGTTTCATTAACCATGGTCTTGAGAGGTGGTAATTCAGGACAGGTATGAATGGCATGACCAACAACATCACACAGAGCACACTGGATGGGATGCTTGGGAGGCTGAGGGGGGGCAGGGTTGGGCGGGGTAGGTTTGTCCTTCGATGCCCCGCTGCGAGCTTTGCCATTTTTACTCGAAGCGGTTGCAACAGGAGGCGGTGCTTGTTGGGGTAACTGAGGTACCGGTGTAGCAAGAGAAGTCGTGGGGATGGGTGGAACCGGGGTCAAGGTAATATATGGTTTAGGTTGACCTGGCAGAGTGGTGGCTAGAGGGTCAAGATACCAGACGGATATACCCAAGGTCAAGTTGGGGAGGGATAGGGTGGCCAAGGTAGGGACCGAATAAGCTCCGGGAGGGGGAGCGAGGAAAGGGATCTGACCAGCATGGAAATGGCCAGGAGGAATGGTGCCAAGGCGGCTGATTTCAGGTGAAATCGACCCATGAGGAGTGGCGGTAGAAGAAGATTCAGAAGGAAGAAGGGTGGCTAACGGAGGCGAAGGGCTAGGAGCTGGTTGAGGTTAAGGTTGATGACTAGCCAAAGTGGGCTCTGTAAGGTTAGCCCAAGATGATTGCATCATGCAAATGTTTGCCAAGTTAGGATAAAAGACGGGAGGGGAGTCGAAAAAGGTGCCAAGCAAGGAGGATTCCTTGTAGACACCAGGGGAAACACTGGTCAAAGAATCAATAGTTTGCTTGTTGGTGACAGTAGAGATGGTGGACTCAGGGGAGGTCTAAGATTTTGGTTCATGGTAAGTCAACTGGTCAATGGTGACAAGCTTGCCATTATGAGGGAAGAACATCTTGCGGTGGACTGCGGATGGGACGACAGACATGGCATAGGTGTAACTACGCCCCAAAAGGATGTTGTAGTCAAGGGGGGCGTCGATAACTTCAACGTCGACACAAATAGTCTTGCCGGCAAGGGTGATAGGACAGTTACGGAATAGGCCAATGGGATGGGAGGCATGGCCATCCCATGCACGAAGGGTGATGGTGGAAGGGGCCAGTTCAGGGGATCTGAGTTGTTTCCAAACTGAAGCGGACATTACGCAGGTAGATGCCCCCTCATCAATAATACACCGAGCAACATTGGCGTTTCGGATTTTGACTGGGATTTGGAAAGCAACTGAAGGAGGAAGAGGGGGATGGTTTGACTGACGGGCGTCGAAAACAATCAATTGGTGATCAGCAGGATCTACAGTGCCCACGGCAGACAGTAGAGCCCTCTTTTGAGAAGGACACGACTGGAGGAGTTCTAGTGTTGAAATGGCAGCAGGAGATTGGGCCAGATCATCTACTATGCTGTATGAATGGGCAGCCCAACCAGAGGAAATATTTCGGCGTAATGGTCCCTTAGGAGGCTTGGGATGAACCTCGGCTTTGGGCAGAGGGAGTTGCAAGGGACCATTGGGTGTCGATAGAGGCTCTGTAGGACCTGACGATGGAGACTCAGAGACAGACGGAACAGGAGGTGTGGAATACTGACGGGACCGAGTTTGAAGGTTGAGGTCGACAGTGAGAGGTGGTTCAGAAGCCATCATGAGAATTTGATAATCGGAGGAACCAGAAGGGGAAGGTTGAGTGGTTACCGAGGCAGGAGGTGGTTGAGTGGCCACGAATCCTTGTTACGAGAAAGGATCGGTAAACACAGCAAGTTGAGAAGTAACGGGGGTGGGAGGGGTAGTAGGGGAGGAGTGATGTCCCCATACGGTGGCCTGAGAATCACAAAGTTGCCGCATTTTTGGTAATAAGGGACAATCGTGAGTGTAGTGACCATAAACACCGAAACACGAACAAGGCTTATTGGTGTGAAGTGGCGTGTCCAGCTTGGGCTGAGAGCCCTGTGGCTAGTTGGCAGTGGTAGAGTCGATATTGGAAGGATTGGGTCCACGATTACCGGAAGCGGATTGATTGCCTCTTCTCCTTCTTTGAGAAGGAGGAAAATTAGGTGCCCCCTACTGTGCAAATAATTTCCCTGGAGGGGGTAGTAAGTGCGGTTGTGGGGGTGGAGGAGGCAAGGGAGTGTGAGGTCAAAATGTTGGAGGAGCTGGGACACCAGGTTGCGGATATAGATAAGGAGTAGGGTGGGCAGCAGTAAGGTAAGCAGGGGGGTGGGAAAAAGAAGGAGGCATGTCGTAGCCTGAATACATGCTGCCTAGAGGGGAAAAAACGCCGGAGGGGCTGGACCCTAGAGGAAAACCATGGCCCGGAGGAGGTTGGGCAGAGGTATGTGACAGGGCGCCAACGATACCGTTGGCAGAATGAGATGCCCCCGAGGCATTAGGGCCACCGGGTTTGGGAAGGTCAGGAAGGATGGTATAAACATAACCAGATTGGGCGTAGATAAGGTCATACTTCAAGGTGATTTGGAGGGTGGCTTCTTCGGTTTGGGGAAAATGGGATGCGACATCTTTGCCAATGGGAGGTAAGAGAAAGCGAAGGAACCAGTCCATGTAAACCCGATCTTCAAAGGGGGGAGCTCGACATAAGCTTCGTCTGCACCGCCATTCCTGGACATGAGCGGAAATGCGGGTTGAGGAGGATTGACGGAAGGAGGTTAAAAGCTCGGTACCAGTGTCGTATCGGAGAGGGAGCTGGAAATAAGATAAAAAGGCTTGGGCAATGGTCGCAAAAGTGGTATGGGAGGAGGTGGCCTGTTCAACATACCATTTAGAAGCTTCGCCTGTAAGCGTGCGTTGGAACAATCTAAGATGAATAGAGTCGTCAGTAATGGAATTGGAGGAACACCACATATGGAAGGATCGGATATGGTTGGAGGGATCCTCACTAGCAAGGCCTTCGAACTTGGGAATGTCGGAGGGGAGCTTGGTTGGCATAGCAGGCCAACTAACATCATGGCAAATAGGATCATTAATCAGCTGATTGAAATCGGGGAGACTAAGGCCGGCCATATAAGGGAGTAATGGGGCAGTCAAGGTAGGTCCCGTAGGGGTTCCACTGGAAACGGACCCAGTAGTAGAACTGGGGTTAGGGCTAGGTTCGAAACTAGACATGGTGAAGGTAATAGGGGGGGAACCAAGAGGAGGGGGAGAACCCAAATAATCAGAGGAAGAGTCGGAGTGCGGACTAGGGGGATGACTTACTCAATGACGACAGGAAGGAGGAAGTCTACCAAACAAAAACTGAGGGTGAAGGCCAAGAATTATCCGAGAGAGGCGCCTTGGGGGCGCAATGATGACGAGAAGAAGAAAAACAGACAAGGGCAGGGAGGGACACAATCAAGTGAGGTCAAGGGCAGAGAGGTGCAGTGACAATTGATTTTAAAGTATGTCCCAGGCGGTGTTAACCAGGCTCTTCTTCACTTAGGGTTGGTGTGCGCTGTGCGTTAATTTTAATTGTTTAAACCCAGATGTTTTGAGAGTAAAAAAAAGTGTGCAGCGTAATGGAAAAGAAATCTACAGTAAATAAAATTGAAAGAACAAAAAATTAACAACTAAAAATGCAGCAATCTTACCCAAGAAGGTTGGTCTCCCAAAACTAGTCGATAAGAGGGAAAAATTAGGCAAAGCACGCTGAAAAGAGGCCAATAGATCTAAGGTCCAGAGGGACTTGGATCTAAAGGGTAGATCTACTGAAAAGTGGTGCAGAGAACAGCAAATAGGCAGAGGCAAGGTTGATGCTAAAAAAGGAGGAGATCAGCAAAAAATAGGAGAGATAAGGCAGTGGCCTTAGAAGTGAACCCAAAAAAAATGATATGAGATGTTTTGAGAGGGAGAAGAGCTAATCTAAAGGGATCTGAAGAGGAGGTATTAGATCCAAGAAAAACAGGGCTGAAACTCTGTAAATTCAGACTTCTGTAACAGCAAAGACTCACCCACAAAAAGTGGGGGGTACTAGAGCCCTAAGGGGCAAGATTCCCTCTTAGTTGAGTGAAGTAGATCAGAAACAGGTCCAAACGGGCAGAGACAGAGGCTAGAAAACCCTGACAGAAGCTTCAGACAAACCCAGAAAAAGTGCTGAAAAAATTGCAGAAAAAGTGCAGGTCGCAGGTTCTGACCTGTTTTCAGTCCAGGTCGCAGGTTTGGGGCAGAAAAGTGCGTCCTAAGGCTCAGGTCACACTTTTTGGGCCGATAAGTGCAACCTAAATATCCAGCTCTCTCAGCGGCAGATTTCAGAAAAATTTGTCGTCTCAGTTGTGGCTGATGTCGGTCACCGGCGCAATAAGGCCAGAAACATACAGAAGTTAAAAATTTGACTGTTTAAGGGTTTTCAGGGGTTAAAATCACCATAAAAATAGGAAAAACAAAAAATGGAAGAGAAACCCTAGGGTCTGAAACAGCTGGATATGCAGGAATAGATAAAACGACACCGGTCGCAAAAGAAAACCCGTGTGGAGTCGCCAATTGTTAGTATGATTCTTTCGTCGTAAAAGATCACTTTAGCTACGCATAACAAATAGCCCTAACATCGATTATGGCTGCAAAATACCTTTAAGATTGCTACACAAATTCAGATCTAAGCACAAAAGATATTAAGCATATAAAAAATAGCATAGCTCCATAGATCCAATGAACAAGACAAGAAGAATATATATAAAAGAATTTTGTATTATATTAAAGAATGGGGCACCTGAGAGGAAAACAAGAAAGGTGTTTTCCGGTTCTCCTCAGTGGGATGGGTTCTTGAAAGTCCTCAGTGTTTCAGATCTAGCATTTCTCTCTCTTATGGATGTGGAAAGGCAAACATAGAACTCAATGGGAGTTCACAAAGAAAAATGGAAAATGGTGACCAAGAGAAGATCCAGAGTGATCTAATGCAATGAAGGTGACTAATGAATGGGGAAAACCCTCCTATTTATAACAAAATATTGGGGCGGTCTAGAACTTGGTGCATGAATAAAATATTATTAATCGAATTCTAGAAGCACCCTTTGGGAATATTTTATTATACTTGTTGCGGGGAAAAGGGTTCTTGACTTGGGTCAATTTTTTTATTTATAAATAATAAATAAATAAATGGTTTATTTATCATTTTAGGGAAGTGATGGGAATATAATTAAATAAATAATGGTTTATTTAATTATTTATGGAGGATTTAGTCAAATTTAACTAAGAATATTATTTAAATAATGATTTAAATAACTTATTCTTAGGGAATAATTAAATAAATAAGGATTTATTTAATTAATTTCCTTATTTTAGGTTAAATATGACCAGTAAATACAAACGAGTGAGTTATTTTATGTGGTGAAAGCAATTTTACTTAGGGTAAAATTGGTCTTACATGGTGTACTTGGGTTCATCTAATAATAACAGGTTAGATGACCAAAAATTGGTGTAACAGTCACATCCCTATGCGTAACACTAGACTTTATGGCATATCTTTGTGCACCCTTGGGTACCACTTCCTATTATCATACCACCCTGTATCATATTCCATCCCACATGTGCCAATGCATCCACCACTCTGCTAGTAATCCCTCCATGATGTGAGTTATATATCCTCATCTCCCCAAATAGACTTGAGCGACCTAACTCCTCACATGCTAACATGATTGAAACTACTAATCCTATCCTCATTAACTCTTGTGTCCAATATACCAATGAGGGAGCATGGTCTCCATATAATACCATGTCTAGTGGCCTATCGATGCCACCTTCTCCTGCCAACTCCTGCCACAGTAGGCTAATAATCCTACAATCCCTTGTATGCCCAACATGCCATGACAACTCATGAACTCTTCTTGCTCCCCTACTGTTAGGTCCCTATATTACTAGTTTAGTCCCTTATTGTCATTAGTGTAGCCCCCTTATTGTTATTGTTGTACCCCTGTAACCCCAATATTGTTATTATTGTGCCCTTACATTATTATTGTTAGGTCGGCTAGGATTATACTGTGGGCCCATGGACTCCTATATATAGAAGGAGGTTTTGGTCACTTGTATCATCCAAGAATTGTTCATTTATGTAATGTATTGGAGGTTTCCCCCTTGAAGTGGTTTATTTCTAAGGTGTTGATCTCTCTTTTCTTTATTTTTGGAGTTGATTGCATAACATTTGGTATCAAAGCTTTGGATTCTAAGGTTTCACTGCTCCAAAAAGGTCATCGTGGAATTTTCACAATAACATTTTTTCTACGAAATTTCAAAAGTAGAAATTTGTATAGCGCGAAGCTAAAATCCTGAGGAACCTCGTGTAAAAATTTCAAATATTGGTTAGAAATATTTTCGAAGATATGATTTGGGGAAGTTATGGTTTTTTCAGGCTCCTGAATTTCAACTAAAACAGGTCATCGTGGAATTTTTGCTATAACTTTTCGTATACGAAGTTTCAGAAGCTGAAATTTTTACACTGCAAAGCTGAAATCCTAAGGAACCTCCTGTACAAATTTCAGATTTTGGTTCGCAATATTGTTGGAGATATGATCTGTGGAAGTTAGGATTGTTTCAGGCTCACGAATTTCATCTCAAAGAGGTGACCGTGGGAAAAACATCATAACTCTCTTTCTAAGCGTCAGATTGGGATTTTGTAAAAGGTGGTCACAAGTACATGGACTGTAGCTTGCGGTATATCAATTTTAGAGCTAAAGGAGGAAACAGTGACATGTGGAAAGTCATACAAGTTCACTCTACTGAACCAGTCCATAATTAGGTCATTGTGGGAGATTGGGCATAACGTTGTCTTGAAGAATCCAAATCAGGTCAGACATGTGCCATTCGAAAGAAGATTCAGAGGGCCACTTCAGGGCCGAATTTTAGATATTCAAGATCCAAAATCATAGAGACAATTCAGTTTGAAAATCGAACTCCTCAAAAGCAAGAAAAAGGTGTGTATTGTTTTCGAATTACATAAGTCTCTTTTGAAAAGAATTAGTTTGAATTTAATCCAAGGGCATATTGAAGAATAGATATCAGTATTGGGTTCTAAAATTCTCCCTAAAAAGAATTCAACACCCATTAAGCCTTCAGAAGGCTCTACTATGACTCATGAAGATGAAGAAACACAACATGAGATATCAAAATTACAAGAGCAAGTGCACCAAATTTTGCTATCGCAAAGAGCAATAGAAAATGAAATGGAAGTTTTGAAGAAAGGCATGGAAAATAATATGGATGGTTTGAAGAAAGGTGTGGAAGCTAATATGAATGGTTTGGAAGCCAAGATGGATGACATGGAATTGGGCATGGAAGCTAAGATGGATGGCATGGAAGGTAAGATGGATTACATGGAAGCTAAGATCGATGAAAAAATGAAAGACAACATGGAAAACATGAAGAATGTTCTAAAAGTGGACATCGAAGGTTTGGAAAAATTGATACAAGAAACATTTCCTAATGGAGAAAAGGTAGTAGAGGAAACTCGTGATGAGAAAAAAATAAATGTTAATGATTTCATAAACTCTAATGTTGGATGGAAGAACCACCATATTCCTAAGATGGCTATGAGGAATTTTGATGGCAAGGATCCCATAACATGGATACTACAGATGGAGAAATATTTTGATCTCAATAATGTGAAAAAAACACAAAAGTTACGCATTGCAACTTTACATTTATAAAAAAATACATTTGTATGGTATCGATGGCTTTTCTCCCATAAAAAAAAATATCACTTGGTCAATTTTTATGATAGCACATTATGAGGATACAAAAAGCAACACCTTCTTCAGCCAATTGATAAATATCAAACAAAAGGGTTCAATGGGGGAGCACATTGAGGACTTCCACAAATTGAATATAAGGGAAATTGATATTCTAGAGGGACACATGATTGATGTCTTCACAGGGACTTTAAAGGATAACATCCAACATGAATTTCTCATTTGGGAACCTAATACATTGGAAAAGGCATTCAGGTTGGAAAGAAAAATTGAATGCAAAATTATGGTGACAAGGAAACCTACCACTCACATATATAAATATGGAAGTGTTGCTACTCCTAGACTTCCACAACCTACAAGGTTGACACCACAACAATTGGAAGAAAAAGGAACAAAAGGTGCTTTGCTACATTTGTGATAGCAAATACACTAAAGGTAATAAGTGTGATGACAATAAATTATTTTACATAGATTGTGAAGAGGAAGAAGAAAATGAACAAGAATCTTCAAAAGAAGAGGATATACACCAGGAAAAAACCCTAGAAGAGGACGAAATGAGTCCAACCATATCATATAATTCATTGGCAGGAATTACCACTCCTCAAACTCTCAAGATAGAAGGACGTATCAAGAAGAAAAAGGTAATAGTGTTGACTGATTCAGGTAGTGCCCATAATTTTATTCATTGTAAGGTAGCCAAGAAATTGAATTGTTTCCTATACCTAGCACCAGAATGTCAAGTGATGGTTTCAAATGGAGGAACTATAAATTTCTCTGGAAAACACCATAATATCAAGTTAACCATGGGGGAATATGTATTGAATAGTCCAATGCTTTCCATTCCTATGGGAGGTGCTAATGTTGTACTAGGAGTACAATGGTTACAATCTTTGGGGATGATAGCTTTTAATTTTCAAGAACTTTTCCTGAATTTTTTTTCAAAAGGAAAGGAAGTCAAATTACAGGGTATCACAGGAAATTCGGGAAAGATAATAAGCTCTAATGTCATGACAAAGCTTCTAAAGAAATAACAACAAGGTGTAACTGCACAATTATGCTCACTAGAAGTTCCAACATCAAAATCATATATTTCTGTAGATCTCCAAAAATTCTTGGAAAATCATTTCAAGGTGTTTGAAACTCCCAAAGGACTCCCACCTATTCATGATCATGATCATGTTATTCATTTGATTCCAGGAAGTGTTCCTCCAAACATCAGGCCTTATAGATATCCTTATGTCCAAAAGAGTGAAATTGAACATTTGATTACAAAAATGTTAGAGGCTGGTATAATTCAACCTAGTCAAAGTTCTTTCTCTGCTCCAGTAGTATTGGTGCACAAGAAGGATGGATCATGGCACATGTGTCCGGATTATAGGGAGTTCAATAAGCTCACCATTAAAGATAAATTTCCCATTCATGTGATTGATGAATTATTGGATAAATTACATGGAGAAATTTATTTTACCAAGTTGGATCTTCGTTCAGGATATCATCAAATTAGAATGAAGACTGAAGATATTCTAAAAATAGCATTTCGAACTCATGAGGGTCATTATGAATTTTTGTTCATGCCTTTTGGCCTTACCAATGCACCTTCTACATTTCAAGGTTTGATGAATTCCATTTTCAAACCCTTCCTTAGAAAATTTGTGCTAGTATTTTTTTATGATATAATAATCTACAATAGGTCTTGGAAGGATCATGTTCAACATGTTGACAGGGTGCTCAAACTATTGCAGGAGAAACAATTATATGCAGAAACATCCAAATGATTCTTTGGAGTACAAGATGTGGAATATCTAGGTCATATTGTATTTCATGAGGGTGTTAAGGTAGACCCTAACAAAATTAAATCCATTAAGGAATGGAAAGTCACCACAACCATAAAGAAAATGCGAGGATTTCTCGGGTTAACAGGGTATTATCACAAGTTTCTTAAGAATTATAGGAGAATAGTAGCACCTCCAACAACATTATTGAAAGAAGATGAATTTTCATGGACTCCTGAAGCAACTAAGGCCTTTGAACATCTTAAAGAGGCAGTGTGCCTGACACCGGTCTTAGCTATGCCAAACTTCAAAAAAAATTTTATTGTGGAATGTGATGCCTCAAGAAATGGAATTGGTGTTGTTTTATTGCAAGAAGGAAGACCCATTTCTTTTGAAAGTCCTCCAATCAAAGGAAAGTATTTGCAGAAAGCTATTTATGAGAAGGAAATGTTAGCAATACTACATGCACTAAAGAAATGACGACATTACCTAATGGGAAGACACTTGAAGGGAAAAACTGATCATGAAAGTCTTAAACAATTTTTGGAACAAAGACTATCTTCAGAAAAATAGCAAAAATGGGTCACAAATATGTTGGGTTATGATTTTGAAATAATCTACAAAAAAGGAAGCTAAATTTTGTTGCAGATGCACTCTCAAAAAGACTGAAGAGGTGGAAGCATTGCTTTGTTCCATTTCTATTATCTAACCAGATTGGATAACCGAAGCCAAGGATGAATGGAAGAAGGATGAAGAAGTGTGGACATTCATTCAAAAGTTGCAGCAAGATCCTAGTACATCTGATACATCTAGCTATAAAAATGATTCCTTATGGTACAAAGATCGCTTATATCATTGTAAGTATTCCCAACTAAAAAAAAAAATTATCTTGGAATTGCACACTTCTCCTTTAGGAGGACACTCAGGATTTTTAAAACTTACAACAAGGTGAAGAAAGATTTTTTTGGGATGGCCTTAAATCTGATATTCAAAAGTTTATGGCAGAATGTTTTGTTTGCCAGCAAAATAAATTGAGACAATTAAGACCCTGGGTCTTCTACAACCTTTATCCATTCCACGTCAACATTGGGAGGAGATTTCAATGGATTTTATCATAGGTTTACCTAAGATTGAAGGAAAGAGTGTCATCATGGTGGTAGTTGATAGACTTACCAAGGATGCACACTTTTGTGCATTATCTCATCCATTTAAAGCAAGTAAATTTGCTACTACTTTTATGGACACAATTCAAAATCTACATGGAAACCTAAAGGTTATAGTGAGCGACAGAAATCCAACTTTTACTGGAAATTTTTAGACGGAGTTATTTTCTTATTTTGGTACTCAATTAGCTCATAGCTCATCTTATCATCCTCAATCCGATGGTCAAAGTGAGACAGTGAATAAATGTTTGGAAGGATATCTTCGTTTTTTTCTATCTGATAAACAAACACAATGGGTTAAGTGGTTACCTCTCGCTAAATGGTGGTATAACAGTTCCTTCAATACTATAGAAAAACTGACCCCATTTATGGCACTTTATGGATATCATCCATGGTCCTTCACATCATCTTTAGGAGAAAAATCTAAGGCTCAAGCAATGGAATATCACGTCGAGCATCAACAAGAATTTCTCCAACTCTTAAAGGATAACCTAAATTTGGAACAAAATCGAATGAAACAATAGGTAGATCAACATCGCAGCGAGAGAAGTTTCGATGTAGGAGACTGGGTATTTTACTACAACCATACAAACAAATGTCCCTCAAGAAAGTTAAGAAGGATAATAAATTATCGCCAAAGTACTATGGTCCTTACAAGACATTGCAAAAGATTGGTACTATGGCATACAAATTGGAGCTTCCTGCTTCTTCGCGAGTGCATCCAATTTTCCATGTTTTATGCTTAAAGAAGGTTATAGGTGAAAATATTCCAATTCAAACAATATTTCCAGAACTTGATAAGGAAGGAAAAATAATATTGCAACCTGAAGCGGTCATGGAAACAACAACTCGACAGCTACAAAATCGATCAATTTCAGAATATCTCATCAAGTGGAAGAACTTACCCACTGAAGATTCTAGATGGGAGGATGAGAATTTTATACCGAAGCACCCAAAGCTACTCAAGCGTTGAGGACAACACTTTTATTAAGGAGAGGGGCATGTTAGGTCCCTATATTACTAGTTTATTCCCTTATTGTTATTAGTGTATCCCCCTTATTGTTATTGTTGTACCATTGTAACCCCAATATTGTTAGTATTGTGCCCTTACATTGTTATTGTTAGGTCGGCTAGGATTATATTGTGGGCCCATGGAATCCTATATATAGAAGGAGTTTTTGGTCATTTGTATCATGCAATAATTGTTCATTTATGTAATATTTGAGGTTTCCCCCTCGAAGTGGCTGATTTCTAAGGCGTTGATGATCCAGATTTATCCAGGAATGCAACAGAATACAGAAATAACCATAAACATAGAAATACAACGGAAATAAGGATTCATTTCATTAATATCAAATCATAGAAATATGCTTACAAACATGATAGAAATAAAATAGCTAGGGTGTTGGTAGCGAATCTCTGAGAAGAGATGTGGTGGCTACAAACCTCTCAATTGTGTTACAATGAGGCTCGAGGTCCTATTTATTATGGAGAAACAATGGAGAACTCTAAAAGTCCAAAAACCTAACCCTAGGAGTTGAAGCACCAAAAAAATGGGCCCTATTTGGGTAAATTGGTGTTTCAACTTCCCAGGGATGTAACTTTGGCATACTATCTCTGTTTGGGGCTTCAAAACGGCTCCGGAAATTCAAGAACCGAAAAAGTGCTAAAAATAGTAAGTTATGAAAAAAAATGAAAGAGACAATGGTGGGGCCCCAAGTGGAATAGGCGGGTGGCTACCAATATCCACCTGGATCATTCCTCCCCCCTTAGGAAGCAATGGTCCCCATTGCATTGAGTTCCTCCATGAGATGAGGAAACTTCTGTTGAACTTGGTCCCTGGTGAACCACTTGCCTTGGTGCAGGAGTTGGCTAGCTTTGACAACCCGATACAATTGGATATTTTGTCGACGAGTGTTCTTGATTTGCATGTCCATGATACAATCTGTGGTGGCCTGTTCCATGCAGTCTAGGTTTAACTCTTTTGGTGTGATTTCTTTTGCAATGTCAGAGGTGTCCAATAGAGGTGGGAAGTAGGGACGAAGGTGGTCTACATTGAATACTGGGTGCAGACCAAGGAATGGTGGAATACTAAGCTTGAAGGCATTGTTACCTACTACCTTGGTGATGGTATATGGCCCATATTGGAGTGGGCGAATATTGCAGTGGGGTCTAGTGAGGTGCTCCTTCTGCAAATGTAGCCACACATTTTCGCCCACCTGTAAGTTGTGTGGCACCCGATGTTGATCATGTCATTGCTTGTACTTAGCATTGGCTTTGTCCAATATGTCATGAACATGTTGGCAGATGTTCTGAATGCACTCAATGAAGTTTTTTTCTTTGTCAGCTTCAAACTGGACATGAATCGAATCGACCTGAGTAGCTACAAATGGCATGGCTACATCAATGGGACATAGTGGTTGGAATCCCAAGCCCACCTAAAAGGGGTCGTGACCAGTTGAGCTGTGGAGAGCCTGGTTATAACTGTGTTGTACATAGGGAAGTCTCTCATCCCATGTGCATGAATGCTTTGAATTGTACATGTGCAGAATGTATACAATCATCCTATTGAAGACCTCTATCTGGCCATCAGTTTGGGGATGGAAAGCTGTGGACTTGGTGAGCTTGGTGTCCAAAATTGACCTGAGATTGGACCAAAATGTGCTAAGGAACCTGCTATTTCAATCTGAGATGATAGACTGTGGGAACCCAAAGTGCACCCATACTTGTTAAAAGAAGAGTTTAGCAGTGGCTTCTGTTGTGATATTCTTCTTGCAAGCTGCCATAATGGCCATCTTTGAGAATCTATCGACGACCACAAAAACATAGTCATTTCCATTCTTAGTAGAAGGAAGGCCTGACATGTAATCCATGGAGATGGATTCCCAAGGTTGACTAGGGCTAGGTAGCAGAGTATAGAGCCCTTGCTTCTTAATGGTCGGTTTGGCAATGGCGCAAGCAGTGCAAGATATGATGTACTTCCCAACATCCTGTCAAAGGTTAGGCCAATAGAAATACTTTTGTAGTACTACCACTATTTTCTCGACCCAAAAATGCCCAACGACTCGACTGTAGTGTGCTTCCCATATCATCTTGGCACGCTCACTTGAAGGAACACAAAGGTGTCCCAAGTGACATAATACTGCATCTTGGAGGTGAAATTTTGGAACTTGCATACCCCCCAAGAGTGCCTTGTATGTGTAGCTGAATTCTGGATTGCTCTTGTAGAGAAGCGGCCAATCAGAAGTCTCATGCCCACAAGAGTTGATAATGGTGGTTATGGCGATGATCGGTGGTCGACTGAGGTAGTGTGAAACATTATTGGTGCTACCCTTCTTGTACTTGATGTGGAAATGAAATTGTTGCAGATATGTGGACCACTTCTGATGGCGATCGTTCTACAAATTCCCTTGTGTCTGTATGAACTATAGGGGTCGGTGCTCTGTGTGGATGATTGTCTCCTTCCCCAAAATGTAATGCTTCCATTGTCAACAAACGTGCATAATGGAATACGTTTCTTTATCATAAGTGAGATACTTCCGAACTGCGTCGGACAACGTCTCACTGTGATATGCCACTGGATGCCCCTATTGAGTAAGAACTACCCCAATAGCATAGTCAGAGGCATCTATCTCGATCTCAAATGGTTGTTGCAAGTCTAGTAATATGAGCACTGGGGCAGAACAGAGATGATGTTTCAATTATACGAATTCCTTCTGTTGAGATTTCGACCAACAGAATTTTGGTTTCGCTCCTCCCTTGGTGACTTGACTCAAGGGCCAAGTGATATGAGAGAATCCCAACATGAACCTACGGTACAAATTAGCAAGACCCAAAAAGCTGTGAAGCTCTCTTAGGGTGGTTGGGGCTGGCCAATCCCGAATGACTTGGATCTTGGCTGGATCCACATGCACCCCCCTTTCATCAATAATGTATCCCAGATAATGAACCTGGGTCATTCCAAAAGTGCACTTCTCCAAATTGGCACACAACTTGTGTTGCCACAATGTTTGGAGGACTTCTCGGATGTGGTGGAGGTGCTCTTCCCAAGTCTGGCTGAAGATCAGAATGTCATCCAAGTATACCACTACAAATGAGTTGGTGAATGGACACAAGATGTCATCCATCAACCTCATGAAGGTTATGGGATAATTTTTCAATTCGAAAGGCATGACGAGCCATTCGAAAAGGCCCTCCTTGGCTTTGAAAGCAGTCTTCCACACATCACAGGGTTCGATTGGTACCTGGTGATACGCAGACATCAAGTCAATCTTGCTGAAATATTTTGCCCCTTTGAGTTGGTCCAAAAGGTCATCAATCCGTGGGATCGAGTTCCTATTCTGGACAGTGATCTTGTTCAGCGCCTGATAATCAATACAGAGTCTCCAAGTCCCCTCTTTATTTTGTACCAACACGATCGGTCTCCCACAGGGTGATGAAATTGGCCGAATGTAACCTTTCAACAATAGCTCCTAAATCTACCTCTTGATTTCATCATTCTCTAGAAGAGAGCACCTATAGATCAGTCCATTGGGTAGCGGTGCACCTAGGGTTAGGTCAATGGGGTGCTTGACCTGACAGTGTAGAGGCACCCATGTGGGTGAGGTGAAGATGTCCCTGTACTCCTCCACAACCTTGTCCATTTTTTGTTGTCATGTAGAGGAGCCATGTCTGAAGGTCGTGGCCACAATATTCTTGTTTCCCTGGGGGCAGATCATCAGGAAAAAAAATTTCCTGGTTTGGGAAATGAGCTTACTGCATTGTTTTGCAGTAACCAAAGATATAGTGGAGGCAGTGGTAACTCAGGTATCTTGTACAATTTATTTCCCAAAGTAACAATAACAGCGTGAGGTCAGGACTCATACACAGCATGTCACTTCCACAGGTATGGTTGGCCTAATAATACATCATAAACATCAATAAGAGAAATTTCACACAATACCTCATCCATGAAGGGCTTGATGCTATAAGGAAGGTGACACTGCTGACTGACGCGGAGATCCCGTCCTTGGTGAAGCCACTCGATGGTGTATGGTTATGGGTGCATTGGGTGTTGGCAAGCGCAACCGTTTCACGACATCTACTGAAATGAGGATCTTTTGGCTCCCATTTTTGACAATGAACCGTAGCAAGGAACCCTTTACCCACATCTGGGAGTGGAAGAGACGCTCTGCCTCCTCTATATCTTATGGTTCCTCCTTCTAGATTTTCATAGTGGCAACAATGGCATTGGGCTCCGCATCAATAATCTGCTTCCCTTTTTCATTCACCTTCTCAGGTTCTAATTCAAATTCTGATTCAGAAGCCCTCATCTCGGCCACCAGCGACTGCTTGTCCCGACACTCACTTGTGTTGTGAGTGGAGCTCTTATGGAACTCACACCACTTTCCCGTGTCCTTCTTTGGCTTTGCAGTGTTGATCTTTGCTTGTGTCTTTGGAAATTTGTCTTGGGCCACCATGCCTTGGCTTTTTCCTTTGTTCTATAGTTTGGGGGCACCATTCCCTTGCTTTTGATTCGTATATCCATAGTCTCGCTTCTTATGTTTGAATTTCTGCTCAATATTAGCAGTGTATTGGTATGTCATACCAAGAGAGGAGATGTTGAGGAACTCCATTTCCTCTTGAATGTATCTATGCATACAACCACGATACTTTAGCACAAAAATTTTCTCTAAATATTTGATACCCAACTTTGTGCACAGCATATGGAACAGATTCGTTAGCTCATGCACATCTTGATCCATTTTTTGCTGCAGCATGGTCCATTGTATGTACTTTTCCTCGTAGCTCCCCATGGGATAGTATTGTTCTTTTATGGCATCTCGGAAATAATTCCAAGTGGGTACCGCTGAGAACAGAGAGGGTTTTGTCTCGTCCTTTTTCTCACAGTAGGTTTCCCACCCGTCCTTGACATGGGGGGTAGCTTTGAGGAGTGCAAAAATAATCTTCTCCTGGTTGGAAAAGTAACGAACTAAGAAATATCCTTCTAATAGATTCAACCATCTATCTACGACATCTGCATCTATGTGAACCTCAAATATGGGAATGTCAAAGTTTACTTGTACCTTAAAGGGAGTTGCACCTCAAGAGTGGCTGCTGGATGTAGATGCGCTGCCGGTGGGTAGTCGTCGAAGGATCTGGGAAAAGTTATCCATCACCGTGTTCCTTTGTTTTTCGAGGTCCTCCTCAAGAAATATTTTGATAGGATCTCCTGTTCCCTCATCTTTATTTTCGTCCCCCATGAGCGTCCGTCAGGAGAAACAATTATATACAAAAACATCCAAATGTTTCTTTGGAGTACAAGAGGTGGAATATCTAGGTCATATTGTATTTCATGAGGGTATTAAGGTAGACCCTAACAAATTTAAAGCCATTAAGGAATGGAAAGTCCCCACAACCATAAAGTAGTTGCAAGGATTTCTCGGGTTAACAGGGTATTATCACAAGTTTGTTAAGAATTATGGGAGAATAGTAGCACCTCTAACAAAATTATTGAAGGAAGATGAATTTTCATGGACTCCTGAAGCAACTAAGGCCTTTGAATATCTTAAAGAGGCAATGTGCCTAACACTGGTCTTAGCTACGCCAGACTTTACAAAAACCTTTATTATGGAATGTGATGCCTCAGTAAATGGAATTCGTGTTGTTTTATTGCAAGAAGGAAGACCCATTGCTTTTGAAAGTCGTCCAATCAAAGGAAAGTATTTGCAGAAAGCTATTTATGATAAGGAAATGTTAGCAATACTACATGCACTAAATAAATGACAACCTTACCTAATGGGAAGACACTTCAAGGTAAAAAATGATCATGATAGTCTTAAACACTTTTTGGAACAAAGACTATCTTCAAAAAAACAACAAAAATGGGTCACAAAGATGTTGGCTTATGACTTTGAAATAATCTACAAAAAGGGAAGCTAAATGTTGTTGCAGATGCACTCTCAAGAAAGAATGAAGAGGTGGAAGCATTTCTTTGTGCCATTTCTATTATCCAACTAGATTGGATAACTGAAGCAAGGGATGAATGGAAGAAGGATGAAGAAGTGTGGACACTCAATCAAAAGTTGCAGCAAGATCCTAGTACATCTGATACATCTAGCTGGAAAAATGATTCCTTATGGTACAAAGATTGCTTATATCTTTGTAAAAATTCCCAACTAAAACAAAAGATTCTTTTGGAATTGCACACTTCTTGTTTAGGAGGACACTCGGGATTTTTAAAAACTTACCATATGGTGAAGAAAGATTTTTTTTGGGATGGCCTTAAGTCTGATATTCAAAATTTTGTGGCGGAATGTTTGGTTTTCTAGCAAAATAAAGTTGAGACAATTAAGACCTCGGGTCTTCTATAACTTTTATCCATTCCTCGTCAACGTTGGGAGGAGATTTCAATGGATTTTATCACAAGTTTACCTAAGTCTGAAGGAAAGCGTGTCATCATGGTGGTAGTTGATAGACTTACCAAGTATACACACTTTTGTGCATTATCTCATCCATTTAAAGCAAGTATAGTTGCTACTACATTTGTGGACACAATTCAAAATCTACATGGAAACACAAAATTTATTGTGAGCGAAAAACATCCCACTTTTACTGGAAATTTTTAGACGGAGTTATTTTCTTGTTTCGGTACTCAATTAGCTCATAGCTCATCTTATCATCCTCAATCCAATGGTGAAACTGAGATAGTGAATAAATGTTTGGAAGGATATCTTCATTTTTTTTTATCTGATAAATAAACACAATGGGTGAAGTGGTTACCTCTCGCTGAATAGTGGTATAACACTTCCTTCAATACTGTAGAAAAGCTAGCCCCATTAATCGCACTTTATGGATATCATCCACCATCCATCACATCATCTTTAAGAGAAAATTCTAAGGTTCAAGAAATGGAATATCACGTCCAGCATCAACAAGAAGTTCTCCAACTCTTAAAGGATAACCTAAATTTGGAACAAAATCGAATGAAACAATAGGCAGATCAACATCGTAGCAAGAGAAGTTTTGATGTAGCAGACTGGGTATTTTTACGGCTAAAACCATACAAACAAATGTCCCTTAACAAAGTTAAGAAGGATAATAAATTATCGCCAAAGTACTATGGTCCTTACAAGATGTTGCAAAAGATTCTGCTTCTTTGCGAGTGCGTCCAGTTTTCCATGTTTCATGCTTAAATAAGGTTATAGGTGAAAATATTCCAGTTCAAACAATATTTCCATAACTTGATGAGGAAGGAAAAATAATATTGGAACCTGAAGCAGTCATGGAAACAAGAACTCGACAGCTACGGAATCGATCAATTTCAGAGTACCTCATCAAGTGGAAGAACTTACCCACTGAAGATTCTACATGGGAGATGAGAATTTTATACAGAAGCACCCAAAGCTACTCAAGCATTGAGGACAACACTTTTTTTAAGGAGAGGAGCATGTTAGGTCCCTATATTACTAGTTTAGTCCCTTATTGTTATTAGTGTAGCCCCCTTATTGTTATTTTTGTACCTTGTAACCCCAATATTGTTATTATTTTTCCCTTACATTGTTATTTTTAGGTCGGATAGGATTATATTGTGGGCCCATGGAATCCTATATATAGAAGGAGGTTTTGGTCATTTTTATCATCCAATAATTGTTCATTTATGTAATATTTGAGGTTTCCCCCTCGAAGTGGTTGATTTCTAAGGCGTTGATGATATGGATTTATCCAAGAACGCAACAGAATACAGAAATAATCATAAACATAGAAATACAGTGGAAATAAGGCTTCATTTAATTAATATCAAATCACAAAAATATTCTTACAAACATGATGGAAATAAAATAGCTAGGGTGCTGGTAGCAAATATTTGAGAAGAGATGTGGCAGCTACAGACCTCTCAACTATGTAACAATGAGGCTTGAGGGCCTATTTATTATGGAGAAACAATGGAGAAATCTAAACATCCAAAAACCTAACCCTAGGAGATGAAGCACCAAAAATATGGGCCCCGTTTGGGTAAATTGGTGTTTCAACTTCCCGGGGACGTAACTTCGGCATACTATCTCCGTTTGGGGCTTCAAAAAGGCTCCAGAAGTTCAAGACCTGAAAAAATGCTAAAAATTGTAGGTTATGAAAAAAACTGAAAGGGACAATGGTGGGGCCCTAAGTGGAATAGGCGGGTGGCCACCAATATCCACCTGGATCATTCCTCCCCCCTTAGGAAGCAATGGTCCCCATTGCATTTAATTCCTCCATCAGATGAGGAAACTTCTGTTGAACTTGGTCCCTGGTGAACCACTTGCCTTGGTGCAGGAGTTGGCTAGCTTTGACAACCCGATATAGTTGGATCTTCTTTCGGTGAGTGTTCTTGATTTGCATGTCCATGATATAGTTTGTGGTGGCATGGTCCATGCAGTCTGGGTTTAACTCTTTCGGTGTGAGTTCTTCTACAATGTCAGTGGTGTCCAATAGAGGTGGGAAGTAGGGACAAAGGCGGTCTACATTGAATACTGGGTGCAGACCAAGGAATGGTGGAATACTGAGCTCGAAGGCATTGTTCCCTACAGCCTTGGTGATGGTGTACGACCCATATCGGACCAGGCGAATCTCTCAGTGGGGTCTAGTGAGGCGCTCCTTCTGCAAATGTAGCCACACTTTTTCACCCACCTGGAAGTTGTGTGGCACCCGATGTTGACCATGTGATTGCTTGTACTTAGCATTGGTTCTATCCAATATGTCATGAACCTGTTGGCAGATGTGCTGAATGCACTCGATGAAATTGTTTTCTTTTTCAGCTTTAGACTGTACATGAGCTGAATCGGCCTGAGTAGCTACAAATGGCATGGCTACGTCAATGGGACATAGTGGCTGGAATCCCAAGCCCACCTGAAAGGGGCTGTAGCCAGTTGAGCTGTGGAGAGCCCGGTTATAACTATGTGGCTCTCATCCCATGTGTGTGGATGCTTTGAATTGTAGATGTGTAGAATTTGTACAATAATCATGTTGACGACGTCTGTCTGGCTATCAGTTTGGGGATGGAAAGCTGTGGACTTGGTGAGCTTGGTGTCCAACATTGACTAGAGGCTAGACCAAAATGTGCTAAGGAACCTGCTGTCGCGATCTGAAATGGTAGACTGTGGGATCCCAAAGTGCACCCACACTCATTCAAAGAAGAGTTTAGCAGTGGCTTCTGCTATGATATTCTTCTTGCAAGCTACCATAATGGCCATCTTTGAGAATTTGTTGACGACCATGAAAACACAGTAATTTCCATTATTAGTAGAAGGAACGCCTGACATGTAATCCATGGAGATGGATTCCCAAGTTCGACTAGGGTAAGGTAGTGGAGTATAGAGCCATTGCTTCTTGATGGTATGTTTGGAAATGACGCAAGCAGTGCAAGATCTGATGTACTTCCTGACATCCTGTCGAAGGTTCGGCCAATACAAATACTTCTGGAGTACTGCCACTATTTTTTCGACCCCAAAATGCCCAGCGACTCGACTGTAGTGTGCTTCCCATATCATCTTGGCATGCTCGCTTGAAGGAACACAAAGGTGTCCCAGGTGACATAATAGTGCATCTTGGAGGTGAAAATTTGTAACTTGCATACCCGCCAAGAGTGCCTTGTATGTGTAGCTAAATTCTGGATCGCTCTTATAGAGAAGTGACCAATCAGAAGTCTCATGCCCACAAGAGTTGAGAATGGTGGTTATGGCCACGATCGGTGGTCGGTTGAGGCATTCTGCAACATTATTGGTGCTACCCTTCTTGTACTTGATGTTCAAATGAAATTATTGCAGATATGTGGACCACTTCTGATGGAAATTGTTCTGCAACTTCCCTTATGTCTGTATGAACTGTAGGGGACGATGTTCTATGTGGATGATTGTCTCCTTCCCCAAAATGTAATGCTTCCAGTATCGAAAATCCTGCACAATGGAATAAATTTCTTTGTCATAAGTGGGATACTTTCGAACTGTGTCAGACAATGTCTCACTGTGATATGCCACTGGATGCCCCTGTTGAGTAAGAACTGCCCCAATAGCATATTCAGAGGCATATGTATCGATCTCAAATGGTTGTTTCAAGTCTGGTAATATGAGCACTGGGGCATCACAGAGGTGATGTTTCAATTCTACGAACGCCTTCTTTTGATATTCCAACCAACATAATTTTTCTTTCGCTCCTCCCTTGGTGACTTGACTCAAGGGCCAAGTGATATGAGAGAATCCCAACACGAACCTGCGGTAGAAATTAGCAAGACCTGGAAAGTTGTCAAGCTCTCTTAGGGTGGTTAGGGCTAGCCAATCCCGAATGACTTGGATCTTGGCTGGATCCACATGCACCCCCCTTTCATCAATAATGTATCCCATTTATTGAACCTGGGTCATGCAAAATGTGCACTTCTCCAAATTGGCACACAAATTTTGTTGCCGCAATGTTTGGAGGACTTCTCGGATGTGGTGGAGGTGCTATTCCAAAGCTTGGTTGAAAGATCATAATGCCATCCAAGTATACCACTACAAATGAGTTGGTGAATGGACGCAAGATTTCATCCATCAACCTCATGAAGGTTGCGGGAGCATTTATCAATCTGAAAGGCATGATGAGCCATTTGAAAAGGCCCTCCTTGGCTTTGAAAGAAGTCTTCCACACATCAGAGGGTTAGATTGGTACCTGGTGATACCCATACTTCAAGTCGATCTTGCTGAAATATTTTGCCCTTTTGAGTTGGTCCAAAAGGTCATCAATCCGTGGGATCAGGTACCTATTCCGGACAGTGATCTTGTTCAGTACCTGATAATCAATATAGAGTCTCCAACTCCCATCCTTCTTTTGTACCAACATGATTGAGCTCCCACAGGGCGATGAAATTGACTGAATGTGACCTTTATACAGCAGCTCCTGAATCTAATACTCGATTTCATCATTCTCCATAATAGAGTGCCTATAGATCATTCCATTGGGTAGTGGTGCACCTGGGGTTAGGTCAATGGGGTGCTTGACCTGACAGTGTAGAGGCACCCCTGTGGGTGAGGTGAAGACGTCCCCGTACTCCTCCACAACCTTCTCCATTAGTCGTTGTCGTGCAGAGGAGCCATGTCTGAAGGTCGTGGCTAAAATATTCTTCTTGCCCTGTGGGCAGATCATCAGGAAAACAAATTTCATGGTTTGGGAAATGAGCTTACTGCATTTTTTTGCAGTAACCAAAGAGATAGTGGAGGTGGTGGTACCTATGGTATCCTATACAATTTATTTCCCAAAGTAACAATAACAGCGCGATGCTGGGACTCATACACAGCATGTCACTTCCATAGGTATGGTTGGCCGAATAATACATCAGAAACATCAATAGGAGTAATTTCACAATATACCTCATCCGCAAAGGGCTCGATGCTATAGGGAAGGCGAGACTGCTGGCTGACGCGGAGATCTCATCCTTGGTGAAGCCATCCGATGCTGTATGGTTGTGGGTGCATTATGGTCGGCAAGCCCAACTGCTTCACGACATCTGCTGAAATGAGGTTCTTTTGGCTCCCATTGTCGACAATTAACTGTATCGGGGAACCCTTTACCCACATTTGGGAGTGGAAGAGGTGCTCTGCCTCGTCTAGATCTTCTGGTTCCTCCTTCTGGATCTTCGTAGTGGCAACAGTGGTGTTGGGCTCCGCATCAATAATCGCCTTCCCTTTTTCATTCACCTTCTCAGGTTCTGATTCAAATTCTGATTCAAAATTCCTCATCTTAGTCACCAACGACTGCTTGGCCCGACACTCACTTGTGTTGTGAGTGGAGCTCTTATGGAACTCACACCACTTTCCCATGTCCTTGTTTGGCTTCGCGGTGTTGTTTTTTGCTTGTGTCTTTGGCAGTTTGTCTTCGGTTGTTATGCCTTGGATTTGTCCTTTGTTTTGCGGTTTGGGGGCACGTTTCCCTTGCTTTTGATTCGTAGATTGAAAGTCTGCCTTCTTCTGTTTGAATTTCTGCTCAATCTTAGAAGCATACCGGTATGCCGTACCAAGCGAGGAGATTTCTAGGAACTCCATTTCCTCCTGAATGTATCTGTGCATACAACCATGATACTTTAGCACAAAATGTTTCTCTGAATCTTTGATACCCAACTTTGCATGCAGCGTATGGAACAAATTCGTTAGCTCATGCACATCTTGATCCCTTTGTTGCCACAGCGTGGTCCATTGTATGTAGTTGTCCTCATAGCTCCCCACGAGATAGTATTGTTCCTTGATGGCATCTTTGAAAGAATTCCAATTCGGTACGACTAAGAATAGAGAGATTTATGTCTTGTCATTTTTCTCACAATAGGTTTCCCACTAGTCCTTGACATGAGGGGTAGCTTTGAGGAGTGAAAAAATAATCTTCTCCTGGTCGGAAAATTCATGAACTGAGAAATATCCTTCTAATACATTCAACCATCTATCTATGACATCTGCATCTATTTGACCCTCAAATATGGGAATGTCAAAGTTTACTTGTACCTTAAAGGGAGTCATGCCTCGAGAGTGGCTGTTGGATGCAGATGCGGCGTCGGTGGGTAGCCATTGAAGGATCTGGGCAGAGTTATCCATCATCGCGTTCCTTTGTTTTTCGAGGGCCTCCTCGAGCAATATTTTGATAAGATCTCCTTCTCCCTCATCTTTCTTTTCATCCCCCATGGGCGTCCGTCAAGGTTTACGAGGTTGATCTTGCAAAGGTTCCACCAGATCAAGCCCTAACTCCTTATACCCCGAGCTTGTTGGGGACATGCAATGAGGGATCGAGAAAAAGTAGACAACTCTAATACCATTGATCCGGGTTTATGTAGGAACGCAATAGGATACATAAATAACCATAAACATAGAAATACAATGGATATAAGGATTCATTTCATTAATATCAAATCACAAAATATGCTTACAATCATGATGGAAATAAAATAGCTAGGGTGTTGGTAGCAAATCTCTGAGAAGAGATGTGGCGGCTACAACTATGTTACAATGAGGCTAGAGGGCATGTTTATTATGGAGAAACAATGGAGAACTCTAAATGTCCAAACCTAACCCTAGGAGATTAAGCGCCAAAACTATGGGCCCTGTTTGGGTAAATTGGTGTTTCAACTTCCCGAGGACGTAACTTCAGCATACTATCTCCATTTGGGGCTTCAAAACGGCTCCGGAAGTTCAGGACTCGAAAAACTGCTAAAAATAGTAAGTTGTGAAAAAAAATAAAAGAGACCATGGTGGGGCCCCAAGTGGAATATGCAAGTGGCCACCAATATCCACCTGGATTAGTTGATCTCTCTTTTCTTCTATTTTTGGAGTTGGTTTCATAATACCTGTCAATCCATCCTATCACTAGTGCTTTTGGGAACTCTGAAGGGGATATGGAAAGGTGTATGCACCCAACCACTGGGTCCATCATGCAACTACTAGCATCACCTACCAACTCCATAATGTGATGGAGAATCCCACCTGGATCCCAGGGATAGTTTAGCCCTCAAGCTCCTCTAGTAATCGATAGGCTCCTCTAATCTGTGGTCATGGATGCATCTAACTTCCTAGCCAACTCCACCTGATACCAACTCAATATATCTCTCAATCCAACCCCGTGAGATGTTTTGAATGCATGAAAAACCATATATGGAACAAGTCGTCCATCCTACGAATGTTGCACCATGTGCAACGCGTGTCACCTCATTTTGCTAGTATGTCCAATCCATGTAAATTTCCTAGGTAACACATCCTCTCTCTCACCAACACGATGAGGCAAACCAATAATGCTGCAAGCCACATCGATGTATACCTGAAGGGCATTGTCGTTTGAAAGCATGAAAACTCTATTGCCTACCGATGCACCTAACTTCTACTCATCAATGTTTGACTATAAGGATGGTTTCTCATCCTCCCCCGTCATCGACTCAACATGAGCCTCCAACTGCTCCTCCATAGACAACCCAACATGTAAGGCATGCCCACTAGTCAATTACAGGTGAATATTCTCTGACAACTCTGTCATAAATTTGGCTGCCTCTATAGTTATCGACACCTCAAAAATGGTGGAGATGTCTCCCAACATTTCATCTACCTGTGGTGCATTTCTATCACCTAAGAACTCGATCACAACCCCAGATACCTCAACAATGGATGGCATATCATCAATGGGTGTATGTGAAATTTCCTCCTTGCGAACCATGGCCTTTTCCACTACTCTTTCATCTTTCGCCTTAATCCTCCTCATCAACCCAACATAATTCCTCTAAATTCCCACTTGTTAGTGCATGTATATTAGTTCATAGAACTCCCAAAGAGAGATGGATTCTTGAATTTCATGTCCCAATGATTGATATGCCCTCCAATTTGCTGCTAATAACTCCACATCAGTTTCAATCATGCCTTTCCATCTTGATGCATTATCCACAATTTTTGGCATAATGGATTTTTTGTATAATTGAGAATGTTCTTGATTCCCAATTGTTGTATGAATCAATTGCTTCCCCACATCAATCATCATTTTTTGCATCCTAATCACCCCATCCAAGCTTACTGCCATGTTGTTTGATTTTAACCTTTCTTTGGACCCCATGATTTATTAGTTTTTTATTATTATTATTATTTTGGTCTTCTCATAGAATGAAGCGTTTCCCACATGATGAGCCAATATTATGGCTCTGATACCACTGTAATGTTCCAAAATAGGAAAAACAATTCTATGCAAGCAAATAGCAAATTTACACCACATAAATTTTAAAACAATTTAGTAAACACGTAGAACAATCAGAAATATGGAAGAAGTTGAGCCATTTTATTATTAAATTGTGCAAGAGTACAAATATATGGAAGGAATGCACATGGGCTAACCATTTTTGCAAGTGGAGAAATGCTTGGGTGAACCAATTATAACCTGGAAATTATCCAACCATTGCTTTGTTGCCCTAGCAGATCTACATTGTCTGTTGCAAAGATATAGCTGAAAAACCCACCACTTTTTCTCAAAAAGTTATGAAAAAATATTTCTAATGTCCTTGTAAAAAACCCAGAAAAACCTAGAAATGGGTTGGCCTGGTTGCGAACTTCCAAAATCAACCCCTAAAATCCCTACACTCTCAAATAGTTGTTAAAGCATGTTGTCTGTCAAACCACTAACAAATTCCTCCCCAAACACTCTTGAAATGTAGCAATGAAGCTCCACCAACACCTCCCTTTTATTTCTTTCGACAAGCAGTAGCCCCCATGGCTTAGGCTCTCTCTTCGAAGTATGCCTAAGTTCTCTCTTTTGCGCTAGCCCCAGAGTCTGCAAAATCACTCCTGAATATTGTTGCCACTTCCAACCCTCAAACTCACTCAATATCCAACAAATATATTGATCCCTCTTCTCCTAATTTCTCCAATAAATATCCCTCTAGAAGAGTGTTGGAGTGGCCACACTAGATCAACTACTGTGTCCTCCAGAAATATGCACAGTTGGGCAAACTTAATACAATTGGTGGAAATCTCTCTACAAATCTCCTCTGGATGATAATGGATGAACCTCTCTAGGGTGGCACTCGAAGTCCCCTAAAGAAAGGGTGAGTTATGTGCTTGGAAAACACTTGCTAAAAAACAAGTGACCTGGCTAAACAGCTCAAGCAACAAAATCAAATTTGATAAGTCAATAATGCCAAATGAACTGTGTTGCCTTCCTTTTATTACTTTCATGGAACCTCTCTTCTCGTCTTTTCTTCCCTCTCATTCATTTTGAATCATTGGCTTAGGGAGTGTGTATTTATTATATGGGTGGTCCCCAAATATCATTAACAAAACCAAAATAAAAATGAAATTAACTTGCCTCTAACTCCTAAGTCTTCTATCAATAATCAAATGGGCCACGTCTTCTCCAAACTTGTCCCCCAAAATGTAGAAATAAATCTTGTTCCAAATTATTTTGGGAAGGGATAATAGAGGGCAGCACTTGTTTGAGTTTATTTTTTGATGTGAGTCAATTATTTGATTTTGTGTTGTACATTTATTAGTTTGATGAGTATGGGAAGATTTTTTTTTTTTTTTTTTTTTTAAATATATTTCTTTTATTTGAATTTTTTTTTGGTTTATTAATGTAGTAATTTGTGGGATTAGTTTGTGATTTAAAAATTTATAATGTCAAAATATTTAAGATGTCAAAATTACTCAAGGATTATATTTAACTAGGGCAACAACAAAACTTAACATGGCTGGATTTCAAGTGTCCTCTCCTAACTACCACCAAATTTCAAACCTATGTCACCATACAAAATAAGACTCTTCCAAACTAATTCTATTAACAAAATTTGACAACATTTTATTATGATTAAGCTGGTTAACTTTATAAGATGATGTTGACAACATTTTATTATGATTAAACAGGTTTAATTTATAAGATGATGTTAAATAGGCCTAGAACAACTCAATTGGTGATGATTGTGTTACGAAATATTACTAAATTATAAGATCCAAGATGCAAGTCCCTTGATTAACCTATATTTACCAACAACAAAAAAAACAAAAAATATATAGACACTTAAAAATTATAAAAATAATAATCAAAATTAACTCCACATCACACAAGTATGAAACCATCCCAATCATTAATTCTTTATATAATTTTAAATCATTTTGTTTTTATAGTATTAAGAATTATTTTTTAAATTAACCCAATCATTAATTATTTATATAATTAAAAAATATAATTTTAAATCATTTTGTTTTTCTATAATATTACGAAAGTTTCTTCTAAAGATGATGTGTTCTATAATATAATAAAACTAAAAAATTCTCGTTAGTTGCGTTTTCTGAGATATTAAAGTTCTGAAACGTTCAACGTTTCCAATAAATACTCCACACATCACAATCAAAACCCAATTGTGAAACTAAATTATTTTCATATTATGATGTATTGATAAAATAGGTAGTATCATAAAACTGTAAGTTCTTAATTTATTTTTTAAATATATATTAAAAATTTTAATATTTATATGGTTTCAATTAAAATAAATAAATAAATAATATTTTCATTGAAAAGTCAAAATATTCCATATATACAATCCAATATTTTGTAATAATTTTGGTTGAGAAATAGTTGGGAGTTTTGTTAGCACCATAATTATTAAGATAGTGTAGTTTGTTTGGTTTCTATTTAATGGAAGATAGACATTGTTGGCATTAACTTTTGATTGGCTTTATGTTAGAAAAGAATCTTTTTATGAGGCACTTGATGGTACTTATTATTGTTAGTTTTAATTTAGAAAGGGAATAAATGAAACCACTAAGAATTATTAGGTATGTTTTCTCTTATTTTTACGAAGATGATAAAGCAACATATCCCAACATATAATGGGTCTCTATATGACCAATTTGTAATCTTTGAACAAAATTGTCTCTCAATGTAAATATTCCTGGAAAATGTCAGTGAACTAAGATTGAACTTAAGTCCAACATGATCGTGCTAAGAAACATTCCCAAAGAACATGCTTCACTCTTACTAATCTCAAGTAAAAATGGCATAATCCATCAATAATGTCACTTTTGGCCAACTAAACTTTGGAGGGGAGACCTTGATAAATCACCAACTAGGAAAATTCCCAATCATGGCATAAAACTTTGTGGGGGGAAGTTGCTTGGATACCACGAAGGTGTCCAACAAAGGTGGATAATATAGTTGAAGAAGCTCCACATTAAAACTGGGCGTAAACCAAAGAATGGGGGAATGATCAATCCATAAGTATTGCGACCCATAACCTTTGTGATTGTGTACGACCCGTATCATAGTGGTCTAAACTTCCTACTATTGGAAAATATGGAGGATTGGTAATTATAACTTATTTTCCTTAACTTGATAATTACTTGTGATGTTAGATGCTATTTTATTACTTCTTTGGTTATGTTCCTCAAGAAATTACCAAAAAAATAAGATCACAAAGAGACAAAGTACACTAGATATAGGCTCCAAGATAGGGAAAAACCACTCCAAGGGGGAAAATATGAGAATTATTCTCTTCTTCGTTAGAATCTACTTACAAAAGAGACTTCCATGACCCAAAGACCTAACCCAACAAACAGTCCAAGACCCAAGTCAACCCCCAACAAGATCAGCTTCAAAACAACTTCTAGAACTTCGACACTGCAACCTAGCTACTACAACTTCAGCCTCAACAACAAAATTTCGGCTTTGAAATTTTCACCCCCAACATCTACTTGATAATTTCATTGTCTTGAAGATGGAAGCTTCAAAAACCCTAAGGAGACAGAGAGAAATATATCCCTTGACCAAATTTGACTTATGCTCCTCTTATTCGTCCTCCAACTACTCTTTTCTCCTTCGCTATTGCAGAATGAACTTGTGTGAGATGTCTCCATATGAGTTCAAGCTCCCTTCCATTTATAAACTTTCTTGAGGGTCAAATTTACTTCACAAGTTGTATCTTCATTCAAGATAAGATCAAATTAGAATGAATACTGAAGACATTTTGAAAACAAAATTCATAACCCATTAAGGTCATTATGGATTTTTGGTCATGCCTTTTGGCCTTACTAATGCACCTTCCACATTTCAAGGTTCGATGAATTCTATTTTAAAACCCTTCCTTAGAAAATTTGTATTAGTATTTTTTGATGATATAATAATCTACAACAAGTATTGGAAGGACCATGTTCAACATGTTGAGAGGGTGCTCAAACTATTGGAAGAGAAACAATTGTATGCAAAAACCTCTAAATTTTTCTTTGGGGTACAACAGGGGGAGTATTTGGGTCATATTGTATCTCATGAGGTTTTAAGGAAGAACCTAATTAAACCCATCAATTTATGGAAAATCCCCACAACTTTAAGGTGCCTTCAACGATTTCTCAGGTTGACAGGGTATTTTCGCAAGTTTGTTAAGAATTATGGGAAAGTAACATCACTTATAACAACATTACTAAAGAAAGATGAATTGCCTCATATTCTAGAGGCAACTAAGGCCTTTGAACATCCTCAATAGGCAACATGTCAAGCTCTAGTCTTAGTTACAGCAGACTTCAAGAAAACCTAAATCATGGAATCTGATGACTCAGGAAATAGAATTGGCATTGTTTTAATGCAAGAAGGAAGACCCATTTCCTTTGAAATTCATCTAGTCAAAGGAAATAATTTACGAAAACCCATTAATGAGAAGGAAATGTTTTAAATTATACATGCTTAGAAGCAATGGCGCCCTTACTAATGCAAGGCACTTCAAGGTAAAAATAGATCATGATAGTCTTAAATACTTCTTGTAACGAAGATTATATTCAGAAGAGCAACAAAAATGGGTCACAAAGATGTTGTGTTATGACTTTGAAATAATCTATCAGAAATGGAAGAAAAATGTTGTTGCAGAGGAACTCTCAAGAAAGGATGAGGATGTGGAGGCATTCCTTTGTGCCATTTTTATTATCCAATCTGATTGGATAAATGAAGCAAGGGATGAATGGAAGAACGATGAAAAAATGTGGATACTCATTCAAAATTTACTGTAATATCCCAATGCATCTGATACTTTTATGTGGAAAAATGATTCACTGTGGTACAAGAATCGGTTATATTTGTGTAAGAATTCGAAAATTAAAGAAAAATTTATTTTGGAATTACACACTTCTCAGCTTATAGGAGGTCACTTAGGATTGTTAAAAACTTACCAAAGGGTCAAGAAGTATTCTATTTGGCATGGTCTTAAATCAAATGTTCAAAATTTTGTGGCCAAATGTTTCTCTTTCCAACAAAATAAATTCAATACAATTAAAAATATATGTCTTTTACAACCATTAGTCATTCCAAATCAGCGTTGAGAGGAGATCTTAATGGATTTTATCACAATTCTATCCTAGTATGAGGGAAAGAGTGTCATAATGGTGGAAATTAATTGACGTACTAAGTATGCACACTTTTTTTCTCTATCTAATCCTTTCAAAACCAGTATAGTCGCTAGTACCTTTGTGGAAGAATTTGAAAAGTTACATGGAAATCAATTTTTTTTTGTAAGTGATAAAGATCACATTCTCATCGAGATTTTTTGGACAAAATAATTTTCTTGTCTTGGTGCGCAATTGGCTCATATCTCACCTTATCATCTTCAATATGATGCAAAAACTAATATAGTGAACAACGTTTTGGAAGGATATCTTCATTTATTTTTATCTATTGAAAAAACACAATGGGTCAAGTGGTTATCTCTATCAGAATGGTGGTAAAACACTTCGTTCCATACCGCAACAAAAATGACCCCATTTATGGCACTTTATAGATATCATCCACCATCCATCACATCATATATAAGAGACAGTTCTAAGGTTCAAGAAGTGGAATGTGGCATCGAGCATCAACAAAAAATTCTCTAACTCTTAAAGGATAATCAGACTCCAACGTAGGATCAAATGAAGAAACAAGAAATAAAGATCGCAGTGAAAGAAGCTTTGACACAGGTGATTGGTTACTTTTACGACTACAATCATATAAGAAAATGTCACTCAATCAATCTATGAAGGATAATAAATTATCACCCAAGTACTATGGCCCTTATATGGTATTGCAAAATATTTGTACTATGGCATACAACTTGGAACTACTTGCATCTTCATGAATACACCCGTTTTTCCATATTTCATGTTTGGAGAAGGTTATAAGTGACAAGATTATAGTTGAAACTATATTGATTGAACTTTATGAGGAAGGAAAAATCATATTAGAGAATGAAGGAATCACAAAAATAATAAATTAACAGTTGTGGAATCAATCAATTTTAGAATATATCTCGTTAAGTGGAAGAACCTACCCATGGAAGATTCCACATGGGAGGATGAATATTTTATACAGAAGCATCCAAAACTACTCAAGCATTGAGTAAAACATTGTTTTGAAGGAGAGGGGCATGTTAGGTCCCTATAATAATATTCTAGCCCCCATATTATTATTGGTGTGTCCTTTGTAGCCCCCATATTGTTATTATTGTGTCCCATAGAAAACCCATTATTTCTATTATTTGTGCCCTTACATTATTATTGTTATATAGGCCCTAATTATATTGTGACCCTTTAGACTACTATATATATAAATGAGGTATTGTCATTGTATCATCCAATAATTTTTCATTTATTTGATGTAAAGGATTTTTCCCCCTCGAAGAGGCTTATTTTCAAGTAATTTATCTATATTTTCTTTTATTTTGTGAATTGGTTGCACAACACTTGGAGTCCACATGCTGGATTAGAGAAAAAAAATTAGATCTGTCTCCTTTTCTAAGTATTTTCCAATATGGTGCATGCCTATATTCTTGGATGATTGGATGAGAGAAGAATAGCTATATTGAATCTAGTATCCACCCTGGGACGTTAACCTGGGGCATGCTTAGATATCTAGATTCTTAGGTTCCACTATGTGATGGTTCATCAGTTGCAGATATTTGTTAACAAGCAAATGA